>JASAOC010002136.1:0-368585 GCA_030849835.1 Herpetomonas samuelpessoai
CAAGGCCAAGGCCGGCCGCGGCTCCGCCACCCTCTCCATGGCCGAGGCTGGTGCTCGCTTCGCGCTCAAGGTGGCGGAGGGCCTCACCGGCGCCGGCAACCCGCTCGTCTACACCTACGTGGACACGGACGGCCAGCAGCCCACCGAGTTCCTCGCGATCCCGGTGGTGCTCGGCAAGAACGGCATTGAGAAACGCCTGCCTATCGGTCCCATGACGGAGAGCGAGAAGGCCGTGCTGAACAGCGCCCTCCCCGTCATCAAGAAGAACATCGAGAAGGGCGAGTCCTTCGCCCGCTCCAAGCTGTAAAGCCACCATACCCTGGCGATGTGACGAAATCACCAGTAAAATGAATGTGCGTCAGAACCCTCTCATGCAGGTCTCCGTGCCCTCATTTATCCGCACACACAAAAAAAGCTAAGCCTCTACATACCCCTTATTCACGAGAACGTAAAGGCGTCAGTGAGTTGGATACCCTGTCTCTCTCTCTCTTTCTTTAACTGTCTCTTAACGAGGAATATTCAGATACCTGTTCAATGGAGTCCGGTACCCAACCGCCGCCTCCAGCAACAAGGATTGAGAAGCGCTCGGAGAGCCTCGTTAGGTTGATGACATGGTCCCTCCATCTACTGCACCGCTTTCGTTCTCCTTTTTTTCTCCCCGTTTCTCTACCGCCCAACTATCCCTTTCACTCTTTTGTTTTTTCTTTCTCTCTGCCGTTTCTGTCTTTATTACGACTCTTTCACCAAACACATCAAAAAAAGAAACTCCGAAAACCTCTACTTCTCATATCACGCCTTTTTTTTTTTCTTCTTTTCTTTACTCTATCCTTTTCGATACCCTCAACGACCCATGCATACGCACTTACGGTATCTGTCTTGATCGAAAACACAATGTCAACGTCAAAAGAAACCTAGAAAATGAAATATTCTGTTGACAAACACCTAGTGTCGCTGGACACGGAGGTCGCTCTACCATGTTCGCGCTTTGTCAAGTCGTGTACTCTCCCAAATGCTGCGTCCATCGCCACAGAAGCACCTGTGCAGGACGAGATAAAATATTCTGAGCTCTCTTGCGTCGAAAGAGGGATGTGAGGGTCTTCCCTTCCTGGTAGAATGTCCACCTAACATATCGCAAACCCCACCTTCTTTCTCCACCCGCTCGTCTTTTCTCATTGCCCAAAGGAAACGACAGCATCCTCTTTCAGCTTCCTCGTTCTCCATCGCCTCGTGTGCGGTTGGAGTTGTAGACGTTCCGTGAAACGAACAAGAAAAAAAAAACAAGTGTGCGTAAGCGCACCCAAAAATCCGCAGCTTCGCGCAGTGAGAGTTCCTGTCTCTGCATCTTATTACCCAGTCCCTACACTCTCACTGTGTAGCCTCTTCCCTCCAGACGCCCCGTCGACGTTTTCACGTCAAGACCAAACGAGAAGCATCATGGAGGACGCCCTAGACTTTCTCCAGAGTCGCCCTCTGATTGGGTTCAACCTGGACGGCTCGCACCTGAACAACGTCCTGCAAGACATCTTGCAGAACCAAGCGCAGATGCAGGCGACGCAACGTCAATTGGCTGACCGCGTCAACAACATGGAGGATGGACTGCAGGAAGTGACAGCGCACGTGAAGGGCCTTGAGCGCGCGATGAACGACCTCGGTGTCGGTGGCGACAAGCTGGCGCAGATCCGTGCTCGCATTGACGACATCGAGAGAGGCATGGATATTCTTCACGCGGATGTGAATGACGCCAAGAAGATAGCCGACACCGCTGCCCAGGATGCGAATGCGGCTGGCCAGCTTGCGGATGTTGCCAACCGCACCGCGCAGCCCTTGAAGGAGGCTGTGGATCGTCTTCTCGCTGACGTGGACGACTTCGGCCGTCAGCACGCACAGGACCAGCGCGAGGTGGCTCGTGCGCTGGATGGGTTAGCCGCCGCCCGTGCGGACCAAGAGAACCGCATGAATGACGCCCTGCGTGACCTCGAGGCCAAGGCGGACCGCATCGCGAACGACAACGGGTTTGAGAAGCTTCGACGTCTTCTGGAAGACCTTGACGCGCGCACAGACGCAAACTTCCGCCATGTGGAGGAGACGTCCCGTGAGGTGGAGTCCGTGCTGCGTCGCCACGACGCTGATTTTCTCGCCGTGCGAAGTGAGATGACCGCACTGGACGACAAGACGCGCGCGCGCATGGTCGGCCTGGCAAACGAGGTAGACGACAAGTACGAGACGCTGCTCAACGCCTTTCGCGAGTATGAGCGTAATTCCAAGGAGCTGGAGGAGCACCTCGTCAAGGCCGGTCAGGCACTGGCCCGGCGTCGTGACGGGCGCTAAGGGGTAGAGGCGGAAAACCCTAACGAAATGCTCGTGTGTCATGGGTTTCATAACTGTCCTATTGAGTGCTCTCGACGTCGCGCCTTCGAACGCATCCCTCGCGGTTACTTGGGTCTCTCGATGAACCTGTACCTTTATACCTTTGATTGTCGCCTCTTCACTGCTGGTTGAGCGTTGCTTTTTTTATTTATTTGCTGTTTTGTTTCTAGAGGTGTGTTTTGTTTTGTCTCTCGCTCTCTATCGTGGTTGCGTTTGCTCGTGTTCTCTTCTCTCCCGTCCTCTGTACCTTCGCGACACACACTGACGCACATGCATCCACGTAGGCTTCATTACTGTATGCTATCATCGGCGCACTGAGAGGATACAATAAACGTGTTGAAGAACAACAGCTACAACCATCGGACTCTGTGTGTGAAGGGGGGTCACCGAATGCGTACTCGTGGTGTACCAGGCTGTGAGCACGTGCCGACGTTGCGATGCACCGTCATCGCAGGAATCGCTCCCTCGAACCTCCCTCTGTCGAGGTGACATCGAAGGGTGCTGCCACGCATTTTCGGTGAGGCACCTGTGCGTATCCATAGGCCAATCTTTCAAAGCCATCCTTCACCATCTTTTCTTCCTCCCCCCCCCCTCCTGTGCCTCCATTCCATCTGACTTGCCCTTGGACGAAAGGTACCCATTGTTTCATTACCAGCTCCATCGAGCTTTGTTGTTGTCGCTGTTGTTGTGTGTGTAGTCAACACCCCTTTCTGTGGTTATTTTTTTCGGTGTGTTGCGTGTGGGACGCCGGTCTACACACATTTCTCACCTGCACTATCGCGTAAACATCCTTCAACCTGATTTGTTGTTGGAGCCTTTGCATCCCCGCTTAAAAACACAACAATTGAGGAAGAGGAAAAAAAGAGCCAGCGATGCCGTCCCCCATCGTCCTGACGCGGAGCGCCCCCGCCCGCAGCCTCAACATCCGCATGTTCGACCGCAACCTCAAAGGGCTTCAGCGCAGCTTCGTCCAGACAGGTGCCTGCGACTTGCATAAGTTGTGCGCCGAGCAGATGCTCGAGCGGCGTGCCTTCGTCAAGCGTGACACACCTATCGTTCTCGAAGTTGGCGCACACACAGGCTGGTACTTCCGTCACATGATTGAGAAGAAGGACCTCCACGGCCTCAAGCAGTACATTCAGACGGACATCTCTGAGGACCGGCTCAATCGGAACTACAATGAGATCAAGGACATCATTCCCCCGGACGTCGAGTTTGTACAAATTTGCTGTGACGAAGAGCAGGAGGCCCCGTTTGGCATTCCTGAAAAGTCCGTCGATATGATTGTGTCGTGCCTCTCCATGCACTGGGTGAACGACCTGGAGACGTGCATGGTCAACATGCGCAAGATTCTCAAGAAGGATGGCTTCCTTCTGGGGTGCTTGTTTGGTGGCAACACGCTGTACGAACTCCGCGGCTGCTTCTCGATGGCGCAGACGGAGGTCCTCGGTGGGCTGAGCTCCCACATTTCCCCCATGATTGACGGCGCAGGACTCTCCTCTCTTGTGCTTCAAGCCGGTTTCGCCATTCCTACCATTGATCTGGATCGGCACTTGCTGCTCTACAAGACGCCCTTCCACCTGATGGAGCACCTGGCGTTGATGGGGGAGAGCGCCTGTCATTACAGTCGCATGCCTTTGAACAAGGACGTGCTGCTCGGCGCGTGTGCGTGCTACGACGCCATGTACCGCAAGAACGAATTAACACCCGCGACGTTTGAGGTGTTTCACATGATTGCGTGGAGCCCGAGCCCAACACAGGCGAAGCCGCTGGAGCGCGGCTCCGGACAGATCCCTCTGGCCTCGTGGAATTCCCAGAACAAGAAGAAGCTGCAGAGCGTCCTGGACGAGTACGCGCAAAACCCGGACGATCCCCAGCTGCACGAAAAGGCGGAGGACTTATTCAACCAACTCAAGCGGGAGAGCGCGGAATTGCTGGAGAAGCGTGGCCTTGACACCAGAGGCTTTGAAGTCGACCGCGATGAGGACTTCCGACGCATGGCGGCCAAGCCTGCCCCGCCGTTCAACCGGCCCGAGTGAGAGCGTGCCAGCCTCACTGCCGGGTGTGTCTCTGTTGCCGTGAACAGGTTAACCTGTCTCGCGGCTGTTGGTCTCCGTGACGCTGCGATGAGAGCAACGGACGCAACGCTGCAGCATCGGTGTTGACAGGCGGCACTCGGTTGGTATGATGGGTTTGCATCAGCTGTTCTCGTTCTCATAGGGATTCTGTGGAATGAGGCGGTGGTTCGCCACGGAGGTGACGCACTCGTTTCACTGCCTCTCACAGATTGGATGGATGGACAGATCCACAAGGAATGAAAGAAACAAAATCACAGTAGAAGACGTCCAATGACGTTGTAAGAGTTCCCTGAAAGCTCACCCCATGTTGGTTTTGTCTGTATTCTATCTTCCTTTGCTATTTGCGCATGCGGGCGAGTTCTGAAAAGGAGCCACGGATAGCGCAAGGAAGTGTTCCGCGAGATTGCTTGAGGTGAGCCAACCCTCTGGTTTTTGAGGATACCTTGTGCTCATTCCACCCTTCTTCCCCACCTCTCTTCTCCTGATATTTTTTTTCTCTTTGTCGCTTCGACCTGTCTAGTGTACGTCATCAACACTCTCTTTCAATCTCCCACTCTCTGTCTTCAAGCACGCCTTCACTGTAACTCAAGCAAAAAATAAATAAATAAATAAACAGCACACAGAAACCAAACACCATGACCACGAAGGCCGATTCTGCACCCTCTTCCATTCCCAAGGACTACTTCAAGGTCTACCCCTCTGAGGATGGTTACTACAAGGAGTACGGTGGTGCCTTTCTGCCGCCGGCCCTAGAGGAGGAAATGAAGAAGATTAACGACGCCTACTTCGCCATCAGCAAGTCGCACAAGTTCATTAGCGAGCTCCGCAGCATTCGCAAGCACTACCAAGGTCGTCCGACCCCTGTGTACTACTGCAACCGCCTGTCCGAAAAGCACGGCGGCCGTATCTACCTCAAGCGCGAGGACCTCAACCACACCGGCGCCCACAAGCTGAACCACTGCATGGGCGAGGCTCTCCTCGCCAAGTACATGGGCAAGACCAAGGTGATTGCCGAAACGGGTGCCGGCCAGCACGGCGTCGCGCTCGCCACGGCCGCCGCCTACTTTGGTCTCGAGTGTGAGATTCACATGGGCGAGGTCGACATCGCGAAGGAGCACCCGAATGTGGTGCGCATGAAGATCCTCGGCGCGAAGGTGGTGCCTGTCACGCACGGACTGAAGACCCTGAAGGAGGCCGTGGACTCCGCCTTCGAGGCGTACGTCAAGGACCCCGTCAACAGCATTTACTGCATCGGTTCCGTGGTGGGGCCTCACCCGTTCCCCATGATGGTCCGTGACTTCCAAAAGGTTGTGGGCGATGAGGCCCGCGAGCAATTTGTGGAGATGACAGGGGAGCTGCCGGATAAGGTGGTCGCGTGTGTGGGCGGCGGCAGTAACGCCATGGGCATGTTCAGCGGCTTTCTTCTGGACGAAGAAGTCGAACTGTACGGCGTGGAGCCCGGTGGTCGTTCCGAGGCCCTTGGTGACCACGCCGCGACCATGACCTACGGCGCCCCTGGAATGATCCACGGTTTCAAGTGCTACACGCTCACCGACAAGGACGGCGAGCCGGCCCCTGTTCACTCCATCGCGAGTGGCCTCGACTACCCCGGTGTCGGCCCTGAGCACAGCATGCTGCGGGACATCCAGCGTGTCCATTACGTCTCCGCGACGGACAAGGAGGCGATGGACGCCTTCTTTGAGCTAAGCCAGATGGAGGGCATCATTCCCGCACTGGAAAGCGCCCACGCCGTGGCGCATGCCTGCAAGTTGGCCAAGGAGAACCCTCGCAAGTCGATTTTGGTGAACCTCTCGGGCCGTGGCGACAAGGATGTCGACTTTGTCATTGAGCGCTACGGAAAGGAGTACCTTGGCGAGGAGAACCTATAAGCCAGACATCAAAAAATAATAATTATTACTAAAACGATAAGGAGACACAAGATGAAAGTTCCGTCCAGATCTTTCCCTCTTTTTTCCTTGTTTCACAACTGTGCACGGTGATGCGGCAACCGTCACCTGCTCTTGCCTAACGGCTCCTCTCTTTTCTTTTTTTCCTTCTGTTGACGTGAATGAACATGTTGTACATCCTTTTTCGTTACACCCTGTTACCTTTTATGATGATTATGATTATTACCTTCCTTCCCTTCCGTTCCTACCTGCGAACTTGATCAAAAAAAAAAAAAAAAAGGTGACAAACAAACGTGAAATAAAGAAACTGCTCACCTTCCTTCGTATGTTCCCATTGACTCTCCCTGTGCCGTCTTCATTTGTTTTTTTATTTGTCATCTTGTTATTGCTCCGTTCTTACCCTCTTTCACTTGGTGAGCCATCTCACTCTCTCTCTTTCTTTCTGTTTCCACGTTTCTTCAAGTGCCTCTTTTCTTAAAGTTATGATTTCCTGTTTCCGTTTGGATCCTCACCTAACACAATTATTGACAAAGTCTCTCTAAACACACCTGTCCTCGTTTCTTCTGTCTGCTATACCGCTCTTCTATACGTGTGTGCGCGTGTGAGTGTTGGTTTCTCTCAAAGCGTTGGCCTTTTTTGCTCTCACACTCCGCACTTGCGAACGAGTGGGTACCGTTCGCAAATGCGGACGAACCGACTCCGTCAGGCGACACAGGTGCCTCGCGACGCGTCCGCTGCGTTGTCAGGAGATGGAAGGCTACACGAGCTGGAGGACCTAAACCCCCACACTCACACACACACACACAGAAAAAAAGGGTACGCTGGCTGAATATAAGCAATGCATGAATCTCTAAGTAAGGGGTGGAGGGCCAAACCACACACAGAACGGAGTCTAGTGCGCCACAAGAGAAAAAAGAGAAACAACCGCTTGAACGTTACAACTCAACACGGCCACTGGACAGAGATCGTGCATCTCTGTAGAAAAAAGGAAGGAAATTATTACTTTTCCCTTGCTACTCCGTCAGTGCCCGCTCCACTCCCTACCACATTCATTCATCACGTATCTTTACTTTTTTTGATTTTCCAAAGCATTTTTTTCTGCGCACTCACAGAAGACACTTCAATCAAAAAAAAAAATATTCTCGAGGAGGAGATCCCACAAGCATCCGATTCCCGAAGTCAATGTTTGGTGGCCGAAGATGCACTTGTGTAATGGAGGCTTCACTCCCTCCTAAGCGAATACTCACAGGAGGAAAAATGATATATATTTCTTTCATGTATTTCCTCCACAAACGTTCTCAACGGCCCGCGATCAAAGCAAGGAGGTTCACGACGCCAGTAATCGGGGCACGCCATCTCTGCCGGACGGCTCGTGTTGTGGGGTAGTCTTCTCAACTAACGCATTTGTCGTTTGCGACAGTGGGTATCAGCGAGACCATCCACTCTAAAGAGGACGTTACACGCTCTAGAGAAGCAAGCGTGTGATAGAATATGATGGTTAATGATAAAACCATGAACCCTCGAAAACAGAGGTCTATGGTGTCTCGTCGTCATCACAGCTCTTGAGCCAACTGCCCATCAGCCTTCCATCGCAAAAGGATCTTTCTCATTTCTTACTGAATCCACGTTACGATTATCTATCGGTAAAGGAACTTAGGCCAACGATTTCCCTTATCGCCAACGCTCCAGCTGTGCTTTCCTATTTGCGTCTCTACCCGCATGGTGTAGGATTGTCCATTGACAAGCTCATAGTTGTTTCATATCTTGTTGATATTTCTTGCATTCCCTCAGACATTTTTTAATTCTTTTCGCCTGTTTTCTGAGCAGACATGCCCGCCAAGCGCAAAGACAAGAAGGGCGGTGGTGGTGCTTCCCAGGCGGATGCCTCCCAGGCGCGCGCACAGCCCTCCGGTCCTTCCCCTGAGGACCAGCTCTGGACAGCCATCAAGCGCGGCGACACGGAGCTGCTGACGGAGGTGATCTTCAATGAAATGGAAACTCCAGAGGCGGACAACCACTTTGGCGTAGAGGCCTCGATCCTCTCCCCGAAGCCCACCGCCAAGGCACTCCTTAACCACAAGCAAAACGCGAAGCAGCTCACACCCCTCACCTTCGCCATTGACCAAGCGGCCGAGCCGGAACTCGTGCTGTTGCTGCTGCGTGCAGGAGCGGACATCAACGGGAAGGATGGTTCCCGCGACAGGGCAACGGCGCTGCACCGTGCGGCGCTGCTGGAGGATGTTGAGATGGTGACGCTTCTTCTCAAAAATGGCGCGGACGTTCGTACCACAAACGCTCGTAAGGAGACAGTGCTGCATTTGCTGGCTGCTTCAGAAACGGGCAGCGACCTCATCGAGCGCATCGTTGACCTTGTTTCCGTAGTCAAAAACTCTCGGAATGGTGAAGACACAGGCGCACGTGAGGACCGAGGAGACGAAGGAGAGCGTGATCCTTATCAGCTCCCGGGGCGTCGAGTCGTGAAGGTAGACCCCATCGCCGTTCTTGCGCTACAGGATGAGAAGGGCGCCACTGTGCTGGACACTGCCGCGGGTGAAGTGGTGTACGGCTCCACAGGAAGCATCATGGCCCTTCTTTCGATTATCGAGGACGCAGCACAGTCATCTGCGTCCGCACCAGAGGCCGTCGCGGCTCTCTTGTCAGCAGCGCGCAGCAGCGACCAGGCTACACTGCTCCACTCCCTCTTGGATTGCGCAGATGAAAGCCAAGGCGACGCGGCCGCGGCGCTGGCGGTGCTGAGGCGTCTCGTCTCTGTGGAAGCGTCTGTGGCAGGGGATCGTGCTGGCGGTATTCTGGATTGGACGGCACGCGATGCCAAGGGCCTCACGCCCGTCATGCGTGCGTCAACGAGCTTCCCTAGGACAGGGGAGGAGGCGGTGCAACTCATGACCTTTGTGCTCACTCGTATGCAAGAGATGCACACCGCACGTGGTGCCCCACTGGATTGGGTGGCCTTCCTTGCCGATCATGACAACACAGACCACGAGACCCTCCTGCACTCCCTTATCCGAATGGATAACGGAGCTGGCACCCAGGCACTCGCCAACTTTCTACAGGCAAATGTGCTGGCGAACGCGTCGGAAGAGCTACAGTCTGGCGTCGTCCGCAGCTTGCGATCGCTGTGTTACAAAGGCAAGGAGTCCTCTGGGGAATCCCCCGAACTGCTGCGCGACCTGCTGCGTGACAGCGCCGCCACACTTGCCATGAGCGCCGTCATGGCCAGTACGAGTGCTGGTGACGGCAACCATGTGCGGTCTGTCTCACCCGACATTCTCCGCGCGCTCGTTGCCCTTCACGTCATTACGGAGGCTCATGTGGAGAATGTGCACTTGGTCGCCAAGGCCGTTGCCCGGGAACAGGAAAAGATCAAGGCTGGCATCCGTGACCCTGTACCAAGCGAGTTCGACGAGGAAGACGGTGGCGTAGATGAGACGTCGTCAGACGAAGAGACAGGGCCTGCCGCGATGTTACGGAAGCGCGCACAAGGAACTGGTGGCTCCGCGGTTGCTGCACCAACTGGTGCGAATGCAGGACTTTCCCGCGCACAGCAGTCCCTTCGCGCCAGGGGTGCCGTCGTGGCCGATGCAGCGGGGGCCGGCGGCGGACACGCAAGACGTCGCAAGGGTACTCGCGGACAAGGGCTTCACGCGTCGGCTGAAGATGGTGTGGGCAGTGCAACAGGTATGAGCCAGCCGGCCAAGGTATTTCTCGCGCTTGCCTTTGTGGCGGTAGCGTTCCTCGTCTACACGTCCTTCACCAATCCGGTGCTCTCTGGTGACCAAGATGACCAAGGATTCGCGTAGTGCAAATTCATTTCTGTAGTTTGCCTCAAGGAAACATTCTTCTACATTACACAGAAAAACAGAAACATGGATCGCTCTGGCTTATCGTTCGTCTATGTGCGAGAAACGGTACTGTACGCGTGTGTGTGCAGTGCAGCTGGTGTCGTGCATTTGCCCGCCCAACTCAATCATCCCTAAAGGGCAATTCATTCCAATCGATGTGCTTCGTAACCATGAAATAAATCTATAAAGAGAGAGGGAGACGTCAAAATGGACCGTGCCAACGTGTACTCTTTTCTTGTGTGTGCACGCAAGTACCAACTGCATTCTCTCCTCTACACAAGCATACCCACACCTTCGTGTGGCCTCGTGAACACCAACAAACTCCTAAACATGGGACGGAAGGACGAGAGATCGGTAAACTTCATTCAAACTCCTTTCTACTTCCTATTTGACGTACCTCTGACTCGCTTGCAGTGAGAAACGCTGGCGCTCACAGAAGCAAAATACCTAGAGCTTAGATTCACTTCTTCATTGTTAGCATACATAGCACAGACACCCGAGTGCAACCTCGTGGCTGCCCTTCGCGCCATTGCGGTAACGTGCCATGAAGGTGTTTCGTCTCATCAGTCCAAGGCACCATGACGGAAGCAAGGACCCAAAAGAGCACCACAGAAAACAGCACGACACGGAAAGATTGAGTCCTGTTGGAGAAGACTCTGCGGACAAGGGAAATGCCGTGAGGCCTTCTTCCCTCGCTGGTTCTTACAGTGTCAATACTGACAGGACTCTCAATAAGGGCACACACTTGCAAAAGCCCGTCAACGACGTCCAACCAAAGCCCTTCACCGTCGCAACCCTTCTACCGCCGACCTCACCACGAACCACGGACGCGCACGCCACACACGAGCCACGGCGTCCCGTCACGCCAACCACGCGCGGACCAGGCTCCAAGCATCCAGCGAGCAAGCTCCATCCGACAGCGCCAGATGACAACGAGGCCCCAGATAGGGCTGAAGTGGTGGACGGTGCAGGTCAAAGGGCAGCTGGACCAGAGGTGCTGGATAAGGGAGAGCAACGAGAAGACCTCCACCACAGCAGGCGCAAGAAACGGACGAAGCGCACGGTGAAAATGGTCACCACGCGCCGCGTTTCGAGGGAACGCAAACCCTCTCTTGAGGCTAAACATCAGGACGTGCATGCTCGTGAAGAGGAGGGACCACCGGTGCCCAGCCACACCCTGCCGCCGCGTCTGCCGCTGAGCGAAATCAACTACAACATAACCACCACCCGCCTGCGCAAGGATGAGGGCACGGATCTGTCTGGGTACCGTTCGCGACAGGAGGCTCTAGGAACCTTGAAGGCGGGCACGCAATGCAGTACGGGACGGAGGGGAGACGGGACAAATCTCCGTGGCGAAGAAATCTTCCAGCGGTGGCTACACAAGTACAGCACGTCGCCGTCTCCAACGCGACCAGAGGTACCTGCGCGACCCGCAGTGGCACTCCCCGTCGAGGCACCTGTGGCGACTGTGGAACGCCTAGAAGAAACGCCTGAACGTGTGTACGCACCGGGCTACGCCAAGACGTCGCGCACAGGCAAGCAAGGGGGCGAACGGCATCAAAATGTAACCTCCGTGAGGGACAGCAACGCTCCCTCCGTGCGCGCGTACCCTGCCTCAACGGTTCCGGATCCTCACTCCCAAAAGCCATCCGTCACGGTGCACACTCGCATTTCCACCTCTGCGGGAATGGAACCGTACGGGACCGACAGCGCGCACGGACCCGACTCCTACTTGCTCCGGCATTACGCACGTGCTCTGGTCGCCCCTTTGGAAACGTCGCTAGCAAGCCCCGACAAGCGCGGGGAAGGTCAACGCACGCAGAAGGATGGTTCCTGCTCGCTGCCCACGTGCATGGTGGAAGGCGGCGTATCTCTGGCTCAATCCCATGGCAAACGTGTGCTGCACTTGCACCCTCAGACAGATGAGAATGTGAACCACCAGACCCCGCCTTACACGCCATCCACGGATAGGATGTTTTCCGTGGATCCGTCTTCCCAGTCTGGTCCGGTGCCTGCGGGACGATCATCTACGCACCGGGATCCTGCGAAGCCAATGGAAGGTAGCGGTAACGGGAGCAGGCTTCACAAGCAACAGGAGCTCCTCCATTTCTTGCAGAGCCGACGATCCTGTAGTACGCTCTGCCCAGGGACCGCCACTGACCTCGTCGCTTCCGCTGGCTGGGATCTTCACGACGTTGTTGCCCACCAGATATCCGACCGCACGGATGCGGATCGCAACACCGGAGTGCACTTGCTTAGGAGGGAACCCGCAGTCCCACTACGAGTGTGCGTGAAGGTGTTCAACGCCACTGCCTTTCCTTCTTCCGTGACGGGCCCTGGTGACACAAGAAAGGCGTTTGGCGTTGCTGACCCGCACGGGAGAGGTAGCGTCACTGAGGCAGAGCCCATGTTCCTGCTCCACCTTTCCGAACGCTTGGAGTTGCGCCGTACCGCGTGCAGTGATGTGCTGGAGCAGCTCCACGACCGGCTTCATTATTTACTGCCTGCCGCTAGCCGCCTAGAAGGCCAGCTCTTCTTGGATCCTCGCGACTCGTCCGCGATGCCGGAGCTCACGGCGCTGCTGCGAGCTCCTCTTTGCGGGGTCCGTGTAGCCTTGATGCCTGATACGCACCTGTCCGAGCTCTTTCACGTGGAGCGAGCCGGTACCAAGGACACGACATCACGCGATCACTATCCGAGGGTGCATTCCTCTGAGGCTACAGAGGATGGATGTCCCACCCTTGTCCTCCGCTGGCACGCCCTCTACCCCGTCGTCCTCTCTGTTGCGCAGCGGCTCCTTTTGGAGCGCGATGGCTCTCCCGAGCTCTCGACAGCCTCTGCCTCAGGGAGCCGTCAGCTACTGCGTGTCCGCAGCCTAGAAAAGGATTCCAGGTGCGACGCCGACACTGGCGCGCACTCTCTCAATGGTGCGCTCATGCAAGCAGAGCACCTGACACCAACGCTGTCGCGTCCATGGCATGCAGACCCAACGCAGGGACCCTTCCCCCGTTCTGAAGCAAGACCGTCGCATCCGTTCTCTTCCTGTGCGGCAGAGCGTGTGTTCAACCCGATTGATGAGGTCAGCTCTGGCAGTGAGAATTCCTTCACCAGCGGCTCGGACAACAGTGTGGAGGTGATTCGCATGTCTGCTGCTCCCTCATGGGACCACGGAGAAACGCGCGAGCGCTTCGTTATCTCCACGCAGCAGCCTGACGCTGCGCAACCGGAACCCCGGGTGATGCAACGACGTGAGAAAGTGGCTCCTGATGATGTGCGTCTCGTTGACCACTTGGTCGAGCGATGTGAGGAAAGTACCATCGGCTCTTCCCTACGATACGCGCATGCACCGAACCCGCTTTTGCCGCACGGCTTCCATCACGGATGGAACGCGGTCACGCGGGAGAACCTTTTCGCACAGCGTGCAGCCCTGGAAACGCGCACGCCACGCACAACGTCTTATTCCGCACGCAACTCTCGGGTCACAGCCGCTGCGGCACCTGAGTTTGCGCCGCCATCCCGTTGCAGCCTCCACCACCCCTCCACGGCGAGCAGCAGCGGCCGAGTGACCTATCTGTACGACAACTCTAGCAAGTGGTAGCAGCGGCTGGAGTGAGGCAGGCAGACAAAGACAGGTCACTTCCCCATTTCGCATGTGTCTGCCCTCAACGTTGCAACCCATCTTGCTCTCCCTCTTGCGGAGGCTCAGGAGACGCACGGCTATCTTTGTGTTTCCTCTACAATACTTTTCAGCCCCGATTCCTATTTTCCTCTTTCTCCTTAGATGCTCTCTTCTTCTCTTCACATTGACACCTTCCTTTCTTCTAGATTCTTCACCCTACGCTTACTGTTGTTGGACGTTTCTTTTCGTTCCTCTAGTCACAACGCTGGCTCCGGAGGAGGAAAAAAAAAACAGCGCAGAAGCAAACGGAAAGGGAGTACAATGTCGCACGTGGGTCCCATTACCATGCGTCGGGTTTCTGCCCAAAAACGATAATGCGCTGAGGCGCCTGATACCATCCTCGGAATCAATGCCTGCCAACAGTGCCTCCCCTCATGTTCTTCTTCCCACGAGCCGCACAAGCGGAGAGTAACGCGTTACTCAGCAGAGGAACATCAGAACACTGTCACAACGCGGGAGAAAAAAACACCACACCAGCTGGTGAATTTTTTTCCTGACCTGGTGACACACAAGTTGTCACGAAACGTCTGCCTCCCCCTCTTTCGCATCCTTCCCCCTCCCCTTCGCGACTGCCTGTTATCTCCTTGTAGCGGATATCGCTTTTTTCTCTGTGTTGCAGAGACTTCCGTTGGCGGACCGTACTCGCTTGTTAACTCATAGTAAACGCAATAAAGAGAAGAAAAGAGCGCTCTCCCACCACTGGCACATTACCCTTTGTATGTTTCACCGGCTGTGAAACTCCCGTAGAAAAAGAAAAAAAGAAACATATATCGCGTCAAAATGGATCGTGCAACACAGGTCCCTGACAGTGACCCATCACCGAGTCCCTGTACGCATTCTCAGAGTCACCCTTGTCGTCAAGACCCCGAGGCTCTGTCCCAGAGGGATGCCAGAAGAGACCCGGCGCGTCCTGCTGATGCAAGCCATCACGCAGGCCACCCGTCTGTTGTTGGTAAGACATCCGTAACCGCACAAATCCAAGCAGAAGCCACACCAAACGTTCAACGTCCCCGCGGCCCTCACCGCGGTGTCGGCGGCCGTCATCAAATTCAACTGACGACGAGTCAGTTCCTGCGCATATTTACTGCCCAGAGATGGGACAGTCATGACAAACTAATCCTCGCCGCGATTTCCCCAGCTGCCAGAGAGGCGATGGAGTGGACCACCGATGGGCTCAAGAGCAATGCCCACGTCCGTACTCGATTACGCTACAGCACGGAAGTGGCTTCGTCTCACTCGGTAGAGCGCTGCGTGTACATCTTCTCCCCGACGATCAACGCAGAACTCGGGCGGGTTCGGTGGTGGCTGCAGCGCGCACCCACGCGCCCTTTTATCCTATGTGCGTCCTGTCTCGAGGGTCGGTTCGCGCTCAACGCGGAGACAGCGGATGGCATGCGGGGATTAGACCTCGGCGGCTCCCACAAACTCATGGACATCTCTCTCAACGGGCTCCTCCCGTCTCTCATGTACGCCAACTTCAACAGCTGCTCAAGCCTTCTCTTCGCGCCGGAACTGCACACCGCCGTGCACCTGCGCCGACTGGACTTAACGAGCAGCGCAGTCATGGACCTTAGCGCGCTCAGTAGCTGTGCCGAGCTTGAGGAGGTTGCCGTTGTCTCGTGCAAAGCACTCACGAGTCTCTATGGACTCGCCGCCCCACGCACCCTCCGTGTTTTGCATGCCTCGTACAGCGGACTCACAGATCTGTCGGCTTTGGAAGGCTGCGAGGCGCTGGAGGAGGCCTACTTCGCAGAATGCCTCAACCTCCAAGACCTTTCCGCGCTCGCCGCGTGCCCTGCGCTGCGGCGCGTGGATGTTACCGGAACCCCCGTGCGAGACGTTGCACCATTGGTCCATTGCCGGCACCTGACGTCCCTGTGCATGTCGGAGTGCCGCCTGCTGCTTCACTACGACGGCATTCCTTCTCTGGAACAGCTCAAAGCAAAGGCCGCGGGGCTGCTGCGCTTGGCGGATGGCGTTTCTCGCGGCTACGAGTCCCTCGTGGACGTGAACCTCAACGATTGCCATGACCTCAAGGACGTCTCTTCGCTGGCCGGCGCGCCGAACCTGCAGCGTCTCACGGCGTCCTTCTCGGCGGTGCAGTCCCTGCACGGGTTAGGGTCCTGTCCTTTGTTAGAGGACGTGGACCTCTCGCACTGCCTCTTTTTACGAGACGTTGAAGGATTGCGTGGGGCTCGTCAGCTGACGCGCGTGTGGATATCCTCTTCCCCGATCACCTCGCTCGATGGTTTGTCATCGTGCAAAGCACTGAAACTCGTGGATGTATCCTCGTGCAAGCGCCTTGACAATCTTTCAGCGCTCGACGGGCTGCCCGAACTGACAACGTTGATTGCGCGCATGTGCAGCATCACATCCGTGGTCCGGCGATGCCCAGCACTTACCGTGCTTGACGTTTCCGGCTGCAAGGCGCTGGCAGACCTCTCGCACCTGTCGCAGGACTCGCCGAGGCTGAAGCGTCTGAATGCATCTCGAAGTGGGATAACAGATGCTCGTTTCCTGTCGTTGCTAACGCAGCTGGAAGAAGTGAACTTGGATGGCTGCCCGCTTCAAGACACAACACCTTTAGAGGTGCGTCGACCACGTTGCTGACCATCTGATTTCCGCGAAACGAACAGAGCCTAGCTGTGTGAGAAAGTGGAGGCGGAACACACCGCTACCTACAGGCGCACCCTTTCCCCCTTTCTCCGCACTGGAAATGTATGTGAAACGATCGCGGCCAACGTGTGTAACGGATACATTTATATTCACAGACAGCACGCTATCTCAGTCTTCTTCTTTTTTTTTGTTTCGTTTCTTCTTCACATTTGTTTCTACAGCTTTATCTTCTTCCATTTATGCTTGTGCTAGCACTGCTTCAAATCGAACCTAACCGCCCCCCACTTCACTTGATGTTTTTTTTTTAAAGAAAATCGTTTTTGTTCCGTTTTGTGTTTTTGTGCGCCTCCGTCTGCGTGTGGGTTTCTCTCTTTCCTCCATTTCCGTCGCCCGCGCACTACTAACGTATGACTGCATCTGAACCGGTTTCTCGCTCTGCTTCTCCTCGTAGCGACGCTCATTCCCCAGTCTGTTCCTCTCCGTGTTCCACGGTCCGTTTCACCAGTCACTTGTGCTCGTTTCGTTTGCTTTCAAAAGCTCACCAGAATATATATATATATATTGCGACCTTACTTATCCAACCAATTCTACTCGTTTATCTGTCTCCTCAGCTGAGGTGGACAACCCGTGGTTGTGGGAGAAGGGGTTGCGCCTGTTTTACTCCGCTGCTGTCTTGAAAGATGAGAGGTACATTGGCTCCATTTCACAATATTTTCTTTTCTCCTGTTTGTTGGAAGTGGAGGCATGAAAGCAAGCGCTGTTCGCTTGCAAGGAGTGGAAATTCCCTGTCACAATGACGTTAGTCAGGCGGCCAACATCTTCCTGTAAAAGAATGAAGCGTGACCCGAGAGTCACACCGCGCGGACTCCTCGTTGGAGCTCTCACAGGGCCGACATGAGATGCCCCCATGACTCCCATGTCCTTGGTGTCCTGTTGACACAACCTCTGTATCGCCCTTTCTCTCTCCTTTCCTTGTGATCCTCCGCTTTCTTTTTTATGTAACGCATTTCCTTGGCGCTCCGCTCGGCTGATGCCTTCTGTCCACGATAGGAGGCTGGCGACCCCCTGTGCGCCATAACCCACACGAACCACCATTTGACGGTAGCACCATTTAACCGTGAAAACAGAAGGATTAGGAAGCCAAAGAATACGGCAGTGTCATGCCGCTATCTGCATGGCAGGAATACCAGATCCTCAAGGCACGCGACGACTGGTACGAGGCGGCCCAAGCGCAAGCCCGCGCCGCTGAAGCCAAGGAAGCAGTGGCAGCGGCTACGCAGCAGCGACGCCTGTTGCTAGAGGCCGAGGAAGCGTCGCGGAGCGTGGCTGCATCGCAAGAGCCCGTGTCCCCGCTAACAGCCTACCGCCGCGGGCAGCTGCCTCTGACAGCGCTATCTCCAGAGGACTTTCTTTCCTTGGGGACCACCGCTGCGGCACCATCCTCCAAGGGCACCTCAGTATCACGCCAACGGGTATTCGGCCCTCACGACGAAAGTGCCGCTTTCTTTGAAACACAGAGGACGCGCCAGGTGCCTGCACAGGTGCCTCACCCTCGCGTGGATGCTGAAGCGGTGGGTAAATCGGCTGTACGTAGAGTCTGCGATCGTGTGGGGAGTGAAGGGAGTGCGAACCCTTTGAAGAGTAGAGGGACCGCCCATGGCGGATCTACCACGGGTGGAGGAGGTAGGAGCGGTGTCGGCATCCCAACAGGGTCCCGGCGACGTCTTCCGCAATTTCCTTTTGAGGATGTCTCGAGCTCTCGGTGGACGTCCACCGCTGTTCGCTTCCGCGGCAGACAAGCATCCAACACCAACACAAGCGGTTCACACCTCGGCGAGACAACAGTAGCTTCACGAAAAGACCCTCCCTCGACGTCGCCTCCGTCAGACACCCCGGCACCTGCCCAGCTTCACCATCACGCGCTGCTCACATCGAATGCAGAGAACACCGAAGAGCAGAAAACCGAAACCAAAGAAGAGCGCGCACCGCTGTCCGAGACGGCGGCGGCGGCGCTCGTGGGGATGCCGTACCGCAGCCCCGACGTTGCCTGGGGCGTTCCGTGGGACTCCCTTCATCCGTATGCCCATGCCCATGCTACCGCGCCTTTGCCATCGGCTGTCGCGCCGCCGCCTACTGATGCAGAGGATGTGGGTGCCCTTGTCCAGTGGGCTGAGACACTCGATGCTGAATGGATCGAGCACGTTTGAGCTCGTGCCAAGGGGCAACCATCACTGCGTGGAAACCCCTCTCTTGGCTGTCTGATATAATATATTTTTGGAACCTCATGTACATTTCGGTTATCCACTGTCTGTTGTTGTTTTTCTTTCCTGTGCAACTATGACAAAAAAAAACAGAACGTAGTTGAAACACAAGCCCACAGCCGCGTAGACGTCATCCGTAAAAAAAACAAAGTACAACCTCTCCGTTTTCACGACTGAAAACAATCTGCATGAAACGATGATCTCTCTTTGCGAGGCGTCCCCCTCTCCACCACCCTCTCTATTAACGCGCACACTCCCATTCTTAGGGGCAGTCTCCACTTTTTTTGAAGTGCTTCGTTCACGCAACGTCTCTCCTGATTCTTTTTTATCGTTATCGTTACCACACTTTCCTACACGGTGCTCTCTTCAGGGTCACCGTTACTTGAGTTAGTAGACCCTGCACTAGAAAGCGCCAACTACCCTCCGCTTTACCTTGTTGTTTCTGTCGGCAACAAACGAGTAGAAGACAGCACGAGTGATATCCCCACTCAGGAATCTGCAAGCACGCCTCCACATACTAGGAAACACGTAGACAGCGATGATGCACTACTGGTCGTGGCACACCGAGAAGTCCCTCTTGAACCACGAGGAGATCCTGGTGACCTCGCAGACTGGCACGGCGCTTTACGACGGCGATCAGAAAACGCAGTGGAAGAAAGGGAAAATCATGCTAACGACACACCGCCTCCTTTACCAAGAGCAGGACGGCAGCAACAGCACGCTGCAGCTGTCGTTAGAGGATGTCTACAAGTCCGGGGAGAGCCCAAGTACCATTGGCGGCTTTGCCTTTAAGAGTGACAAGATTGTCATTCCGTTGCCTGGCTCCCAGTACACCCGCATCTCCTTTCGCAACGGCGGCATGAAGGACTTCTACGAAGCGTTACAAAGGACTCTGCAACGAAAGCCGTGGCGCACCATAGCTGCCGCAGTACCGTCACCTCCCCCACAGACGTCGACAGCAATGACGCCCGCAGGCTCCCAGCAGCAGCATCAAGTCAGCGACTCGAGCGACCGTCTCCGGGCCACCGCGAGCATGATTGGTATCGCCGGCGTGATGCGTCAAAGTGCAGAGCGGTCCCACATGCAGGAGACCTTCAAGGACATTGACGATGTCATGGCCAAGGCGTCCGCGCTCGTGGCGAACATTCGTCAGCTCAAGGACCGTGCAACCGCCAGCGACCGCACCGGCTCATCGGCACAGACGCAGGAGGACCGCATGGCGATTGAGAGCATCGAGGCGACGCTGGGCCTAGGCACCATGGTCTCCACCACAGGGGCCTCCTCGCACGGGAAGGGACAGAAGCGCTTTCACGAGGAGCTCGCCAGCGAACTGCACGCTTGGATGACACACCCTCGGAACGACAAGATTTTTGGTGAAATGCCCTTTGTTCCTCTGATTGAGCTCTTTTCACTCTATAACCGGGCACGCAGCGGGGACCTTGTCGCGCCAGATGACGTCCTGCATGCCTGCACGTTCATGACCAAGCAGTCGTACGCCGTGTACAGACTGGAGACCCTTTCCTCTGGTAGGATTATGCTGGTTCGCAAGGACGACACCATTATTCTCGCAAAGTTGGTCTCTCTGATGGGACCGATGTTGGCTTCGCCAACAGGGCAGCACAAGGATGTCGGACACGTTCCCACGGGCACACGAACCATCGCCACACGCACCACGCTTCCGTCGTCGTCGGCCGACCTCAAGTCTGTGAATGAGGTGCAGCTGGCGAATGTGTTGCGCGTCGCCCTTCCCGTTGCCAAGGACGTGCTCGAGAATTTGACTCGGCAGGGCTATCTCTGCGCGTGTGACGCGGGCTATGGGTGTGCCGTGTACTACTGGAACATCTTTGTTCTCTAAAGTGAGGCAACACATGCTCGGGCAGGAATTTGTGAAGGTGGAAACGTCTTTGTTTTCTCTGCTATGCTTCTGGTCTGACCTCCCCCCCCCCTTCCCTGTGGTCCGGTGGGTGTGGAAGCTCTTCCGCGTGTTCGCCTCCTTTTGAGGCTCTCTGTACCACACAGCCTTGACTTTCTGCTGACATCCGGTCTGCTCTTGTAAAGCCTTTCATTGACCTTGCTATGTTTGTTCTCTTGCGTTCGCATCTTGCACACACACACAGAAACACAGAGAGAGAGAGAGAATAAAACAGAATAGAAGGTGTTTCCGGGAAATTTCTTTTCGCTATCCGACAGGGAGGTCGCTTGCGGCTCTAGGTGAAAGGTGACTTCCACTTTGTTATCTCCTCGGACCAAAGACAGCAAAGCTCACTGTTGGTCCCATCAGACTTCTCCTGCTGTAGGACCGCGTTCGCGCATGTAATGATGTCATGGTGATCTCACAGCTGCTCCTGCCTCCTTCCTGCTTTCATTGTGTGTGTGTCTTGAATCAGAGAAGGCCGGCGTTATTCCCGATCGCCTTGACACCGTGTGGGAATACAAGCTATTAAAAAAAAAAGTATCCGCTTCGGAAACCTCCAGAAAAAGAAAAGAAACATAAGAAACGGAACAACGGGTGGTACTCCACTTAAACACACCGAAGAGCACAGAGATGCCTCCCAAGTTGGACCGTGCTGAGGCGGCCTTTGATGCCGTGCAAGCCCAGCTCGACGCTGTCAATGTGGGAAGCTGGCAGCCGCAGGAGATGGAGGTGTTCCTCTCCCTTCTCGAGACCTATTACACGCAACTCCGCACCCAAAAAACCCTCGCAAAGCGGAAAGGGCTTGGCAATGACGCGCCGGATCCGGAGGACGGGAGCGGCAGCGCGGCTGAAGACGACGAAGAGGACATAGAGGCCCTCGAGCATGAGGCCGCTGTCGCCGAGGTGGACCGCGCCTTGGCGAAGCTGCGTGATTTTCTTCAAAGGAAAGTTCCCTTCGGATCTATTCAGGAGCCCTCTGTTCTCCCTTACGAGACGGCGGACAAGGACGCAGACATCGACGGTGCTCCTGCAAACGCAACTGACAAAGACACCAACCATCCCACTCAGAAAAAACCTCGAAAGGAACTCGCGACAACGTCTTGCGCTGCTTCCGTCGTCAAGCCTGTCGTGTACTCTATCGACGCCTTCTTATACCTGGAGGAGCACATTGAGGAGCTCACGGAGCAAGGTGCCATCAGCCGCCACTACTGCGCGGACTGCGGCTCCACGAACCTTGCCCCTACTGACTTCATCACCCATTCCTTTTCCCAGGATCAGCTCATCTTCCTCAGCTGCTTCCTTCTCCCGGCGTTGGGTGAGGAAGCCGCTGAAAGTGGCCTCTCTACAAGGGTTGTCGTGGATGTCGGCTCGAGGCTGGGCATCGCCCTCTGGTCTTGCTACTTCGCCGCGCAGCAGCACGTTCTGCAAAAGACGGAGCGCCTCATTGGCATTGAGCTCGATAGCCGATTTGCGGCGCTTCAGCGAGAGACTGGCAAGAAGTTTTGTCCCCGTCCGGTGCCACTCTTGTCGGCGGATGCAGCGGACGCCAACGCTAAAAAAAAGAACCACAACAAGTCACCCAAGGGCGAAGAAAAGTGCCTCACCTGGTCCATTGTGGAGAGCGACTGCTTCACCGGCGATGGCGCCAAGGCGATGGCCGAGGCCGGTGTGGTCATCCTCCACAACGTCTTTGAGTACTTCTGCGAGAGCGAGGAGGAGCACCTGCGGTGCTGGCTGAAGCTGCGCTCGCTGGTGAAGCGCACGGGACAGGTGCTGATTTGCGCCCCCAGCATTGAAGAGACAATGATGGCGTTCAGCGAGGAAGCGCTCGAGGCCTGCGGTATTCTTGCAAAGGAAGATGGGGACGCAACATCTGCCACGGGTGAGAAGCGCGCGCGCAGGGATACCGAGGACGCGGAGGAGTTCCCGCCGCCAGGTCGCAAGGAGCTGGCGGTAGCGCGTTGGATTGCCGACTACCTGGAACCGATCGAGGACGAGGTCGAACAACTCGCCGAGGACTTCATTGCCTTCCGCACGGCCATGCTTGAAGACGGCGACGACGACCACCATCACCACGCGGCAAGTGACGATGACGACGCAGAGGACGAGGAAGACGAACAAGAGGTGGAAGGAGCAGAACATGGGAAGGGCTGCAGCGATGGCTGCTGCGAAGACGACGGATGCTGCGGGGACCACGGGGAGAAGGAGCCCTCTGAGCTGGAGGAGCAGATCCGTAATATTTGGGTCTACAAGGTGAAGTAGGCAGAAGGGATGAGGAAGAGGGAACAAGGAAGTGTCTTGTCCTCCTATTGATCCTGTCTTCTCATCTGGCGTAACTCCTTTTTTTTTCTTAAACTATAAGATACGTTTAATGCACATGATATGACAAATAACGAGTAAATATGAGAAGCCAAAAGACTGTCACACCCTAGCATAAAAACAGCTCCGTTTCGCTCGCGTCGTGCTGCGTGTGGCTTGTGATGCGCACCCCGCAACTTGCTGCGGGACATGACCTCCCATCTCATCCATGGTCACTCTTTTTGAAACGAGAGGATATCCGTGTAGCAGTCTCACTTTCTCTCTCTCTTCGCACTCCATCGGACCCTCTCTTCTAATTTTGTTTTAAGCATAAAAAAGAAAACTGGACCCCCAATCGGACTACTCAGTCTGAGGGGTTCTGCGTCGTCACATAAGTTGGCCGTTTCTGTAGCTGTCTTCTTCGTTGTAAGCTTATTTCGTGCCTTTTTCTAATCCAGGATTCCGACAAGAGGTTGTTGCGACTTTATCTTCTTTACACAGTCGTGAAAAAAGATCCTCTCGCGTGTACCCTCTTCCTCCTTTTTTTTTTTTTTGCTGTTGGTGTTGTCTGTCGGACTCACTTACTTTTCTTTGTGTTGTATCGTGTCTTTTTTCCTCTCTTTTTTTCCTCACCCTACACTCCTCCTAACCCTGACCCCACTTCGTTCACACGGAAAAGCTCTCTTGAGGAGTTTCAAAAGCAAACGGCCAACGCCCGAAGTTACGTCTGTTTTCTTGCTTTGTGTTTCATACGCGTGAACGACTTAATTGCTCTTCTCCACGGGTTTTGTTTCTGTTTGCTCGTATTTTGACGGCCTGTTGTATCTCCTCAGAAAAAAAAAACGACAAAAGAAACGATTACCTTCGTGGAGATTCTCTTTCTCCTTTTCTTTTTTATCCTATCGTTTTACTTTCTCCCTTTCGGATTCTCCCTCTTGCCGTGGCACCCTTTCACCACCTTTCCGTGCTCCTCGAAGGACCTTTGCAGGGAACTGTAACGTCCACGGCACACATCCCTTCCTCTTGCTTTCATTCTTCTGAGGAAGATTCATTGGTCGGTGGGTATCTAGCCACCCTTTCTCCCCCAGCTCCTGCCTTCGCCTCAGCCCATTCGAACACAAAAGCAGCGGCACCATGGGAGAGTACCTTCAATTGTTCGTCATTACGGCGACCACCGTGGGAAAGATTATGCTCTGTGCAGTGGCCGGCATGT
This sequence comes from Herpetomonas samuelpessoai, assembly GCA_030849835.1. NCBI lineage: Eukaryota > Euglenozoa > Kinetoplastea > Trypanosomatida > Trypanosomatidae > Herpetomonas > Herpetomonas samuelpessoai. Next base: position 24,198 of record JASAOC010002136.1, read on the forward strand.
TCGCGTCTCGCTACTTTGCATCGCCGGAAAAATCAGAGAAAGGTCTGAGCTACATTTCCGTGCGCATCCTCCTGCCGTGCTTGCTCTTCTCCAACCTCTGCTTGAGTGTCTCCGTGGAGAGCATCCGCAGATTCTACTGGGCCCCGCTGCTCGCCTGTGTGCCGCTCAGCCTCGGACTTGCCAGTAGCTTTCTTTTCCGGGTGATCCTCGAAAAGAAGTACCACGCGCTCATTATGCTCGGCTGCACCTTTCAGAATGGACTGACCTTTCCGCTGTCGATTATCCTCAACCTAAAGGGCATCTCCTGGCTCGACAAAAAAGCCGTGGACGAGGCGCAGTCGTACATCTTTCTGTACAACATCGTCTGCTCGATCGGTCTTTGGGCGGTGGGGGAGCCGTTGATTGCAGCGGCCAAGGCAAAAGAGCTCGAGGCACAGGAAGAGACCTCCCGCAACCGCGAACGCGCACGGGAGCAGCGCCTCGATCACCTTCGCGGAGTTAGCACGGATGACATGGCCAACCGCAGCTTCGCGCTCCCTTTCCAAGAAGCAGAGATGGCCGTTCGCGTCCGTGAGAACATCACCAAGGAAGGAAAACAGAAGCAGTTCCGTGATGTCACAACCGCCCCCGTAGCGAGCCACACCGAAACCGGCACACCCTCCTCCGACAACCTCACGATACCGCCGTCTCCACCTTCATCTCCGCGCACGACGTCACGCCAGGGACAAGGGCGAATCATCACCCGAGAGGGAACCGACGAGGCTGTGGACGGCTACCAAGACGCTGTCCATAGGGACGAAGAGACTTGTCGCACAAAGCGCGCCGCGACCGCCACCGAGCAGCTAGCTTGGTATAAGCCAGCCAAGCCGTACGACCACCCCATCAAGCCCCCGAAGCCGGCGACCGTTTACACCGATGAGCACGGTCATGTGGTCACCCTGGACCCAGAGGAAGACGAAGCCGTCAAGCGCAATCGCTGCTCCATGAGCCGCATTAGCGGCATCTTCATCCGCTCCTTCACCTCCCCCACCGTCTGCTTTAGTCTCATTGCCCTCTTCATCTCTCTGGTGCCCCCACTGCGGTGGGTCGCCGCTTCCTTTGGTGGCCAGACCATTATTGGCGGTCTGACGGTGGTGGGGAGTGGTGCGATTCCCTTGCAGCTGCTGGTGCTCGGCTGCACGATTGTGTCTAGCAAACCCAAGGAAGACGAGGTGGAAGCCGAGGAGGAGAGGGACAAGGAGGCTGCCCAACCGCCACCATCGCTAACGGACGCGAACGGTGAAGTTATTGTGGCGGCGCCCTCAAAGAAGGGTAGGTGGATGGTCGCACAGGGGAAGGATTGCATAAGGCCCTCCACGCTGTTTATCGTGTGCAGTGTGACGCTGCGGATGGTGGTGCTCCCCGCCGTCTGTTTTTTGGTGATTCACTTGCTCCACAAGGCGGGCGTGCTACCCAATGAGCGGCCCTTCCTCATTGCCATGCTCGTGGCCACCTCATCGCCCTCCGCCATTAACTCCTCCGTCATCTGCTCGATGCACGACTACTACTCCAAGGAGTACGCACGCATGATCTTCTTCATGTACATTGCCTCCATCTTCTCCACCGCGGTCTACCTATTCTTCTACATTCTCTACCTCGGATGGGAGTGAAGGAAGAATGTGAGGGGCGCTATTCCTGAACAGCACGAGGAGGAAACAAAGAAAGCGAAACATCATGCTGCGTACATTAAGTGTTCGCGTGGGAGAACGCATACGCGGGCAGTGGCATCCCACCACAGAGCCTTTCCTCCCATGCTGTCTCCCTCTCACTCTAAGTTAACCTGTTACGCACACACAAAAAAAAAAGAGGAATTTCTGGAAGCCATTTTCAGGCGAAGAAGAGTGGATGTCGTCTCACAATAACCTGGATCCCCCCTCCCCTTCCGTGCCAGCGCGCTTCGGCTTCGTGGAGAATGAGTTATAACGTGTCCCAATGCTCTCCACCTGATGAAACGTTTCTATCGCGCTATTCACCTCCTTACTTCCGTCTTTCGTTGTGCCAGAACAAACGAACCCCGCCCCCGCCCCCCTCCTTCCCTGTGTTCGTGGGCAGAACCGGTTCAAAGCTGTTTTTTTTTTTTCTTAAAGAAACTAGCGCGACACACTTATAAGTCTCGCTGACAGGACACATCTTCTCCAAAACACTCTCTCCAGCCGAAGAAGCGGGACGTCCCCCTCAACCAATTCGAGAAGGTGACGACAGCAATGTGGTACTACCTGCAGCTTGGCATCATCACAGCCACGACGGTGGGGAAGGTGCTCCTGTGCGCCGTGATTGGCATGTTTGCGTCGCGTTATTTCGTGGCACGGGAAAAGTCAGAGAAAGGGCTCAGCTACATCTCCGTCAACATCTTGCTCCCGTGTCTTGTCTTTTCCAACCTGTGCTTGAACATCTCATGGGAGAGCCTTGGGAAGTTTTACTGGGCGCCGCTGCTCGCCTGCGTGCCACAATGCCTCGGTGTCGCTAGCAGCCTTGTCTTTCGTCTCCTTCTTGAAAAGAAGTACCACGCGCTCATTATGCTCGGCTGCACCTTCCAGAATGGGCTGACCTTTCCGCTGTCAATTATCCTCAACCTCAAGGGCATCTCCTGGTTGGATAAGGAGGCAGTGGACAAGGCGCAGTCGTACATCTTCTTGTACTCGATTGTGTGTGTCGTGGGTTTGTGGACGGTGGGGGAGCCGCTGATTGGCGCGGCAAAGGCGAAGGAGGACGCGGAACGGGAGGCAGACCGCCAACGCCGTGAGCTGCGCAGGGAGAAGCGTCGCACGCGCGCGGCGTTGTCAGCAGGCGCGCTCGATACAGACGAGGTTACTGGAGAGCGCAGCTTCGTCTACCCTTTTCAGGAGGAAGACATGGCTGCTCGAGCCCACGAGGCGGGAGCGGCGGCGGGTGCTGCCTCTATAAAAGGTAAGCAGATCGCGTTAGTCCCAGAGGATCACCAACACGACCGCAGCGTTACCGACGCAGGCACACCGGCTTCCCGAGAGGCCACTGGAAGTGAGGAAGCTGATACCGGTAGCCGCGCAAAGCAAACGAAGCGCACCGCGACCGCCACCGAGCAGCTAGCCTGGTACAAGCCAGCCAAGCCGTACGACCACCCCATCAAGCCCCCGAAGCCGGCGACCGTTTACACCGATGAGCACGGACACGTTATGGTGAAGGACCCGGAAGCGGAAGAGGCGGTGAAGGAGGGATCGTGCTCCCCTAAGCGCATCCAGCTCATCTTTACACGCGCCTTCAACTCTCCCCCGGTGGTGGCCAGTTTCACAGCTATTTTCATTTCGCTGATCCCGCCGCTGCGATGGGTCGCCGCGTCCTTTGGCGGCCAGACACTCATTGGCGGTCTGACCGTCGTTGGCGCAGGTGCGATTCCCTTACAGCTGCTGGTCCTCGGCTGCACGATTGTGTCTAGCAAGCCACAAGGGAATGCAGAGGATGAGGAGGTCGACACCGCCTCCGATGCCGATGACGAAGGAGTAGCCTCTCCAGAGCAGAAGAAGAGCAGCGGTACGGTCTCGAGACGGTCAGCGCGGCCACCACAAAAGTTGTTTGGCTTCCTGAGCCAGTCCACCCTCTTCATTATCTGCGCCGTGGCCCTGCGTATGGTTGTATTGCCATTCATCTGTTTTGTGGTGATTCACGTGCTGCGCAAGGTGGGACTGCTACCAGATGAACGGCCCTTTCTCCTAGCCATGCTCGTGGCCACCTCCTCTCCTGCCGCCATCAACTCCTCCGTGATCTGCTCCATGCATGACTACTACGCCCGAGAATTCGCTCGCATGATTTTCTTCATGTACATCACGGCGATCGTCATGTCTACAGTGTGGCTATTTGTGACTGTGTCATACCTTAATGCGATAGGCACACAGTAAGAGTGAAAGGAGTCGCGTGCATGTACATGTGTACATGTAACAAGTCGTGTTGCTTTATTTCTTCTCCCCTCCAGCACGCTCACGCTCATGACCTCGATGCGAGGCCACGGTTCCCTGTCCTGATATGTTGTCCTCACTCGAGCAATGGCGAAATTAGGCACAGACGTTCACCATGTTGACAAGTTCCCGTGTGCCCCTGTTTATTGTGTGAACCACGTTCTATGAGCCTAATTAGGTTTGTTTGCTTAACACTATCGTGGTTTGCCTCCTTCCCGCATTCTGTGGAGGCTGTCTAGGCTTGCTCTTTCGCCTCCTTCCGTGCAATGCACTCCTTGGAGCCCTTTACCCCTTCACAGCCAACTTAAAAAAAAAAAAAAAAAGGTGAACGAATGGAAACGTGGCATTGTAAGGAAACGAAGCGAATCTCGCAGATATACACTCGAAAAGGTGTCGCTTGGCGTCCGCAGCGATCAAATCAGCGATTCTCCTGCTTTTTCGTATAGCATGGTAATCTCATGCTCTTTGTTTCCTCCCTATACTCCTCCACACTCCGTTTAACTCCAAAGGCGAACGATCGGTTCGCTGCAAAGTCATCCTTACACAAAGCAGAGCGAGAAAGGGAACATTGACCATTCACATCTCCCTCCGCAAGCTAAGGTGATTCAGACACTGTATCGCTCACACAATATTTCGTTTGTTTTTTCCCCCTGCCCTCCTCTTTCATCTGACATCTGCCCAGCAGATTATCATTGGGGGTAGATTGCCTTTGTGGCGACAAGGGCACGCGCGCTTTATACGGTGCTGCACTGCTCTCATTTTCGTTACCGTCCCCGACCTTCCTTTGTCCTCCCATCTTATTTTATCAGCCTCGGCTGGTCCGCTGATTGATCGAGAAAGGGAAAGATGCTCATCTCCTCCTATGTGGTGGTGGTCGCGGTGCGAACCGTCTTCAAAATTGTCTTCACCGTCGTTTGCGGCATCATCTTGTCCCCCTACCTTAGCGATCCGAAACGGAGCGAGAAGGGGTTCTCCTTTATGGCGGTCCGCATTCTGCTCCCCTGCATGCTCTTTGGCAACCTCTGCCAGGACATTTCCATTGAGTTTCTCTCTCAGTACTACTGGGCGGTGGTCATGTCCTTTATCCCCATGATCCTTGGCGCCGTGGCCTCGTTCGCCTGCTTTGGTCTGGTCAGCCGCGAGTACCGGGTCCTGGTCATGCTGGGTAGCACCTTCCAAAACGGTCTCCTCTTTCCTCTGTCCGTGGTGACCAACATCCGCGGCATCGCGTGGCTCGACGAGCGTGCCGTGAACGAGTGCCAGCAGTACGTGTTCCTCTACAATCTGTGCTGCGCGCTGGGTTTGTGGTCCTTGGGGGGCCCGATGGTGAAGCACTTCAAAGACAAGGTGGTGCAGGACCAGGAGGACGCCGCGGAGGAGCTCTACTACGAGCGGCGCAAGCAGCGCAACATGAAGCGGTTTGTGCGAGAGCTCAAGGAGCGTGTACGCCGTCAAGAGAACCGTGGGCACACGCTCTCAGCTCCTGCCACCACAGAGATGCGTGGGGTGGTGTCGTCCACGCAGGATGCCACGCCTGCCCTGATGGCGGAGTTTGTGCAAGAAATTAGCGAAGTCATGCAGCAGCAGCAGCAGCAACAAGCAGAGTTACAGGAAACGGAGCCACAAGCGCAGACGCAGCACGGAAGGACCGCGGACCGTTGTGACGGACCTGAGTTCTCGCCGACAGCGACCTCCGCAACCAACCCTGAGCCTGCTCCTCTCGAAGACGCCACAACGGAGGATCGCATAGTAAAGGAAGAGGAGGGGGAAGTTGGCCCAGCCCGTACCCGTGATGATGACGACGACTCCATCACCAATGACATCATTGCGCAGTTTCGAAAACATTTTGGGCGGAAACCGGATACGGGTGTTGTGTTTCCTCAATTGCAAGTCCCAGGGGAATCGACGGCTGACCCCACCGCCGCTGCCACCATCGCGAATGCGTCCCCAACTGCCGCGACAGCCACGCCGACAACCACGGTGATGGTGGTGGGATCCTCGGGTACTCGCGTGCTTGTAGAACGTCCTGCCAACGGCTCCGACATTCGCAGCAGCCGACGGCGTGGCACTGATGACGCGGCAGCGACCACGGCGGAACAGGATGAGGTCCTTCTCGGCGCAGACGCCCGGCCCACGGTTCAAGGTCAATTGCGGTGGTACCGGCCGGCTCGGCGGAAAGCCCGGCCCATCGACGTGGCCAAGTTAGATCGCTGGAAAGAGCTGATGGCGGCCAAGCAGGGCCAGGGCCCCGATGCACCGCTACGAATCGAAGGCATGGACGCGTCGCTCGCACCTGAACCGCTGCAGTTTCGCCTGGACGAACGGACCGTCATCACACCCCCGCCTGAGCTGCTGGCGGAGGTGGTTGGGACGGCAGATGACGCATGGTCGCCTACGACGGCGGCGCCCGTTGCCTTCCCTCCCGCCCTCGGCGAGGGCATCTACAGCGACCGGACGGACAACATCCTCGACGAGGAGGCCGTGCGCCGCAAGGCCTTGGCCGAGGAAGCGAAACAGCAACGACGGCTGCACGGCGGCGCCACGCGCGACCCTCAGGAGGAGGCAGAAGCGGCCGCCGCGCAGGCCTTCAGCTACAGCGACTTCCACACCCTGGCCGTCTCTCCGCCCGCTACCCCGCCCCCAGAGGCCAACCAAGACGGCAACGACCTCCTTGTGCGCGACGCGGACAGGGGCTGTGCACACCGGTGGAAGCAGTTCAAAGGCTTTTTCCTCTTTGCCATTCAAACCCCAGCGGTGTACATCACCTTCCTCGCCGTCCTCGTCTCTACCTTTCCCCCGCTGCGCTGGTGCTCCGAGACGTACCTTGGCATCGCCGCCATCAAGGGCATCGCCCTTGTGGGCACCGCGTGTGTTCCCTTCCAGCTCGTCGCCCTCGGCTGCACACTCGCCAGCAAGAAGGACGAGGCGGCGCCGTTGGTGCTACAGGAGAACCTCGAGAGCGAGGACGAGAACACCTCTGGCGATGAGATGGAAGCCGGTGGGAACATGGAGAGGAGAGAAGGAGACAACACGCCTTCTCACACACGCAGAGGAGGTGGAAGAGAAGACAGTGCTCCTGCATCAGGCCCGTCCACTGTCAAGCGAGAGATCGCGAACCAGGCGAGCGCCGAGGCTATCTTGGCGGCCCAGCCCGCTTTCGACGTTAACGCCACAATCGACGCGCAGGCAGCGGCGATGACTTCCCATCCCAGTAATGCAATTACCCTTCACGCCAGCACCACGGGGCCGTCTGCCAAAAACGCAACCGCCGACGAGAACCGCCACCAGAAAGTAGAACGCGGGGGCTACATCTCGCGTCGAAAAGCCCAGAAGCAGCTGCGAAACATCGCCCTGCGTCGCAAGCGCGAGATGCTGGCGGCGATGGGGGCGTTGCGACGCTTCTGGCACCAAATTCCCGACGCCACGCGCTTCACCTACATCGTTCTCTTCCTCCGTTTATTGTTGCTGCCCGCCGTGTCTTTTCTCCTCGTCCACTGGCTCATTCGCCTTGGGATCATGCCACTCGACCGCCCTTTCATTGTGTCCATCCTCATTGGAGTCAGCTCCCCCGCCGCCGTGAACGCGTCCCTCGTGTGCACCATCAATGACTACCACGCAGGGGAGTTCTCGCGCATGATTTTCTTGATGTACTGCCTGGCAGCGGTGACATCGACCACGTGGTTGGCATTGAGTATTAGCTACACGTCCGCCTTTGTTCCGGAAAAGGTCATCCCCACCCACCCGGAAGACTGGTGAGACACGGTGTGGACTTCCTCCCTCGCAGAAGGAGACATTCATGAGAACGCATAAAGCGGTCTCCTGCGTGAGGGACTCTCCACACCACAAGCCCTTTCCCCCAAATATTCACGCTCCTTGCTGCGGAGTGAGAGTACCGCTTTTCGCTTTTTAAATACGTTCTGTGGGGCCTGTGCACCACCCTTATCGAACCGATGTGATTCATGGCGCAACATGAGCGTCTTTGGTATACCCACACTCCAAATGGCGACGCTGTCGTTCTATGTGCGTCCGCAAGAACAAAGAAGAAAGCATTAGCCCTACCGCAACCACTGTGGCACATGGACCGCATGAAGAAGGAAAGGTACGACAACGGACAACCTATAAAAAAAAAAAAAAAAGATGTAAGCGATGAAAGAAAAAGAAAACGATGGAACCTTCGGCATCCTGCTGCTTCGCTCATGGTTCTTCTCTGCGTGTTAGGCTCACCTTCCTTTCCCGCCCCAGCATTCGGACTGCATCGGACAAAATCTTCGCTCCAACGAACAAAATGGCGAACATGACAAGCAATGCAATAATACCAACGACTCATGCGCAAACCCACTGCTTACCTCATTCCTGGATAACCGTTGTCACGCGTGTCCTGCCCCTCGGTACACCACACGGAAGAAGACTTTTTTTATTTAGATAAACAGGGCGAAGGACGGAACCCGTAGTGTAGCGGCTAGACAGACTACACAACACTCGCACACATCCCCGCCGCGTAGAAAATCCAACAAGCGCTCAAGAATGCAGATGTCCATGACACCAGCGGAGAAGGAGCTGCACAGGGCGAAGGAGGCCCTTTCCTTCCTCAATCAACTCACCGCGCAGGTGGAGCGCGGCGCCACCATCGACTTTGACAGGGCACTCCAAACACTAGCGACAACTTCGGCCCATCTGACGCTGCTTTCGCAGGGCCAGCTCCCCGCAAGTGGGGAGGGTGCGCAGGCGCCGTCCGGCGACGCAGCCGGTGGATTTGTGACGGGCGGTACCACCACAGCGGGGGCCACCATTCACGCGCGCACCACCGGCGGCGCCGCCGTCACGGAGCTCCAGAAGCGTCGCGCACAGCAGGTGCTATCGGAACTGCAACTGATTGAAACCACTCTGCGTCGGTATCAACGCAAGGCGCAGCAGGCAGCCGGGCACTCGGCCAGTGTGCAACAGCTTCTCGGTCGTTACGGCAGCGCGGGTGGTGGCAGTGGTGGTGCTGCGACGGACCGGACAGATTATAACGAGATGGACCAGCTAGAGAAGGAACGCCAAAGCCTGCAGTACACGCGGCGCCGCATGCAACAAATGAACACAGAGAGCCAGGCGGTGCTTCAGGCGTTGCAGGGGCAGACCAGTCGCATGGGGGGTACGGGCGACAAGATTGCGCATCTGATGGAGTCCATTGGGGTCTCGAATACAACGGTGCTGCAGATTGTGCGCCGCAACCAGGTCGACGCGTGGTTGGTCTATGGCGGTATTATTGCCTTTCTCTTTCTCATGTGGTTCATCTGGCGTAGTTGATTGAATCATGTCCCCCATAGTGTGCTGTCGTACGACATACATGTGTCCGTGTCTCTAACAGGAAGAGAGAGACTTGCGCTAGTGCACAGCGAGTTGGGAAGTTTCTGCACTCATCATTCCAGACGCATGTTTTGTTTGCCTTTGTCTGTCTGTCTCGCATCCGTCGTTCTACGGACTTCTCATTTGTGAATCCCGAGGCTTCTCTGTTATGCTCCTACGTCATTGCTGAAATGCAGTCCACAAGCTCACTGGAGCTCTAAAGAAAGTGACGAAAGAAAATTTACTATAATGGCGCGCTCCGACAGAGTTACCATCATCAAGCCCGCTGCTTGGCATTTCGAGCACTTGTTTCTTCTCGATTGATGTCTCCCATTCTTCTCTTTCTCTCTCTTTCTCTTACCCTCTGCTCGTGCACATTATGTTTCTCTCACTGCGCGGTATTGCCTGTGACGTACAGACAGAACACAAACAGGAACGTTAGGCCTTTAGCAAACCACAGAAGAGAAGAAGAAAAAAAAAAAGCGGCCATGGACCTTGGTCAGGCAACTCGCCCCCGCGCCGAGGTGGAGCCCTTCAACGACCCGACCCCAAGGAAGAAGTGCACGTGGTGCTGCGGCCTTCGCTGTGCCGCATTCGCTGGCACGGCAGCCCTCGTGATTACGCTGCCATGCAACGCCATTGTCTTGGCTGGTAAGATCACGGACGGCAAGGGGTTCATCGGCTTCCTCAATCGTAACCTCTTCATTGCACTCCCCTTGGCAGCCATCACCTTCACGCACCAAGTGATTCTGTCCGAAGCGCTGTGGAGCAAGAACAAGAAGACGGTGTGGGAGATCAACTGGCAGTCCGCCTTTTCCAACATCACGCTCTGGGTGGTCGGCGTCGGCGTGTGCACCGCACTCTCGCGCAAGTACCTGCCGGCCCGAAGCCGTGCATATCGGCTTACCCTCTGGGACTACCAGCGGACGCGGCGCGGCGCACAGAACGCGTGGATGCCTTCTGTCTATGGTAAAATCACAGAGGATTTAGACTGGTACAATATTCTGTGGACACTGTCACTCTACCACCTTGCGTGGGGGATGGTCTCCGTCATGCTGGAGAAGGAGATGGGCTCCCACTACGCCATGTTCTTCCGGGATTGGAAGTACAGCAAATGGTGCTCCCCGCGGTGGCGAGAGTGGCGTGAGCTGGAGGTGATGCGGACGACCCAGTCCGATCAGAAGGTGGTGCCTGTGCGGTGGGGTAGCTTCCTTACCAATGATAAGTGGCGCACGCGGGACTTGTAACGGTGTGTCTGGGGGGCGGGAAGGGAAAAAAATCAGAAGGCACTATTGGTTTGGTGAACATGCTCCTTTTTTTGTTTTGCTCCCGCCGTTGTTGTTGTCACATACCTCACAAACACAACAAGAAACACAAAACTATCATGAGCCGATCCCCTGGATCGGCATCCCATTAGCGCAGGAGTGAACATGTACTGGAAATGCGACCCTGTGCTCAAACCATGTGCAATGATGCTTAATTGACCTTTCAACGTTCCCTCGACGCCTTCCTTTTTTGACGAAAATGAAAGCATTAATCGAAAGTTCCTCTCTTTGTCGTTGGTGTTGTTGTTCTCTTTTGTCCTTCTAGTATTCCATTCATACCGGTGCATTGTCATTTTGAGCTGTTTCTTTCTACTGCCTTCTCCTTCTTGCCAACAGTCCTTCCCTTTGGATTTCCCCCTTTTTCTTTCCATTCGTCTCCTCCAACACACGCCTTCTCTTCATGTCTGACGCGAGTAAACTGGAAGGCGCGCTGGCCAAGCTGGTCCAGGACGGCGCTGAAACCGGCCGAATCCTCAGCGCCGCAGAGCGTCTGCTCGCTGGCAAGCCCAATCACCCCATGGCCCTGCAGTGCAAGGTTGTCTGCTGCATCCACCAAGAACGCTTTGGCGCTGCGGTGGCCGCGCTGGACACCCTTGAAGCCTCCGCGGGCAGTCGCCTTCCCTCTGGTGCGAGCGTGAACGCGAAATTCCAGCGCGCTTACTGTTTCTACCGCATGCGCCGCTACGCCGAAGCAAAGTCCGTTCTCACATCCACGTCACACGGCTCTCTCAAGGATCACATTCCGTCGCAGCACCTGCTCGCCCAGGTCCACTACAACCTCGAGGAGTTCCCTGCCGCAGCGGCCATCTACAAGTCGTTGCTGGACGCGGGCGCCTACCGTGATGAGGAAGAGCGAATGGAGATGGAGACCAACTACGCGGCGGTGCTGGCCTCCGGCATGGAGCCCAGGCAAGCCGTTACCGTTGTTCAGAATGCCGAGGACAAAACCAGCGACCTCGTGTACAATGGTGCCACGGCCCTCATCGAGGCGGAGGATTACGCGGCCGCCATGAAGATGCTCCAACAGGCGGAGAGCCTATACGCGCAGGAGAACCCCAAGAGCCACGTCAAATGCCTCGCAGACGCGCTGGCACTCCTCAACGATGAGGCCGACGGTGGACGCGTGCAGGTGCTGAGCACGCCGGGCACCCCAGAGCGTCGCTTCTTCAGCGACGTTGCCAACACTTGGCTCCAGATGGCGTACGTCAAGCACGCAACCCGGGACGAAGCCGGCGCCGAGGCAATTCTGTCCTTGGTCCTTGCAGGCAAGCCTTCGTCTGTGGTGACGGCGGCCATCGCCTCTATTAACTGGACCGCCATCCACCGCCACAAGGACTTTGCCAACGCGAGCAAGAAGCTCAAGTCCACGCAAAACGAAAAGATCGCCTCGCGTCTGACGTCGCGACAGAACCTTCTGGTGCGTTACAACCTCGCCCTCCTCCACCTGAACTCGGGCAACCTGGGCAGCTGCCGGCGGCTCGTGGAGGGAATGGCCAAGGAGCACCCCGAGAGCGAGCTGACGCAGTCCCTGAAGCTCGCACTGGCGGCGCGCGAAACGCGAGGCAAGGCTGGTGGGGCGGGGGGAACGTCCTCTGCGACGGAGGCCGTCCTCAAGGCCTTTATGGAGAAGCAAACAGCGGCATCCGCTTCTTCGTCGGCGTCATCGTCGTCGTCGTCTGCGACGCTGCCCCTCGTGGCGGTCCAGGTGTACTTGGAGAACGGTGACCTGGCTCGTGCCTTGGAGGCCTTTGAGGCTCCAGCACTGGCCGAATGGGCGAACACGCCCTCCGGTATCGCAACGCGCGCGGCGTGGCTCGTGCAGTTGGACCGTCTGTCCGAGGCCGCCCAGTTGGTCGCCGCCGCGGTGCCCCGGGTGAAGGGCGTCACGACGCAGAAGGCGCTGCTGGCGTGGTCCGTGCACGCCTTCGGCACCCAGGCAGGGCCCCAGGGCAACGCTCAGGCCGTTTCGCTCCTCAAGAAGGCGCGCGCGGCGTCTCCGGCGCTGGCGGCGGACAAGGAAACGACCGCTATGCTGGGGCTTGCGCTGGCGACGAGCGAGGATGGCGCTAGCCTCGCCGAGGCGCGCGATGTGCTCGCTGGCGTCCTGGGCACGCCTGGCACATCTGCCGCGCCAAGCAAGAAGGAAATTGAATCGCTGGTCAAGAAGCAGCCCAGTCGCGCTGCTGTCGAGGAGCTTGGGTACCATCGCAAGACGCTGGAAACAGCGGCGGGAGGGGGCGACGGCCCTCAGGAACAGCGGCTCAAGAAGCGCCGCGCTCGGCCTATGCGGCGTCCCCCGCGTGTGGCACCCGAAAAAGGCAAGGCACCCGACCCGGAACGCTGGATTCCCATCTCGATGCGCTCCTACATCAAGGATCTGCCGGATCGTAAGAAGAAGGAACTGAAGCGGCTGCGCGCGCTCGAGCAGGAGCAGAAGCGCAGAGCCGCCGAGAAGCGCAAGGCGGAAGCGGCGGCCGCGTCAACCGGTGGCGCCGCTGCGACACCAGCGGAGTGAAAAAGCTCGTCTGAATTCCCGGAAAGAAAAGTTGGTTGGTATCATATTCGGTGCGAACACCGTCGCCCGAAGAAGCACACTACAGTCCCAAAGGGTCTCAATCGCATCTGTCGAATATTATTATGTTGTTGTCGTTGTTTAAACCTCAGAATCCATGATGATTATCGTTACCCCTCCTAATTCCACAGTCATACGAAAGCTGCAGCAATGCTGTAGCAAAAATTTCGGACCTCTCCGGGATGGTACCGCATACAGAGAAAAGTGCTTGGTGACCAAACGGGCGATTCATGGCCGAAAATACGAAAAGCCTGCAGTGATCTCTTCTCTCGTCTTGTCATCATAGTCGAAGTCTCTCAACGCCCTTTACTTCCTTTTGTGAGCATCGGCACCTGCTGACAGCAACGAATGGATACATGTGTGAACCACTGACCATGATGACGATAACTTCTGTTTTGCACTCTCACGTTTTTTTTTTCTCTTTGCTCCTCTATTGTTGTGGTAGATCCCTTACTAGTTATATAACCCTCCCCACGTCGGATTCACCGATCGTCCCTTTTTTTCTTTTCTTGTCGCCGTTGCTCTTGCGCATTCCCCCGTCTCATCTCTCGTACGCCAGAACCAAGACCACCACTACCCCCCCCCCTCCTCGTGAAGAGACGCACAAACATGGCTAAGCCGAAGTACTTGAAGAAGAAGCAAGAAGCCGCCGCTGCGGAGGAATCGGAGCAGCAGCAGCAGCAGCAGCAGCAGCAGCAGCAAGCACAGGCCTCTGCTAACAATGACAACAACGGCGAAAGCGGCAAGAAGTCTGCCGCTCCGCAAGAAGAGGAGGAACGCACCTCGGGCGCCATGGTCAGCTTCGCCAACCCTAGCTACCGTCAGGGTGTCAACGACATTCTCGTCGAGAAGGTCGATATAAGCTACCAGGGGCACCCCGTCCTTGAGAACGCCACGCTGAACCTTGTCAGCGGCCATCGGTACGGCCTCGTCGGCCCCAACGGCTGCGGCAAGTCGACGCTGCTCAAAGTCCTCGGTTTCCACGAGATTCCGTTCCCCTCTCACGTCGATCGCTACTACGTCTCGCACGAGGTGGCGGCCTCCGAGATGTCGGCGCTCGAAGCGGTGCTGTCTGTGGACCACGAGCGTGAGAACCTCGAGAGCGAGATGGAAGAGCTCGCACTCGCGGACCAGGAGGATCCGCTGATTCTGCACCGCCTCGACGAAATCTACAAGCGTCTTGACGAGCTCGACGCCGATACCGCCGAGGCGCGCGCTGGTAAGATTCTTTTCGGTCTTGGTTTCACGACAGAGATGCAGAAGCGCCCGACGAGCAGCTTCTCTGGTGGCTGGCGTATGCGCATTTCCCTTGCACAGGCCCTCTTCATCAACCCGACCGTCCTCCTTCTTGACGAGCCGACGAACCATCTAGATATCGAGGCCGTTGTGTGGCTCGAGAACTACCTCAGCAAGTTCGACAAGATTCTCTTTATGGTGTCGCACTCGCAGGATTTCATGAACAACGTGTGCACCAAGATTTGCCACATGCACCTCAAGCAGCTCCAGTACTACGACGGTAACTACGATCAGTACATGATCACGCGCATGGAGAAGGAGAGCAACCAGATGAAGAAGTACCAGTGGGAGCAGAACCAGATCAAGAACATGAAGGAGTACATTGCGCGTTTCGGTCACGGTAGCGCCAAGCTTGCGCGTCAGGCCCAGTCCAAGGAGAAGACGCTCGCCAAGATGACCCGTGGCGGTCTCACCGACGCGGTTGTGAAGGACGCCCGTGTGAACTTCAACTTCCCTTGCGCAGGTCCGCTGCCACCGCCCATGCTTCAGTTCCGCGAAGTCTCCTTCAACTACCCCGGTCGCCCTTCGCTCTTCCAGAACCTCGACCTCGGCGTTGACATGGACTCGCGTATCTGCTTGGTCGGCCCCAACGGTGCTGGCAAGACAACGCTGACGAAGCTCATGTGCCGTGAACTTGAGCCGACGGAAGGTTACGTGGCCAAGAACGCGCACTGCATCATGGCCCGCTTCCACCAGCACTTTGTCGATCAAATCAACATGGAGCTGACCCCGCTGGAGTGGATGGGCGAGGAGTACCCGGAGGTGTCGGAGCCCACCGTGCTCCGCTCGGCCCTCGGCCGTTTTGGCATTAGCGGCAAGCCGCAGATGACGCCGATGCGCTACCTGTCCGACGGTCAGAAGTCCCGTGTTGTGCTTGCCTGGATGGCCTTCAAGTCTCCTCACTTTATGATTCTCGATGAGCCTACCAACCACTTGGACATTGAGAGCATCGACGCCCTGGCCGAGGCCATCAACGAGTTCGAGGGTGCGGTGGTGGTTGTGAGTCACGATCTTCGTCTGATTGCGCAGATCGCCGATGAAATCTGGATCGTCGACAAGGGTGAGGCCAAGCGCTTCAACGGCGATATCGCCGACTACAAGGAGCACGTGCAGCAGGAGGTGAACCGTATGACTCAGAGCTACGCCGACGGCAAGGCGTAAACAAAGAAGCACAGGACTCCTTTGTGTTTCATGTTTTTTTTTCCTTTCCGTTTTCTTTGTTTTTCACGTTCTTGTCCGCTACCTTGTATACGTCAAACGAAATAACTGTAACGGAAACGTGACGTAATGATTTGTTTGTTTTTGTTTTCTCTTTTTTTTTCTTTTGGTTCTGAAAGCACGCATCCAAAGAAGTGAAAGAAAAACGAGG
The DNA here is from genome assembly GCA_030849835.1 of Herpetomonas samuelpessoai. Classification (NCBI taxonomy): domain Eukaryota; phylum Euglenozoa; class Kinetoplastea; order Trypanosomatida; family Trypanosomatidae; genus Herpetomonas; species Herpetomonas samuelpessoai. The sequence goes on from JASAOC010002136.1 coordinate 40,059, forward strand.
ACGAGGAGGAAAGATTCGGGGGGATATGATGCAGGGGTACACCAGCTCCTATTCTATCTCCTCTCACCGGACCCGTTCACTTCCAATTCCGCAAAGAATTATTTCCTACGCTTTTCCAACCACTGTTTCTCATTTTTTTTCGTTTCGATTCGATTCAGATAATTCGCTCGACAACCTTTCTTTTGCTGTGGTGAAGTTGCCTTGATTTCACTTTTCAGTTGTTGTGTGTTTTTGTCGTTGTTCTTTGTGTTTTTCCTTTCTCGCATAGAGTATGCAACATAAAGAAAAACAGTCGTCCGAAGCTTAAAGTACATAACTGTCAATAAAAATAAAGAAACCCAAAAAAAAAAAAAATGACCGAGAAGAAATATCCCAAGAGAAAAAAAGGGAGGAAACGACGTGCGATGCAAGACGGAGATATATCTGTGCTCCCCCATCTTTGTGCTAGATGACGACTGAATGGGTATTTCGTTTTGTCCTTAACCCGCACAGAGTCTCATGCACCCGTGCCCCCGCACCTGCACCGTTTATTGGGACACCATGGCATGCGCCGCAAGTCTAACAGACAGTGTTCTCTCATTATTGTTGATGTTGATGTTGATGTTGATGTTGTTATTTTCCCCGCTCCACTTTCTCTTTTCCTGTGCTACCACCTGGGTTGATGTCAACGTTCTTATCCTTCAGGTGGCGTGCTTCCTGGTAGTGTGATTTGTTATTTATTCGCGTTGTATCATCTATAAAAAGCGAAGGAAACAAGCTATTCCTTTCCTTCGTGGCAGATAACGTACATCGCCTAGCTGCCCGTGCTTTTCTTCTCTTGTGCTTCCTTCACCGTGTGTTTTGGGGGTACGCTTGCTTCCTTGCAGTCGGACGGTTGTAACCTTTAGACATCTCTGCAGCCGAGAAAGACAGAGAGAGAGAGAACCGCTTCACAATCCCTAGTTGATCATTCTCTCATTTATTTATTTTAAAAATGAAGTTCAGCGCTGAAGTGGAAAAGGCCATTGCCGAGGTGTGCCCTCCACGAGATGCGTTTGACGCTGCAGACTTCGATCCCGTCGAATACCTCAACAGCCGGTTTCCTGACGAGGCGAGCCTGAACGCACTTCCCGCCTTCCTTGACGAAACGAGCAGCCGTCTGCGACAGTCTGAGAATGACTTGTTGAAGGCGGTGGAGGCACAGGCGGCAAATGCGGCCACCGCAGATGGCGACCTGCGCCGCGCGCGGGCCGCTGTCGCGGAGCTGTACGACCGCGTCTCGGATATCAAATCCAACGCAGAGAAGAGCGAGGACACCGTCAAGGACCTCTGCCAGCACATTCGCGAACTGGACATTGCCAAGTCAAACCTCACCGCCTCGATTAACACGCTGCGCTCCGTTCAGCTCTGGATGCTCCAGCTGCAAGCCCTCTCGACCGCCTTTGACAAGAAGCGCTACGTTCAGTGTCGCGACGCGCTGCAGGAGGCCAAGAAGCATTCCGCGCAGTTCGAGAACATGAACGACATCCCCAAGATCAAGGAGCTGAACAGCAAGCAGAGCCTCCTCTGCCGACAGATTGAATTCTACCTGCGCAACAACGTCTTTGGCGAGATCAACATGGAGACGGTGGACGAGAACACCATGGCCGAGGCGTGCTCCATTATTGATCTCATGGGTCCGGAGAGCATCAAGAAGATCCGCGACCGCTTTATCGACAAGGTCCTCGAGACGTACAACATGCGGTTTAAGCGCGGCACCGAGGATGCCAAGTTGGAGAAGACAGAGCGCCGTTACGTGTGGATACGCACCAACCTCGAGACGTACGACAGCCTCTTCCGCAACGCCTTCCCACGGGACTGGTGCGTCCCGCAAGAGCTCTGCGTCACCTTCTGCTTGCGCACCAAGCAAGAGCTGGATTACCAGTTTCGCGAGGCAGGGGACACCATTGACATTGTCGTGCTCAACTACTTGCTCACCAAGACCCTTGAGATCGAGCGTGATTTGACGCAGGCCATGGCGTGGAAAGAAGACTTTCCGGGTCGTCAGGACCTTCCCGTGTACCGCTACAACGGCCTCATCCTCTCCGCGTTTCGGGACCACATGGGGTTGTTTGTCGATTTTGAAAGCAAGCACATGGACGAGGCCCTGCAGCAGCCGCTCGTGGGCGAGGGCGAAAACACCTGCCCTGGATGGAACGGCGAGGATGACGTCCGCAACGGTACCTCGCTACCCATGGCCGAGGATATCTTCGTCTTTATCAAAACCTCTCTCATTCGCGCGTTGCGCATTTCACAGCAGGATGTTCTTCTCGACATGGCCAAGGTCTGGCGCACGCATCTCATTCAATTCGCCAACCTCATCCTCACGGTGCTGCCAAGCCCTGCGGTGACGTCGCTGGAAATGCGCCGCGCCTGCATCGTGATCAACACCGCCGACTACTGCCAGTCGACGAGCCAGGACCTGGGTGACCAGGTGTGCGCCAAGAGTGAGGCCCCGCCAGCCGAAGTCGCCTTTGACCAAGTGGTCGACGCCTTCTCCAAGTGCTACAGCAAGTCCATTCACGCGCTCGTTCAAGGCGTCGATCGCAACCTGAGCCCGCTGCTCACGGAGTACGCCAACGGAGGCTTCATGACGAAGCGCGACGACGACGGCAGCGCCTCGGACGAGTCCAAACTCATCCGCGCCATGTCCACAGCGCTGCACGACCTTGTGCTCAACTGCTCGCTGCTCCTCTCCACCACCACGCTGCGCTTCCTGCTCGACAAGGTCGCCGCTGCGGTGATCCCAAAGTTCACCAACACCCTGTACAAGCAGCGCCGGCTCTCCGACGAGGCCGTTGCCGCCATGCGACTCGACTCCGCCGCCTTTGAAAAGGTGTTTTTGCAGCTGCCCAACTACAACGACCCCCACCGCTTCGCCCCCAACGCGCTCACCAGCTACATTAAGGTAGTGCGTCGCGAGTTCGACCTGCTCAACCGCGCGCTCAAGATTCTCCAAGTGGACGCCCATGGAGACACCTTCCTGGATGTCTACTACGAGGTCACACTCCCTGAAGATCGCTCGATTCAGTCGTTTGTGCGGCTGGTGGAACTCAAGGGCTTGCGCCGTGATGAGGTGCGCCCGTGGATCGCACGCTTGTCGAAGCGCGGTGTGGTCGAGGCGACCAAGCGGGACCTGCAGCGCGAGGCAGCGCTAGGTCTTTCGACAGGCGCTGGCGCAGGAACTGGTGCGGCGGCGGGCAGCAGCGGCGGCGGCGGCACGGTGGGCGGCATCAATTTTGCTGCCCTCTTCTCCCGCGACACCTCGGCGGGCACGGGCGGCGGCAATGCAGGTGGCGGTGCGCCAGGCTCACCACTGCTGGGCGGGAACTCGGGCGGCCTCGGCTTTGCGTTGAGCAGCCTTATTGGTTCTTCCACCCCAGCTGCGCAACAGCAGCAGCCGGCGGCGATGGCGCTGCCGCCGTCCTCGGGATCCCAACAACAGCAGGTGCTGCCGGCCAACGGTGGGGCCCCCTCGGGTGGTGCCGCGAAGGAGGAAGAGAGCCTTGGCTCGCGATTCGCCAACGCGGCGCGCACCATCAGCTTCCTCGACAAGTTCAAGAAGGCCGATGGAAAGTAGCACTCTGCGCAACGGCAGTGAACGCTGGTGCCGTTTGTGGAGGAGAGTCGTCATGCGCTCGCATGGATGCTCCTTCCTTTGAGGGTGAGTGGTTGCATTATCTACGAGAATGAGTACGGGCATTTGGGGATCGTTTTCACCGTTCTTGGAGCAGAAAACGCAGTCGTAAGGGCCTTTCTTTTTGTTTGCCTTTGCTGTGATCACTTCGCCGTGATATCAACTGCAGGTCCTTGTCTGCCCTTCTCTAGGTGTTTGCAGTTTCACCAACGTCAACATCTCCTCTCACCAATTCGGCACACACACACTCTCACTCTCTTTCTCGATTTCCGCCCTCCGTTTCTGTTGCTCTCATATATATCGAAACTGTATTGCTCCTCTCGTCAGCTTTCAGAGTGTTTCAGTCATCATGCTCACGCTCCTGCTGACGTACCCCTTTGGCCGTCACAACAAGAAGAATTTTCAAACATGAGTACGGGTATCATGAATACATGACCCACGGGTAAGCATGTCTGCGAACAAAGCGATGAGATTAGCGTTATGGGGCATCTGGAAGTACGCGTCTTCTCTTTCCGATGAATGGGCTTTGCGCTCACGATCAGTCGTGTTCACAAGTGTACTCTTGCGAAGCACATCGACTGGGTGTGGGCGGAAACCAAATCGCTGGGACCATTCTCAAACGCGCACGCAGACGGGTACATATTTTGCGTGAGCGTGGACATCCCGCATTTTCTCTCCGTAAACGATTAAAATTTATGATTCTCCTTCCTTTTCATCTATCATCACCCCGTTTATCATTCACCAACGCACAGAGTGCTTGCAAATACTCAAAACAGAGGGGAAAGGGGCAGGCAATCCTCACGGTGAACCTAACCTCTGTATCTATTCGCAGAATCATCCATTGTATACCGATTTGTTCGTACACAAACATATTTTCTCTGATTCACATTGTCAATATCTTCTTTTCGCCCTCCCCCCCCCCTTGCGTGTGTCACGGATGTCGTCACCGCCCCCCTCCACGCAGCGCCTGAGCAAGCGCGGACCAGGCTCCTCCTCGTCCACCCTCCCAGGCTCGAAGAGCCCGCCGCCGTCCATGTCGCCCCTCCAGCTGTCGCACTCGGGACCTCTCTCGAGCCACGCCATGCACACCCAACACCAGCAGCAGCAGCAGCCAGTCAGTGCGGCGGAGCAACTGATTCGCTCTGCGTGTCCCTGCCCGCTGGAATCGTTCGTCAATGTTCTCCCTGCGAAAGGCAGCGAGGCGATGGGGGTCCGACGCGGTGTGCTGCGGTACCTGGGGCCGACGGACTTTGCGGATGGGGTGTGGGCAGGCGTCGAACTCGTGGGCACCCTGGGCCGCAACAACGGCTTTGGCAAATCGCATGAGTACTTCAAGTGCTTGCCCGGACAAGGTGTCTTTGTGAAGCCGGAACTCGTGCAACCGTTTACAAACAGCACGACTCCGATAGCCGACGGGATGAGGGAGGCCGAGTCCCCTCTCATCCAGTCGCCACCGATGCCGCCGCAGCGCCAGAGTCGCCAGAGCTCCTTGGCGGAGGAAGAAGAGGCCGCCGCGCTCGCCCTTATGGAGGAACTGGAGTCCAAACTCCTGGCCGCAGAGAAGGAGAGTGATGCCCTGCGATCTGAAGTAGCGAGACTCACGGATGCAGCAGCAGCAGCGGCAACAGCTACGGCGAATACTTGCAAGGCAGCGGAAGAGAGCGCCGCTTCCGCAGAGGAGGTGGCCACTCTCAAGGCACAGCTGGACACACAGCACAGACTCTACGCGGCGGCAGAAAAGGACTGGGCAGCCAAGCTGGCAGCGGAGACGGAGAGACGAACTCAGGCAGAGGCAAACCTGGCCTCTCTTCTGACCGCTGCGGAGGATGAATCCACCACAGCCGTAGAAAACACAGTGGCGGAGCAAGCAGAAACCGTCAAGAAATTGAATGAGCAGGTGGAGGAATTGAAGGCCGCGCGGGAAGTCGCAAGCGCAAACAGCGAGGTGGCACCCATGACTGAGGTCAACAGCGACGCCCACGCTGAACTAACCAGGCTCCAGGACCAACTCGCTGTGGCGGAGCAACAGAAAGGCGACCTGTCTGCTCAGCTCAAGCAAGTCCAGCGAGAGAGCGCCGAAGCCGCACACTTGGCCCAACAGCGTCAGCAAGCCCTTGAGGAGTCGATTGCGGCCCTCAAACGCAGCGACGCAGAAGGAGCCCACCAACAAGAAATGGCGGCCCTGCAGGAACGTCTCACCTTTGTCGCGAGCGAGAAAGAAAGCCTTGCCCGGCAAGTCTCGGAGCTGTCCGCGGTGCTGCAGACACGCGCGGGAGAGGTTGAGGGACTACGACAGCAACTCGCCACAGGGGAAGCGCAGACAAAGGAGCGTGTGGACCAGCTGCTTGTCGAGCACCAGGAGGCGCTTGCCCTCGAGTACGAAAAGGGGCGTGGTGCGGCCGAGCAAGCGCACCGCGTGAGCGCGGACACCACCGCCGAACTCGTGCGCCTGCGTGCGGTAGAAGAAACCTTGCAGAGCCAGCTGCGCACTGCTCAGGCAACGGTGGAGAAGCACGAGGAGATGGTTGCGGCGCTGTCCAAGGAGCGCGATGAGCTGCAAGAGATGTGCGACCTGCAGGAAGAAGAGCTCAACGCGGAGAAGGCGCAGTCTGATGAGCTCAGCCAACTCCTCAAGACGCTTTCCGAGGACCACAAAGCAGAAAAGACGCAGTGGCAAGAGGAAAAAGAAACCATGGAAACGCAGCTTGCACGGCACCAGGAGCAACTCCAGGCGGTGCAGCTCGACGCGCAAAAGTGGCGCCGGCAGTGCCAGCTAGAGCAAGAACGTGTCAAGGCCCTCTCGGCCTCACTGGCGACGGAGCAAGCGAATGTGAACGCGGACCAGGGCGGGTACGCGCAGCTGCAGCACCACGCAGATCCCAACGGGGCAGGTGCAGCACAGCCCGCCGGAGAGAGTGGAGAGGCTGCGCCAGGTACCGACGAGCAGCCTTGCTCTTCTGGAACGGAGGCTCAGAAGGACGCCCTCGCCATGCAGAACAAGCTGCGCGAACTCACCACCGCCCTGGACGCCGCCCAGCTGCAGATCTTTCAGCTTAAAAAATCTGTGGAGGCCACGGCTCAGCTGCAGGAGCAGTACAATCAAGTATCCACGGACCTCGCCAAGGCTCGGCAAAAGGCAAAGCGCCGTGAAGAAGCCCTGACACGGGACTATGAAGAGGCCCTCGAGCACGTGCGGGGGTACAAGGACCGAGCGCAGCAGGAATCCGCCCAGTTACGGACAGAGGTTGCCAGACTGGAAGAGGCGCTGGCCGCTGCGCAGAAGGAGAACGCAATGGCAGGTGAAGGCATGAGCAGGCAGCGGACGGCATCAGCGATTTCAGTGGACCCTTCTTCTGCATCTTCTGTAAATCGTGCGGGGATGCAAGGCGAGGCGGGCAACTCCGTCACCACGGGTGATCCCCCACGCCATTCCACGGATGGGGGAACGATCGGCGGTGAGGATGGCGGTGCTGTATGTTCTCCTGGCGTGGTCACGTCAACGGCAGAGGGAGGCTCCCGTTCGACTGCCAGCTCCCCGCTCAGTGACTATGAACGTGACGCCTATGAAGCAACCATCTTACGATTGCAACGCCAGCTCCTGTCCATGGGACTGGGGGACGGCGCGCGTCTTGTGCAGGAGCAGGGCGTGACACTCACGGCTTCTAGCACTGGGAGTGGCTCTGACCTCTTGGATCAGATGCGTCGCGTGATTCAGGCGACAGAGCCGCGCAGCAATGGGGTGATGGATTTCTCAAGTGAGAGCGCACAGGCGGCTTCGACACAGGCATTTCTCGCTGCTGTGTGAGCGTTGTGTGTTCGCGAAGAACTCTGTTGCACTTCGCGATGTTCTCCTACGTACAGCATGTAGAATATACGCCCTTGTGTGCCTCATGTTTTCTCACGCGCTCACGTTGCATCTCTACCGAAACATACTCCAGTACCAGAAGAAACAAATGCAACTCGTGGTAATGGTAAGCAATGACATTAAGCTGTTCTCGAGGTAGCACGCATGAACAACAACAGGGCCTCAAGGTCCGAGGAGGAGCGCATTTCTCTTTCACCACCGATCTTATGCCTGCTACATAGACCTAAAATGAAATACGTTGCTTTAATCACTGCCTCACTCTCTCTCTCTCTCTTCCACCGTCCGTTCCAAACATAGAAGGTAACAGCGAACAGGGTGCGTTGAGTGTGTTACCCAAGCGCTCTCTAGAACGTGGACATCTCCCGTGACTGTCCTTGTATTGTCTTCGCTCTTTTCGTTTTTCTTTCCTTTTCTCTTTCGTTTTCACGTTCTCTTTACTTTTGTGTGGCCCCACACACATATTTTTTTTTTTTCTGTCCTTTGTTGCGTCTCCACTGGTTTCCATATACGCGCGTTTCTCTCCAAGTTCTTCACCAATTGCTCTCTTCCGACTTTTCATTCAACTTTACGTTCGTTCACTTTTTTTGAGGGAAACGTAAGTCTGGCGTCTGCTGCGCGATTTGAAATCAACCAGCTAAGGTGTGTAAGTAAGCTCTTCCAAAGCTTCTCAACGCAGCGGGTGCAGGTATTGCCGCCAAATCTTTCATATCCTCTCCCCGGATACGCACTACTATTATTATTATAACTGATAATTGTTTTTTGGTTTTATACTGCTAATTCATCTGTTAGTCCCGCACGCCGTGTGTCCCATGAGTCAATCCAGTCCTCCGTGGACGTGGCTCGCCTATCAGCGCGCGACCCTCAACATCGCTCGCCACCTCAGTGATGAAATCCACCGCCAACAGGACGCCTTCTTTCGCGCACAGGCCAAATTCGACGCCCAGGCAGAGCGCCAGCGCGAGGAATTCGAGGAACTTCAGCGCGCTCGTGGACGCCCTCTTCTCAACGATGCTGAAAGGGAGTTGCCTAACTCAGGAGAGGTGCCGCGCTCACCCACGAACCCCTTCTCCCCGGTCACTTCAGGCGCCAACGCGGACCTACGCAACGTCGTGGCCGCGCAGCTTGCGCGAGAGGAAGAAAACCAATACCGCGCCGAGGAAGCGAAGGAGCGTGCCGAATTTATGGCCAAAATGGGGGAACAGTTTCCTCTTGCTGCCCTTGATACGGCTGCACAGTTTACCGTGGAGCATGAGCTAACGGCACGGCTGAGACGAAACCTCACGCGGGTGGCGGCGGCGCGCGTAGAGCTCGTCGCAGAGGGCGTGCCGGACGCTAACGAGCATGTCTTGCAATACCTGCGTGACCCAACGTTCCTCGCTCGGCATCGAGCATCCCGTCCGCACCAGCAGTCACAACAGCAGCATCAGCAGCAGCAGAAACAAGACGGTTCATCCTTTCACCCTGGCACCACGGACGACGGCCGTGCCGCGCACCCTGTGGTCGCCAAGGTCGACGCGGACGCAGGCCAAGAAGATACCACCGGTCCGTCCTCACCGCTAGCTGTTGTCAAGCAAGAACCATGTGCCACTCCTCTTTGCACCACGTCCGACGGTAACGGCGACGACACCAACGACAGCGTCGTCAACAACCTTGCTGCCGATGCACCGCTTTCCCCTTCCTCTCCGCACCAGCCACTGGTGCTGGCAGATTTACCCCTTGACCCCTCACCCGTCTCGGCTCCCTCGGCCGCGCCGGAGGCAACCCCTTCCGACCATCCCGCCGAAGCCTTCTCGACCCTCTTTCTCGCCGGACTGCGTGACATGAGTAAGGAGGAGAAGCCCTCACTCGCCAGCGAGGAAGGCGAGGCGGCCTGCGTCGCGAGCCACCTTCACGATGGCACCATGGGCTTCTCTGCGTCCGCACTGAACACACCTGGTGGCATCGCGAGGGGTGCCGTCCTCACCCTCTCGCCGACTCCACTGGGCACGAGAGCCGGTGAGGAAGGTGTGGCGCCACTGTTCCCGTCCCCCGCCTTTCCTTACACCAGGCTACCATTCCTGAGAAACGATGGAGACAAAGACGCAAGCCCGCCACAGCAAGTAGAAACCCCGATCCGTACACGAGAAGAGCAACGCAAGGCAAGGAAAGCCGTCAAGCGCCTCGTGGATCGTGCCGCTCCGCTGCTGGACGCCTTTATTGAAAAGGCCATTGAAGCGGAACGAAGCCGTGCCGCAGCTGCTCATGCGCTGCAAGAACGAGCCATTCGACGTCATCTCGCGGAGCTGGAAGAGGCGCTGGCCACCGCGAAATCGACGAACTCGACAGAAGCACCGACGGCGACGTCAGAAGAAGCGAATTCTTGTGCTGAGACCCCTTTGGTGGAGATTTTTCTCGCAGGGGGTGCCCTCAACGTCCCGCTCTCTCGCATCTTTGCGAAACCCCCGGAGTCCACCGCAGCGCTCGCTCCCACGAAACGCGGGGCCCGTCGTGGTGAGGACGACAACAGCACTGCGAGACTGAAGGAGCTGCGAAACGCGCTGCGGCAGTCACGCCAAACCCTCCGCGTCGTAAAGGACAACTTCACCACCTTCATCGCTTCCCTGGAGGCGCGAAAAGAGGCGCACAAGCGGGAAGGCCGCGAACGGCTTGCGGAGGTCGCCACCCAACGATACGCGGGTGCCAGACATCAAACGGAGGTAACGTCATCACCACCGCGAAAGGCCGCCGTGAATGCGCAGGGCCGTCTGCTCGTGCCCACCGCCACCTTTGCCGTCCCGGAGCTCTCCTCGGAGGATGTTGAGGCGGTGGCCACGGCGTTGTCTGCATTGCCATACCCACACCGCATCCATTTTTTCCAAGCGACGCGCATCGTGCCAAACTCTCCTTCCCCCGGTGTGGTGGCTGCGCACTCAGCAGATGACGCCGACACAGGGGAGCACCATACCGACACTCACCGAGAAAAGGACGTCGCAGCCACGTTCTTGACACAGCGGATGGCCAAGGGGGAGGAGCTCCTGCGACTACCTGACGAGACAGCAGAGACGGATGCCTTTCTGACGCGGTACTACCTCTGGCCGACAGAACTGGAACAACACATTGCGCACACTCTCACAGGTTCGACGTCGGGTCCTTTGGACGAGGACGATGAAAGTCCGTTCGCCCGTGCCGTGAACGAGAAGGTCAGAGCCACAGGGAAGAAAACAGCGAAGGTGGTGTCACAGGCATCGCGGCCTGCTCGACGTGTGGCATGGTCCCCGCTCCTCATAAGCGCAGCGGGAATGGGCGAGGTGGTGACCCGCGTTGTGGCACACGCACAGCACTGTCATGACGTCTCTCAGAAGCGAAGCCGCTCTCCCGATGCATGTCGCGATGCCCCGTCATCACCATCGGAAGAGAGCCGCAAGGGCCGCAATGAACAAGGGACGACGGAAGCAACGATTCGTGACGCCATGTCTGCAAGCTACCGTGCTGTCTGCACCAGCGCCGCAGCCGTGGCACAGGAAAAGAAGCACAAGGCACGCGTCTCGCGCAACAAGTTCGTGAGCCTCGACAAACTGCCCGGTCTCACCGTCACAACCGCCTACGACCCGAACCAGGGCGGTGCCACCTCCGGGGCAGGCGGCAACACGCAGCGAGCGCATTTCCTGGCACGCAACGGGCCTGCTCCTGTGGATGCCGTCGTCGCCTCTCCGGACCACCGCCACCACCATCACGGGAGTGAAGAGGAGACCCCTCAAGGAGCGCAGACGGCAACGAGTGTTACCCCGGCACAGCTCGCGAAACAGGTGGTGGATCAGCAGTTTCCTCACGTGCGGTTGCCAGGCGGCACGGCGGCGGCGACGCTGCGCATCGGCGGGGCGGGGGAAGTCGCCGTGGCGCAGACCCGTCTGACCTCCATCTTTACCGCCCCACAACGCAACGACGCCCTCCTCCGGGAGCTCCTGGCACGGGAGCCACATCTCTGAGGCTAGAGGGAGAAGAGGGATTGCGTTTTTTTCACTTGGTGAAGGAAGCCGAGAAACAAATCTGTACCATTCATTCACTTCATCTTCTTCTTCACAAGGAGCATAAACAAAATTTAGACACAACTACATTACAAGACACAGAGAGCGAGAACCTATGAAGAAGTGCTGACAAGGATATGACGTTCGAAAAGGGGGGATAGTGTTCGAAAAGCACTCTTTTCTGTGAGGATCACGGATTCTGGACGGTGTGCGCGAATAGAAATACGGGTCAAAAAAGGGGGAGAAAGCAGATCCTAGCTCCACCGGCATTTTATTTTGAAGTCCTGGGTCCCCATCATGCCACCAGCTCATGTCAGCGGCGCGTTTGGGAGGCGGGAAATAGGTGAAACGGGTTGCTCCTCCGTACACCCGATCACTCCTTCCAGGACAAACTTGTTCCATCCCAAACTCCTCCCCCTCCCCCTCCACTATCACTTACTCTTGTGACGTATAGTTGCAGAAGACATTGAAGGCATCCCCTTGGGACGGCAAAAAAAAAAAAAAAATCATATTGATAGCGTTACACGCGGAAGAAGAGCCCTTCTGCGTTGTCGCTGCTCCCTTCATCGCCGTTGTGTGTTTCGTAGCTAAAAAAAAAAAATGGCTGGGACGGAAGTTGTCATCAAGGAATCCTCCATGGGCTGGGACCAGCAACAAGATTGCGTGGACTGCGCTGCTCACGCCCTCAATGTGCTGCAGCTGCGTGACCAGACTGCCATTGCCCAGTTCATCAAGACAGAGCTCGATGAGAAGTACGGCCAACGGTGGCACTGCATTGTCGGCCACGACTTTGGGGCGCTGGTCGGCCACACGGACGCGGATTTTCTGTACATGACGCTGAGCGGCGATTTGTGCGTGATGATCTGGCGCGTGGATCGCACCCGGGAGGAGAAGGCGGTATCGGTCAAGACTCTCATGGCGACTCAGCAGGCGAAACGGGATGCGGCTCCAGACTACTGACGGGCACCGATGCGCTACGGATTTGTTCTCGGTCTCTCTGCAAGTGATGATTCTTTCCAGTTCTCACTTCTCTTCTCACCTCACCACGTGCATGTAAATTATGGCATTGCCAAGGTTGATTTCCGTCAGGGATGCTTGCGGAAAGCTGCTTGAACCGTGTGCTCTCTTGTGATTGCTCCTCCATCTCTTTCTTCTCAATACTTCACTTTGCAATCAAAAAGAACAACATAAAGGAGACACTGGGGCTCCTCTATCACGACAACGAAAGAAAAAAAAAAGGTGTTTGTCTTTGATGACGATCGTCCACCGGGAGGTTATGTGAACGTAGCCACTGAGCCTCACACATTCCTTGACCCCGCCCATGGACTTCAGTTCCGCTTGAGGTGCCTTCTCTTGTGCTTTCTGAGGTGCGCATCGGATGCGGTCAGGTAAGCGGTCATGCCTCATTCGCATCTTCCCGTAGTGGAGCGATCGGACGGCTGAACGATGCGTCTACAGTCCAAGACACTTTCCCTCACTTGGCGAGGGGAAACGCTTTTGAAATCGAAACGACGGTATTTCATCCTCTGCCTTTCTTCACTCCCTCACGCTACGTCCTTCGAACCGTAACAAAAAATTAAAAGCAGTCAGTTATCTTTCAAGAAAGCACTCCTCCACCAGCGTAAATCCACAGAGACAGCTCCTTCCCGCAGTCAAGCAATTAAAATTAAAAAAAATGAAGGCCAAGCAGCCCAAGGAGAACAAATCGGTCAAGCTACTGAAATCTGTCCTGGCATTCGTGGTGGTGGTGGTTGGCCTCGGTGCTCTCGGATGGAAGGTCAACAACCTCGCCAACGCGGGCTACTTTGAGCAGCACATGGATAATGTTCGCCACGTCGCCGCCGACAAGTTCCTGGCGCGCCAGATGGCGCTGCCCAACGCTTCTGTGCTCCCCTCCGGTCTCATCTTTTCCATTGAAAAGCGTGGCACAGGGGATCGAGCGCCTGCGGAGAACGAGGCCTGCGACCTGGACTACCACTCCCGCTTCCGCTACTGGGTGACGTATGAGAACAGCCGCGACAGCCCCTACCCGCCGCAGCGCGCGCCTTCTTCCTTTATCCCTGGTGTCTCTGAGGCGCTTCAGCTGATGCGCGAAGGGGACCGCTGGAACCTCATTGTGCCCTACACACTGGCCTACGGCACCGCTGGAAACCCCGCCGATAACATTCCCTCCTTTGTGAACCTGCGCTACACGATTGAGATCCTCAAGTGCCCGCAGGGTGGCCTGGGCAAGACCTCAGAGGAGATTGACGCGTACCTCAAGCCGTACCTCAAGCAGCCGATTCCGCCCAAGGCGGCGGCGGCGGCCTCTGACAACGCCGACCTGTAAAGGCGTGCGCGGCAGTGTGCCGACAGCATCTGTTTAAACGCATGGAGAGAGCGGATGAGAGAGGCTGAATCGACGCAGGCCCTCGCCTTGTCATATGATTGCCTTTTTTTTTCACCTTTCGTTCCTCCTGCCTTCCTGGGCCTATCCATTGTTCCAACTTCCTCTCGCAGGTGACGTTGTGCTTGTCGTTGTTGCCGTTCTCTCTTCTTGATGTATACGCAGCGTTTCCAGTTGGGTGTGTGTGTGTGTGTGTGTGTGTGTGTGTGTGGTCGATTTCTCCTTTGGATACGCGAAAACAAAAAAAAAACACAATGTTGGATCGTGCACGCAGCGCACACTGTTGGCTCTCTCCCTCTCTCCCTCTCTCTTCTCATTTCTTGGCATCTGCATGTTAGTTGGTGTGGTTGCCGATGTGGTGGAGGAGGCGCCTCGGATTCGGCCCGTTATCATGTGGCTACGGAAAACGTCCACGCCTCTATCTCCGTTCGCTGAGTGTGTGTTTTTGTTGTTCATCTATTCTCCTTTTCGGTCTGTCATGATTGTGGTCGCTGTTTTTACTGTGCGTGTGTGGTCATTGTTGGTGTTGCACCCGTTCCTCCGCTACTTTGCGGACATGTGTTGTGGATCACATTGACATCTATGTATTTTTTTCTTCTGTGTGCATGTGCTCATTTCTCTTGTTTGGATAATTTTCCTTTTCTCTTTTTTCTTTCTTCCTCTCGTCGTTGTGCGGTGCCTGCATCACATTTCGGTGATGAGGTGTCCACCACCCCAAGTCTCTCTTTCCTTCCCAACCTCCTTCTCTCCTCCGTCATGCTCTTCTTGCGCATTCGAGACTTCTGCATTCGTCGCTCGTATCCTTTTCCTCAGACTTGAACTCCACTTTACACCGTAACCTGACGTGTTTAAAAAAAAAAAACTGAAACCCCAAAAAGGGCAAAGAAATCACCCGCAAAATATGTGAAAACGGTCTTTGAAATGTGTTATGGGGCCTAGGGAGACTCACCGGAAGATGCAACAACAAGCTTCCTCTGCGACCCTTCCCACCTTGCCAGCTCGAAACCCCAACGAGAACTCTCCTTTCCCACTGCACTTTCACCATCTCGATGGTGTGCCGCCCCAACAATAAACAGGTCGCTAGAGTGTACCACCACTCGCATGCCCTTCACGACAGGTGTGCCCACCGCGCGCTCGACCACCCCCCAGATGGTATTCGCAGAGGACCGTGTTTGGTCTTCTGTTCCTCTTTGCGACCGGGGGGCAGCACATCCTCGAAACCCCAAATCACTCGCTCCCTTCCCGTTCCTTGCCTGATGCGTCCCCTCCACACGCACGCGCCTATCTAGTCATTGCATTTACTGCTTCCTCTGTTTATGCGACGAAGCGGGCAGCGGGCCGAACTCCTTTTTCCCCCTACAATTCACAAAAAAAAGTGAGAAACTCCGATCACGTCTTTTGTCTCAGGTACCTTTCCAAACAAGCCGACACACACTGCAAAAAGGATTCAAGGGATAAAAGAAGGTGAACGTGGTTGTCTTAGGTGCATTATTTTCTTTTTTCAATCATCCTATCATTGAACATGAACGAAAGTGCGCCATCGTGTCTTTATGCACGACGGAAGGGCACCTCGCTTCTCTCCCTCATATGCATCGTCCTCCTCAGTGGCGTTCTTCTCTTGAGTGAAGACGCTGCCGCCGTCGAAATGATCACGTGGCAGGAGCTCGGCTACCCCGCCCGCTTCACGGTGGAAGCCAAGCGTGAGTTCACGGAGGCCTCGCATGACTTTATCATCGCACGAGCAGCAGAGCCGTTCGTGCACTCCTTTCGCGATATCCACGCGTATGGGAAGAAACGAGCGGGGCACTTTGGCGTCCTGGTGGAGCGTCTCGAATCCGCGGAGGACTACCACGCTCGTCGGTGGCAGGCGCTGCAGGAGAAGGGGTGGATTGCCGAGGGACGCCCGCCGCTCGCTCCGCCTGTCTGCGCGGCCGGAGCCGAAGAGGAGAGCGCGGCGGCAGAAGACGACGCGAACGACGCCGCGTGGCGACAGACCGTGCCCGGGGCCTATCAGCCTCTGTTTGAGGTGCACTACAACTTCACCAACTGTATCAGCCCGCCAGAGGTTGTCGAGGCGTTCGCGCGCTTTCCTTCGCCCGCACCGAAGGAGCAATTGATTCACGTCCCGCGTGGCTACATTACAACAGAGGCGGATCCCTACGAGACGCCCGTGGCCGTCACGGTGGGCCACCGCGCGAGCGCGGAATCGATCCTGGGCACGGGTCTGCTGGCGTTCGCGGAACTCTTGCCAGAGGGGGAGACATGGCGAGTGGATATCCCCCCAGAGCTGTACGCAGGGGACAAGGGCAGATCTGTGGCGGTGTGGCCGACCCCACCAGGGTGCCGGGTGCGGTACGACATCCGCGTGGAGAAGGTCTGGCGAGGGCGAACGAGCTTGGCGCGCTGTCGTGAAGCAATGGCGGAGGTTATGGGCTATGACCCGCTCGCACGAGATGCTGAAGTGAGGCAACAGCAGCAGCAGCAGGAGCAGCAGCAGGAGCAACACCACGGTGAATCGGTGGAGGGAAAGGCCGCCGACAGTGAAGCTGACAACGAGGATTTGTGAGGACTTTTGAGGTTTGATGACGGATGATGTATGCAGTACGTTCGCTGCGCGCGTGGGGGCAATACATTAGCACCACCCCAAGGCAAAAAAAAAAAAAAAAAGAGAACACAACCAATTTGATACGTCAAGCAAGTACAGCGGGCTCGTATGTGAAACAGTTCCCACTTCCTGAGAACCCGAACTTTCGGTCTCAGGAACCATTGGTATGCACACTCTTGGAAAACAGAAAAGAAGGACTGTTACTCACTAGCTCTTCCCTTGTCTCACTCTATCCATTTCATTACCATTTGTGTGGCATCAGCTACGCTAGAGAAAGAAACACAAACTCCAAGCTGCGGCTCCCTAACTTTATTGTCGTTGATAGGTCTTTGACTGCACCCCTCCCTTCTTGTAGTCCTCGCTGTCGTACACTGTGGGGTTTGGAATACTGAGTGCGAACAAGACATTGACCATGTCTAGCGCAGCGACCACCCCGGTCGATGCAGAGAAGCCACGCGCGAGCGCCAGTACAGCAGCGTCTGGAGCTCCCACCGCTTCACCGACAACAACCACGACAACACGCCAGACGCCACGCCGTAGCAGTGCGGATACCATTGACCGCATTGTCGTCACCTCCGTCCTGCTCCTTGTGCTCGTCATGGCCGCAGTCATCCCGCTTGGGTATGTGTCGAGGGAGGCGGGTGTGTCCGTGGGAGAGACCGCGTATTACTTTGCGCGTCGTGGCATGCAGTGGGTGAATGGCACATCGGTGGCATCCCATTGGCCGGTGCAGCGCGCCCTGCACGCCACGCAGCACACACTCACGCTTGTCTTTTCTTCTGTCTCTGCCCACGCTCACGCCGACGCGGTGGCAGCAAAGATGCATCAACGCCTGCAGCCAGGGGAGGATGGCGGCACCCGCACCTCCGCCGATGGCGTTCCTGTGGACGAGTTCTCGGGCACGTCGGTCCTTGAGGTGTTTGCAGAGGACGACGCCCTCCTTGACGAGTACGCCAACGACGACTCGTATACGCGTTACCAAGACAGCGCCATCTTCTTCCGCCCTCTCCCGCGCAAGGTACCCGTGTGGCATGCCAGCGGTAAGCCCGAGGCCCGGTATGTGTACCAGCAGACCAGGGGTGATGCGCGCAAGGTGAGTCAGGTGAAGGAGCGCATGCGGCGAGACTGGGAGGCGGAACGAGAGTATTGGCAAAAGCGTCGCGGCCGACAGGAAGCCTACGGCCGCGCGACGTCCAAGGCGTCGGAAAAGAGCATGGTTTCCTCTTATGGCATGGCAGAGATTGACCCCGAGACCAATCGGCTGCGCAACATTAGCGACCGTGCCGCCGCCACCCGCATCTCGCCACGCCACGATTACGAAACGATGTTCACCGTGGAAGCGGATGGCCTGCAGATCCCCATCCCGTGCGTGCACCCCTCCGCAGACCTGGACGCCGACAGCATCCAGTTTTCGCTGTACAAGGCGTTTGTGATGGAGGACACCTATGTGCAGCACCCAGGAGACCCGTATGACGCACCACAGTTTAGCTGGGAAACGCTGCGCCACTGCCTCCGACGCATTCTTCCCATGATGTGCGTGGGCGACAAGTGGGAAATTATCTGCCCGCGAAATATGACGAGTGCAGCGGAAAAGGTGCCACGCCGCAGCTTTGCGTTTCGCATGGATATACGAGGCCTCCTAGGGCCTTCCCGGTCCCTCGCAGAGGCGCGCGCGGCGTTGGCAGAGGGCGTTTTTCTAACCAGCACGGATGGCGTGGGACCGCGCCATGAGGCCTTCACGCGTGCGATGCTGCTGGAGCGTGCCATGCGTCGCCCCCCTCGTATCAAGCTGTGACGGGGCAGAAAACAAGGCACGCGTGACAGGCAGGGGAAAGATTGATGGAGAAGGATCAGGAGGGAGGGGGCGGCTCCCTTAACGACACGTCCCCACTGTATTTGGTATTCTTCGGTGTGACTACGTCATTGTTGGCGTTTGTGCGCTCTTGGACGGGGGAGGGGGGGGGCAGGTGGTGTTGCTGATCTCTTCTGTGTATCTGTGTGATGTGCTACTGTTCTCCGTCGCAACCCACAGAGCCGTCGTGCATTCCCTGTTTCTTTTTGTTGTTATTATTGTTATTATTTGCATGTACACTCCTCTCCACCATCGCACTGTCAAAGCTACCGTTAGCATGCCTTCTCCACCCAATCGCGCACGTGAGAAGCGAAAGAATTTTCAGATGCAAAGATGCACAGGCGTACATGGCGAAAGCAACGCGTGAGCGGAAACTTCTTGTTGGCGAGCTGGGACGGGTTATGGGGCTCCACGTGAAAACGAGAAGAAAACATTCGCCGCACAAACACGAGAAGGAGAACCGTACTTTAAATCGACGAATGAAACACATGAAGAATGCTGTGGGCTGTACCTTCTCTCTCTCTCTCTCCTGTTTGCTACCTGTTTGCTTGCGTTTAGCCGTCCTGGTCACCTCTTCTTTGTTTTCCCCTTCTGTCCTCTCACTGTCATTTGCTTGTCACCTTCCGACGCTTAGGTGAGGTAACAAACGTGGGTACAAGTGGAGAGAGGTGCCACTTTCACTGTTCAAGTCGTTTTATCCTTTTTCCAGCTCCCTTTCTTCTTTTTGCTTCCTCTGCGTTTGTGGGCTCTTGACTACCGTGGACATTTCCGCTAGCTTTGCGCGCACCAAATCTCCGTGTGAGAAACACATACATATATTCTTCTTCTTTTTTCTTGCTGCTATCTAGCCATCACGGGTGCGATTCTCACACGTCGCCGCACGCCCGCACGCACGCACGCTACACCGTTACGAACGACTTTTGCTTGCTCACGTTTCGTTTCTTTATTTTCTCTCTTCCACATTTGCACACGCACGATCACTTCTGCTATCACTCGATAGAATCTGCTGATACCCACACGACCTTTTTTTTGTTTGAATTACTCTCTCTCCTTCCTGTTTAGTTATCTTCCTTCCTTGTCACTGTCCAAACCACCATCACTTCCGTACGTTTCTCACAGCAGCTATTTTGAAAAAAGAAGAAAAAGAGGAGAATAATTAGACCCCCTCCTTCCACCCATGCCGCGGCCGTCTCCTACGGCACCACCATTGGTGAACCCAGCGGACGATGCGACGGAGAGCAGCTTTGTGAGTGCGCTCGCCTACCAAGCAGGGGAGCCTTTCCACGACACGGAAACAAACACAGATGGTGGGACATCGGTGCCCGCCTCTGTGCCACCTGCATGTAGGACAAACGGTGAACCCAAACACAACGCACTCACGGGAGAAGAGGTCCCACCCATCCGACCTGGCACGAACGGTACCAATGGTGCTGCCTCTGTCAAGCCCGTGAACATGGATCGCATCAAGGCGTACCTTGACGAAGCCCTGGACTCACCACCCTCAATCATCCCGTCGGCCTGTCAACGACCCTCGTATCCGTGCTCGGTGGCATCATACCGGAGCCATGCGACGGCTTCGACGTCGGCGGCGGCGGCGGCAGTCCATAGAGGCGAAGTGGGCAAGACACGGCACGCGGACGCCACCGTCCCACTGGTGACCCCCCTGCACGCCCACCGACGAGGCCCACGCCACGGCACACACAGCCATGAGCTAGGCCCTCACGTGGACACAGACGAAGGCGGCATCTTTGTCGACCTGGGCGGCGGCAGCGGCGTGGTACAAATACTCGCCGAGACGGAACCCTTGCACCGTGAACTGATGGAAGTGAAGACACGCATTGACGAACTCTCCGCTGTCGTTCGGCGGCAACGCGCACGCGCGCGTCTGCACGGTCAGGGCCTGGATGCAGACACGAGCCCCTCTGTCAGTGCTCGTACCAGCGCAGCTGCCACCAGTAAGGCAACGTCGCAGGGTCGTCATGCGCGCAGTGTCGAGAGCGTCGTTCCTGATGATGTGACACATGCCCAAGCCTCACCGGAGCAAGCAGTAGACGGCGATGGCGACGCCACCGTGACGCGGTCAAGTCCCCTTACCCATGCCGCCACAAACGCCTTCTTTGAGGATGACGAGAGTGAGCTCAGCCGCAACACCACCTGCAAGAACGGGGTGAAGAAGAACGGCCTAGCACCCGGCACCATGGCACCTGTAACGCCCCCTAGCGCGCTGGCAGCGTCAAATGCAGAACAAGAGACGAACGGGAGGCCTCATGGCGATACCAAACCGGAGGTGCTGGGCAAGCATGTCACATCCGCACCGTCTTCTTCGGTTTCGTCCCCCACAACCAAGGCAGCGGACGGCGCCAACCACAGCCGTGACTCTGCGGAAACAGAAAACACGACGGCCCCTCGCCACTCCGCACGTCGAGCATCGGAAGCACTGCCCCCGCTCACCACGGACGAGCTGCAGCAACTACGGGATCAAATCCATCAGCTGGAACATCTCTACCGTCAGCGTGGGCCGCTTCTCAAGGCCATGGACGCCGCTCTGCGCCACCACGCCGACCAAGGGGAGCGCTGGGAGGCCGATGAAGATCGCGTCGCGTGCTACCGCTGTCAGCGCGTCTTCTCCGCTATGACAACGCGTCATCACTGCCGTCGCTGTGGCCGCCTGTGCTGCGGGCAGTGCAGCCAATACTTCGGCACCAAGCAGGACACCAGCGTGCGTGGCGTCGGGGCGGCATTTGACCCGCTGGGGAACCCGACCTATCTTCTCCAGAACTCGCCCGGCACCACTACCGCCACCACGACGGCGACGGGCGGCGACGCTTGTTCCTCCTCAGTCTCCCTGGGACCCACAGGAAGCGGTGGCCTTGGAGTGGCCGCCTACGCAGGCGCGACGCGCCAGCCACGCGTGACCGTCAAGACAGAGTACGCCGCGCACATCACGGTCAACGACGCACTGGATGAAGATGAATCCCGCGCGGATACCTGGACGTACCCGGTATCGCTGACCCCACCCATCGCTCCTCCAACCACCGCGCGATCTGATACCACCACAACCACCACAACCACAACCGCAGCGACGACGCCTTTCCCGAGCGTGAACCCATCTGTCACACCTGCAGTCCGAGTGGACGCAAGCGAAACCAACGACCTCGCTGAGGCGGCTGCTGGCGCAGACGGGGCAACACCCAACCCTCCCCTGCCACCCGCCGCCGCGGCTGCCGCCTCCTCTCCACCTTGCGGGTACGACGAAACGGACATCAACGACCCCGACACTATTTTTCGAGAAGAGGAAAGTGTGCGCCGAAGCCGCGAAGGTGGCGTGGGAAGCCTGGGGAACTCTCCTTTTATGAGCTTTTCAGTGCGAAGCAGCAACAGTAGTCACACCACATCCCCTGCCCCGCACGCCACCATGGGGACCCCCAATGTTGGCCCAGCGCCTCCCCTTCAACTACCTCCTTCGCGCGAGGACACCCTGTCGTACGCACAGCAGCAGCAGCAGATGCATCAGCAAAAGCTCCAGCATAATGAGGTGCGTATCTGCAGCGCGTGCTACCAGAGCTGCCTGCGGGCCCGTAAACACGATGTCGTCATGCGGCTGCGCGGCGCCAATCGCTACATTCTAGACGACGGCTACTACTACTACCACGTGCTTTCCACCGAGGAGCTCGCGAACTTGTCGGTGGCAATGCGAAAGCCAGGTACGGTGCGCAAGCGCGCGGAGCTCTTGACCTCTGTTGCGCTGGAACGCACTGCGGATATGGCGGCGGCCGCCCCGCAGTACGTTCGACAAACCGTCAGCGCCGCCGCCCAGCAGGCGCCTCAGGTGGCGCGCACCGTCGGGCGCATGGGGGCGTACACGGTGCAGAAGACCCGCACGGTTGCCCTTGAGTACTGGTCCAACTACCGGGCGAATGGGAGTGGTGTCGGGGCGGTGCCAGGAGCGTCCATGAAACCCACCGCCTCGGCCCCACCTGACGACGGAGCGGAGAATGCCGAGGAGGAGGACATCATTGACGATGGCATTGAAAGCGTCCACAGTGACTGCTCCATCGGGGACCTGGAAGGAGAGAAGGGCGATGCGCGACACGACACGGGCAACACGGTCGCTGCGGCGGCCACGACCACCACGACGCTTCCTGACAGCGAAGAAAGCGGAATTGTAGAAAGCGGCCCTATCCGCGGGGTCCGTTCCTCCACCCAGTCGCAGCGTAGCACGCGGTCTGCCGTCTCTCCGCAGCCCTCCGCGACCCTTCCCACGGTGTCCCTCCTGACTTCTCCCTCTGCCCAGACATCCACAATTACGCAATCCACCCCAAGCGGCGGCAGTGGCCCCCCTAAGAGCAGCGGAAGTGGGAACACGACGTCGCCTCGGCCTACTGCCACCCACGCGGAGACGGCAGAGGAGGGACTGCCTCCGCCACAATCGCGGCCAGTGCCGAGTGCACCCGCCGAGGAGAACAGCGACGACGAGCACGATGACCAGAACGAAGAAAACAGAGACACGAGAGAGGATACCACCACCACAAGCGAGGGCAAGAGTGGCGGGGACGAAGGCAGCAAAGGCGGTGAATTTGAGATCAACCTGCCCGAGGAACGATAGCGTACCGTTTTTTACCGTTCTTCCTTGGTGCGAGGCACCTTTCTGTCAGTCTGCGTTGCATTACCACATGGTTGTCACCTCCTCTTTCTCCTCTTCGATGAGGAACACATTTGCTTTTACGAATGCTCTCTCACAGATACCGCAGACAACCCTCACTCGACTCTCCTAGATGCTGAAATTTTTTTTTTCTAGCCCTACATCCCATGCGTGTGTTGCGCCACAACACCCTTGTTTCCATTGCTGTACATTTTCTGTTCCCTTTTTCCGTATTTCCGCCTATCACCTCTACTCTCTACCTTCCCCTTCCCTTCCTCTCAGCTTCCGTCTCGTCATACACATTCACTTCCTCTCACCTCCACTACCACTACCACTACCCCCCGTCATCAGAAAACATCAGGAACAAAAGAAAAATACAGAACATTCAAAAACAAAAACAAAAACAAAAACAGTCTTCAAAATGAGAGAAGAAACATTTTCGTTGCCTGCGCGGAAAAAATAACACGTTAATAAGCAAAATCAAATGTGAGGAATCCACAGAGGGGAGAAAGTCCACCGTGATGACTGGTAAAAGCACCGGGTGTGTGCTGCTTACCGCCTGTCTGTTCAGCCTGTGAGCATGCATGGGCAGAGAATCATATTTTCCACTGAGCTTGCCTTCCCTTTCACCCCCGCATTCCCTTCTCTGAAAGTACCGTTCTTTTGTCTCCCTATCATTGTCTGTTTCTCCGTCGTTTGCTTCTCTTTTAACCCCGGACCCTCTTTTCTCTCTCTCTCTTTGAAATCGCCCTCTGCACAGCCCCAACGACGCGTTCGTCTAATTCGTTCCCCTCTCGTTCTCGTTAGCGTCTGTGCACACCACCTTTTCCTAGAGGAAAAATAAAAAGGAAAGCGTTTGCGCTGTTGTTTTTCTCACTTCAAAACAGGTTGCCTATTTTGTCAGAGCGCCTCTTCAAGGGGTACCCTTGCGGGCCGTCGTAACACTCAGCTGTCCTTTCACCAGTAGGAAATCCTCTTCTTTTTTTTCTCGATATCACCATAAACCTCTTTTCTTAAAGTCTCAAAGCAAAACGTACAAGGTATTTCTCTCTCTCTCTCTCTAGTCATCTAACTACGTGAATTTTTTGTTGGGATCTTTGCTTGCTTGTGTTTATTTTTCTTCCATCTCTGCTCTTATTCTAACTCAGCCGCTTATTATCTCAGTAATTATTATTATTAATCCCATTATCATCTTCACATCACTTGCTTCCCTTAGTGCATTCGCCTTCTCTTTTCTGCTACCGTTGCTCATTGCTTTCCTTTCCTTTTGGTTTTATCATCACAGCTTCTCTTCTCGCCCGTCCGTAAAACGTAAAACCAGTTGAAGGTGCACGTCGACGTCTCGCGACACCCCCACGCCCGTTGTCAAGGAAGTTGGCGTCCCCTTTTTTCTTTCTTCTATCGCAGCAACAACAACGTGAGTTACCTTTTTTGTGAAGAAAAAGAGAAAGGAAGAGCTCTTTTAACGCCCATATTCAAACAAACGCTCCCGAGGTGACATCTCTTTCCAAAACGGTATCTACCATCTTGAAAACGTTTTTAAAATGTGGCCTTTCCGTCGTTATACCCTTTCCGTCGCTGCCCATGTGGCCGCCACCGCGCATGCCCGTGGCCTCAGCGCCACCCGCAACCTTCACCAGGCACCCTACTGTGCGACGCAGCTTCTGGCAGCACCTTCCCACCCAAAGAAAATGGTGGAGATACCGACGGAAAGCAACATGCGGCCAACCCCGATCTTCCTCAACCAGAATGTTCCCCCGAAACCAGACAAGTTCGCGCACAAGATCTCGTACCAAAAGAACCCCAACTCGGCCATTGACACCCCCATGCGCGTGTACCAGTCCAAGGAGCCGACCCTCCTTCCCAAGATCCACATGCAGGACTCGGTCTGTGAATACATGTTCACCTGCTGGCGGAGGCAGGACCCGAAGAAACCCGCCTGTGTGCAGGTGGAGACGGGAGAGACACTCACGTACGGCGACATGATCAAGCTGGCTGGCCACGTCTCGGATGTGCTCTACACAACGTGCCGCGTGCGCAAGGGGGATGTGGTGCTCGTGTGCATGTACGATACCATCCAATTCGCACCCATCTCGTACGGCATCATGAACATTGGCGCCACCCTTTCCACCACCAACGTCAACAGCACCGATGACCTCCTCGCCCACCAGATAGGGGTGTCTGGGGCGAAGGTGGTCATCACGACGAAGCACTGCCTGCCCGTCGTGCAGCGCGCGGGTCACATGGTGCGAAAGACAACGGGCCTGCAGGTGAAAGTCCTCTTGTCCGAGACGATTGGGAAGCTCAAGGCAGACAAGATGCCGGACTACCACCGCGCTGGCATGCACGCGGAGCGCGACGACGTGGTGCTGATCCCCTTCTCCTCCGGCACCACGGGCGACCCAAAGGGCGTCCAGCTCACCAACGTGAGTTTGACCGCCAACATCCAGCAAAGCATTCAGGCGTTCGGCCTGTCTGATGGCGATGTGCAGCTCTCCGTGCTCCCGTTTTTCCACGCGACCGGTTTCACCATTGGTCTTTCGGCCATTCTCGCAGCGGGTGGGACGCTGCTGATGCAGGCCAAGTTCGACGTGCGCAGCTACGTGCGTGCCATTCAGAAACGCAACGTCACGTTTGTGATTGTCGCACCTCCCGTTGTGGCAGCCATCGTCCGCTACGCGCGCACAGCGAACTTGACCGGGTCGAACCTGTTCCCGTCCTTACGTGTCATGCGCAGCTCCGGCGCGCCCCTCTCCCCAGCCTTGTGGTCTGCTATCCAGTCTCTGTGCGCCAGCACGGATGTGGGACAGGTTTATGGCATGACGGAGATGTCCCCACTTGTTGTGACGACGCCGCTGCGAGCCAGGGGCAACCAGAATGAAGTCCCCATTGTTCGCAAGAAGCGGAAGCAGGACACCACCGTCGCGGGCGTGCTCGTCGCTGACACGGAGCTGCGCCTGGTGCGTGTGGAGGACACCCAGCAGACTGCCGCCGATCAGTCGAGCGGGGTGGATGTGGAGGAAGGTGCGGAAGGGGAGTTATGGGTGAGCGGCCCTCAGCGCATGCTCAGCTACGTTGACCCCATCGCCACCAGGGACGTGCTTGTCCATGGGTGGTACCGCACCGGTGACATTGGCTACATCGACAATGAAACCGGCCACCTCTGCATCACCGACAGACTCCGTGAGTTAATCAAGTACAAGGGCTTCTATGTTTCACCAGCGCAGGTAGAGGCAATTCTCATGGAATGCCCTGAGGTCGCCTCGTGCGTCGTGTTCGGCGTGCCAGACCCGCACAACGCCAGCTTTGAAATTCCCCGTGCACTCGTCGTACTTGCCCCCGACGTCATTGACGCGAACGCCTCACCTGCAGAGCAGGCGGAGCAGCTCAAGAACGTCGAAGCGATACTCATTCGCTACGTGGACAGTCGTTCCCCTCCACACAAACGCGTGCATGGTGGCATCCGCTTTGTGGACAAGATTGAGAGGACCATCAATGGCAAGGTGAAGCGCCGTCACCTGCGCAAGCTGGAGATGGAGAAGTTGCAGGCGGACGAAGAGGCAAAGGAAAAGCTTCCCCATGCGACCCAAACGACCGCACAGGTCGCCGCTCCTGTCAACGCCAGTGTGGCCAGCTAGACGGCAGAAATCATTGTGGCGGCACGCGTCGTCCATTAGGATCGTCGTTCGTACTGTCACATTTATTTTTGTCCTTCACATTTCCCCCGCGTTGTTTGTTTTTGCGTCTTCCTGTCTGTTTCCGTGCGCGTTTGTGCTGTCATTTCCGCTTCCTTCCTTCGTTTGCCGTGCCCCCTTCCTTTCTCCTCCCACCCCCTTTCACCAACTTTTGGCACACACACCTTCGCTCTTGCCAACCAGTTCCCCCACAGAAAATGAAATACAACGTTACACGCGACACCCTGTGGAAATGCCGTTCCAGGAACGAAGCAACCACGGCGTTCCCTCTGCCGGGGAAAGTGAGACGATGAAAGCGCCACGACTCAGATCGCGAAGGCGAGAAATTGGACCCTCAAAGGCGTCAGCCCCAACCCCTTCACATTGCAAGTAAACGTTGAATTTTACCATGGCATCGGGCATTTCCTTGTGCCGTCTACTTTTCGCTAGGTAGGCTTTCGGGGTGTGGCCCTTTTTGGCCATGTTCTGGGCCGTGGCCCGAAGGGGGGTTCGGGTCCTGGGGGGCGTAGCCCCGGCCGAGGGGCGGTTGGGGAACGGCCACCGGCCTTTGGACACGCCCCCATCCCCCCCCCCCACGCAACCGACGCCCCCCCCCCCTGGACACCCGCGAAGGAGCGGGGCCCAGGCCCACCTGGCCCCGCAAGAGGCGCGCGCCACTGGCGACAGCCACCCGCACAGCACCACACCGCACGGGGCACAACCAAGCGCGCCAAGAGCCCCCGGCAACACAACCGCCCAAGCACGATTATGTATTTTTCCAAAAGACACCCCGACCAGAGGACGGGTGTTCAAGCCAATGACGCACTCATCTGCAAACACTTACGTTTCACACACACACACATAGTCCACGCGGAAACCAAACCCGAGTACACCACTCAATCGCAACCCCGCAAGAGGCTGCGAAGGGTTTGTCCAGCAGTACACTCTTTCTATGGAGATGAGACAACTGACTACGCCTTATCTTCCCTTCTGTCCTTTCCCTGCCTTCTTCACCTGCTTGCTACCCGATAGATATTAAGCCCTCTCTCGCCTTATCTCTTTCATCATTTTATCAAAGCCACTTTTCCCCAACACTCCACTTCGGTTTGCAAAGCTTCCAGTTCACACGCGAAACCCACGCCCTCGACCTCTTGCTAATAACCACTCGTCGTCGAAGCACCGTTTCCTCAAAACAGTTACTCGCCCTCTTTCGCTCGCAACTTGTTCAGCACCAACATGTACCGCTTTGCTCCCAAGTGCACCGCTCGCCTCGGCGGCTTCAGCGCGATGGCCACCGCCGTCCGCTTCAACGGGTCCGCCGCCTCTAACCAGCCCAAGCCGTCCAAGCCCGCCTCTGGCAGCAACACTCCCAAGCCTGATGGCGAGAAGGGCACCACTTCCCTTCCCTTCTGCCTGTAAAGCCAACAACAAATCTGCAGCACCAAAACCCAGAACCCACTTCGCTGCAGTCGGAATGTGCCCAACAGGAACACTTGACACCGCCCGAAAGTGAACCAATGCCCACCTTTTTGCTCCTCTTAAGAAACTCTGTGTTGTTCCATTTACTTTGTCACCATCTTTCGCAATCTCTGTTCTTTACCGCAAATTCGTTGACGGCAGGTCGCAAAGCATACATCCTTCTTCATAGGGTTGGTAGTGCAAACGAGTGCTCCAGTCATGAACTCACGAGACGCCCGTTGGTCCCTCTCGAGAACGGACATCAGACTTTGCGGATCCTGCCTTATTTTATGAGCCAGATTTGTCCCATCGTGTAGAAGACGTACCTGACAGGTCGCTTGTGGTGGCTGCTTTCTCTCTGCTGTGAATTCGACAGGAGGGCAAACAGCAACCAGTGCGAAGGATAAGCAGTTTCCGTCAGCGCCTGCCGACAGAAAAGCCGATACCTTCTCTCACTAAGCGACTTTTGTACTTCGTCCACTACTTCCGAACTTGCTGGTGGCCGTGCTCTCCTCGTAAATTCTTTTTGCTTTTTTACGTCAACACCTATGAAACCTTTCTTTCGTTATCAAACGTCATCTTTGGTGCCTTTTGTTGCCGCTGCCCACCTACATGGCAAGGGCAGGTGGTTGGAATCAACCGGTCCGCCGCATGATGGGCCCATACCCGTTCTCACGCAATCGGTGCTATCAACACCGATTACCACCTAGACGACTATGGCCCTGCTGCTACCGATGAATCCTGCCTTACACGCGACACAAGGCTACTTTTCTTCGTATTTCTTTCCTTCGTTCGATTTTGTTACTTTAACTCGTTTTCTCTCTCAAACCTTTCTTTTCATACCCCATGCTTCTCGAAGCACTCAAAATTTTCAGGCTTGGTCACCACAGATAGAACCCCTTTATTTAAGAAAGTGTCATGTTCTTTGTTTCTCCGCACTTCTGTCTCTTCCTTCCCTCCCCTTCGTTATTTCATACCTTTTCTTTACCGTGTTTCGGATCTTTTTTTTTTTTTTCTTGTCTGTGTGTTCCTGACATACACAGATACTTTCATATAACCCCGTCCACACGGTTGTGAAAGCTACTTTCCTTCTCCTTTTTTTGTTCCCTTTGGTACCCTCAGAGGTCTCGGCAAACAGGAAAAATACAAAAGAACTGCTGGAAACGACTTCGAGGAGGAGGTAAACCACCAGTCACCCCACTTGAATATACGGTGACGGAGGCGAGGAGCTCAGCAATGCGGATGTCCGCTGTCTTCGGAACTTGGAAGGCCCATGACTAGACAACAGCGACTTGTGGTCGCCTTTGAATCCTCTGTGATCCAGCCTTATCCTTTCCAGCCTCACTGTTTCCTTCTCTCTCTCCCTGGTCTCTTCTGTATTAGCTATCCCATCTCTGGCATAATTCAATTCACTTAGCACCACTATCAGTATCATCATCATAATCCCGTTAAAACTTTTCTTGTTCTCTTCCTGCGCTTCTCTGTTGTAGTGCGGAGTTCTCTTCAACTCCCTTGTACCACGTAGACCGATTTCCTTTTGTGTTGTCTCCCTAGTTGTACCGCGTCTTGGAAGAAAAGCAACAGAAGTATTATTTTTTAGTCTTTCTTCCCGGATACTTCCGCCTTCTCCTCTCACTCGCAGAATTTCTGCTAGTTTACGACTTCGCCCCCTAATTTGGCAAAGACGCGAATTGGTTTCATTAGTGACATCCAAAGTAAGTCGCAGGCGAAAAAGAACACCGTCAGGACACTCCCTCACGAACGTCACTAACGCAGCTTCCCCCGAAAAGCAATGCTTCGTCGTCACTTGTCTTCATCCGTTCTTCGGGCTACGCCAGTGGCCGCGCTGTGTACAGGTCAGGCCTTTTGCGCTTCGAAGCCAGCGCTTACCATTTATAAATCTCGCCGTCCTTCTGTCAAAGCAGAGTATGAGAAGTACAACAGCCTTTGTGAGTTCATGTTCCACAAATGGTCTACGGCGCCGGATGGAAAGATTGCATGCATCCAGCAAGAGACGGGACAGAAGTACAACTACAAGGAGCTGATGGGACTGACACAGAAGTTCGCTAACATCTTTTACCACCACGCGAACGTCCGAAAGGGGACCGTTGTCTGCATCAAGTTGCTAGACCACATTCTCTACCCACCTATCGCGTACGGCTTGATGAGCCTAGGTGCCGTTGTCACGACAACAAACGCCGTCGCGACTGCTGAGACTCTCGCCTATCACGTTGAGAAGAGTCAGTCTGATGTGATTATTGGCATGAAGGTTTTCCATCACGTTATTGAGGACACCGTGAAAATGGTCAAGGAAACCACGGGAAAGGAGCTCCGTGTGCTCTACATGGATGATCTGATGGGCATGGAAGCGCCCGCGATCCCATCGAGCTACACGGCAATGCAAGAAGCGAAGCCCGATGACACCATTTTCGTTCCGTTCTCCTCTGGTACGATGGGAAACGCCAAGGGCGTTCAACTCACCAACAGGAACCTCGTCGCGAACATGGTGCAGGCTCATGCCATGTTCAACATTTACGAGAACGACATTTTCGCCACAGTGCTGCCCTTCTTCCACATTTTTGGCTTTTCCACAATCATGTCGACCGCTCTCGCTTACCAGAGTACCCAGGTGATCATGATGAAGTATAGCGTGGACACCTACGCCAAAACTCTGCGCGACTACAAGTGCACAGCTGGTTTCATTGCCCCACCCATCGCGGGCTCGCTTGTCCAAGCGCTCCAAGCTGGGAAAATCCAAAAGGAGGACTTTGAAACCGTCAAGGTTTTGCTATCCAGCTCAGCCCCCCTCTCCCCAACCGTGGGCAAGGTGTTCTCGCAGCTGCTGCCTAACGTTTTTCTTTGCCAGGGCTGGGGTATGACGGAAATGAGTCCTGCCGTCTGCGTGTTTCCCCGTGGCAACACAGAGCTCAACTACGAGATTGCCGGCTGTCTTGTACCAGACACGGAGCTTCGTATTGTCAAGGTGGACGAAGACCAGCAGAGCGGTGCTGACAAATCCGCTGGCGTGGATTGCGCCGCTGGCGAAGATGGAGAAATCTGGCTCCGCGGTCCGCAGATGATGAAGGGCTACCTCGATCCGAAGGACAATGAAACCGCCTTCCAGGATGGATGGTACCGCACTGGTGACATTGGCAATTATGACGTGAATACTGAAGCTCTCATGGTCACCTCGCGCCTGAAGGAGCTGATCAAGTATAAGGGCTTTCAGGTGTCTCCTACGGCACTGGAGAGCGAGATTCTCAAGCACCCATGGGTGGCGGAGTGCGTTGTTGTGGGCGTGCCGGACCCCCGCGATGTCAGCTTTGAAATGCCGCGTGCCCTCGTTGTTCTCAAGCCTACGGTAACCATGAGCGAAGCTTTGAATGCTTCCGATGACATTTACCGCTTCATCATGACCACCTGCCCACCTCACAAGCGCCTACACGGTGGCGTGCGCATCGTGGAGGCAATCCCGAAGAACGCCACAGGCAAGGTTCTTCGTCGCCAGGCCCGCCAAAGCGAGATTGAAAGCATGAAGGAACATATCGCGGAAAAGAAGTCTGACGAGACGACTGGTGGGGCCGCAGCCGCCGCGTAATCCACGAGCCAGTGAGTGCCTTCCATTCACTTTTTTTCTTCTTCTCTATCGTAGTTGTACACAACGTCTCCGCTCGGTGCTCATCTTTTCCGTGTACCTCAGCAACTGTCAGTGGCGGGCTACCTTTTACACGCTGATCCCCTCTCACAGAGGCTGATGTCAAATCACGCTTGTTTAACTCACACGCTGTGGTCACCGTGCGCTTTTTATTTTTCAACCTCCTTGATTTCGCTCTCTTTCTTGCGTCTCTTTCGTGTTCTCTGCAGCGGTCGATTCTCTCTGTCACATGTCGACCTCCGCAAAACACGCTTGAATACTCTTTTTGCGTTTTCCCAAACCCATCAACACTTTATAACACAGAAAAAAAAAAAACTCTATTTTGTCAACAAAGAGTATGCACCGCATTTTCTCTTCCCTTTTCTTTTCTCTTTCTTTTCATCTTGCATGTTCATGTTTCTTCGGTTTTCAGTTGCGCACTTTATGTTTTCGTTCCCAAAACGTATGAAAAAAACATAGACCAAGTCACATCTCTGGTACACGCTGGCAAACCAGTGTCATACCAAGCCCGTTCCCCTCTTCCTTTTCGCCCCTCTCCTATTTCCTCCTCACTAGCTTTTTCTTTCGGCCATTTGAGTAACCGTCGCCACGTATTGTTCTCTGCGTCTTGTAGAGAATGGCCTGTGGCGTGTGCATTAGGTTCCTAACCGTGTTTCTTCTTTCCCTCTCACATATTATTATTACTTTTCACCCTCTTTACTATGGATCAGGTGAAGGTACTGCCTTCCAGTGTGGTAAACATCGAAGTGCCCCACCTCCCCTTTTGGCATCTACAGTCCTTCTCTACTTTTCCCCACCTCATGCGCGGCGCTCTTTGTGAGCACCCAACGGAACGCTTTTCGCTCCCCATGGCAGCCGTGAAGCCTTCATGAGGTGTCGCCGCCCCGACACCTGCGTCTCCCCGTTCTCCCTTTTCGATGAGAACGAAAAACTTTGTTTACAACATAACTCTTCTGTTTTCCGCCGTTTCTTTTCATTGCTCTCTTCTCTTTTCTCTACTTCCATTGTGCTTTACTTCTATCTTTGCGCGTTTAGCTCCCCTTTTCTTGTGCTCCTCACACTTCCTTCTTTTTGTTGTTGTCCTTCTTTCTTCTCTCCACTCAACTTCACATGATTTACTCAGCATGCCTTGGATTCGGCACAGCCACAACGACTCGTTCTGGGCGTTCTTCTCTGTCTTTTCCCCTCTACTCCCCCTTTGCGCCACCTTTACAGGGGACTCCATGGAGACGTTTATCGTACAGCGTGTCGTCGATCCACCAGGTGTCTCTGATTCAGTTGCTGGAGTGCACTACCCCCCCCCCCCCCCATGCATGCACACATGCAGAAGGAAAAAAAAAATTGATGAGGTGACGTCATATGTACTAGCCACACAGAGTACCTCTTTCCACGAGGGGCAGCCCCCGGTTCACCATAACAGGGAGCTGGCTCGAAGGATAATGTGGTGTCCCTCGGTGTGAGATGCGTGGCATCACCCACGGACATGCCGTCTGTTTTTGGTACGAGCAACGTGGTAAACGAACATGAACTCCTTTGAGGAATGCTGCACTCTCAGGGAGTGCCTGGATGGGAAGAGGATAGAGTGTGGGAACGTCAGCCACCGTCCATCTTATTTTCTAGCCTCACTCTGTCCTGCGCTTTCCTTCGTCTCCAACCACGCACCTATCGTGTATTTCTCGCCTCTTCCTTCATCTCCTTTTCTCGTGCATGCCCCAAAAAGCTAACGGACAACCGACCTAACTACATCGTTTGGGCAGCCCTCGGAAGCGAGGCACTCTCTGCAATCACTTTTTTTTTTTTTTTTCACTCTCTCTCACTTTCCTTTTCTCCGTTTCTAACTTGCTGCCTTTACCGA
The DNA here is from genome assembly GCA_030849835.1 of Herpetomonas samuelpessoai. NCBI lineage: Eukaryota > Euglenozoa > Kinetoplastea > Trypanosomatida > Trypanosomatidae > Herpetomonas > Herpetomonas samuelpessoai. The sequence continues at coordinate 73,710 of JASAOC010002136.1, forward strand.
TATCCGTTCACGCATCTCTGGTGGTGAGCTCAACATCGACATGTACCGCGCATTTTTCCACCGTCAGACCGCAGGCCCCTCGCTTGCGTGTGCGGGAGCAAGGTGCCTCTTCAGCACAACCGCGACGCTGCACGATGCGGGGGTCTCAGCTGCTTCGCAGCCTGTCATCTACACGTCGCGCTACCCGTCCATTAAACCCATCGTCGCTGGCGAGACAACGCTGTACGGGTACATGATGAAGCGCTTGCGATCCCACGACCCAAACAAGGTCGGCGCGGTGGAGGCAGACACCGCACGCGAGTACACCTTTGCGGAGCTCATTGCAACGACGGAGCGAGTTGCGCAGGTGCTTTACCACGCTGGCGGTGTTCGCAAGGGGGACGTCGTTGCCCTTTGCACGCTCAATACCGCCGTGTACGGCTCACTCATATACGGGGTGCTTCGACTTGGTGCGACGGTGTCGTTGGTGAATCCCACCATCCAGGCCGATTCCCTCGCCTACCACTTCAAGACAGGAAACGCCAAGGTCATCCTCGGCGCCAAGGCCTACGCTGGCGACATTGCAAAGGCAGCAGACATTGTCTCCCGTGAGAGGAGTCATCCTGTGCAGATCCTCTACCCAGAAGACTTCTTGAAACTCAGTGACCGCCTCGACATCCCAACGGACTACCAGCCCCTCACGGACGCCAAACCGGACGACACCGTGTTTCTTCCCTTCTCCTCTGGCACGACGGGTCTGCCCAAGGGCGTTCAGCTGACCAACTCTAGCCTGATTCACAACACGGAGCAGTCCAAAGCCTCCCTCGGTGTCACTCGTGACGACACAACGCTCATGGTGCTTCCTCTGTTCCATATTTACGGCGTGAGCGTCGGGTGCAATGCCTTCATGAGTGCAGGAGCGACACAGGTAGTGATGAAGCAGTACAATGTGCTCGAGTACGCGCGCCTTGTTGCCAAGTACCGGGTGACCTTTAACCTCGTCGCGCCGCCGGTGTTTGTCTCACTGGTCAAGCATTACGACGCGTACAAGCATTACGACATGTCCTCTCTGCGCGCATTCATTTCAGGCGCTGCGCCACTCGGCGGGGAGGTGGAAGGGCTGTTCCACCAACGCTTTCCGCACGTCGCTGTCGGCCAGGCTTTTGGGACGACCGAGACGTCGCCGCTGCTCCTCGGGCCCCGGTGGGCTCCTGGAAAGGAGGAGGCCCCTATGAGCGGTGCTGCCGGTGCCATCCTGCCCGACACTGAGGTGCGCTTCGTGAAGGTGGACGATAGCCAGCAGAGCAGCGCGGACAGGTCACGCGGCATCGACTGCGCACCAGGCGAGGAAGGGGAGATGTGGGTTCGCGGGCCGCAGATGATGAAGGGCTACCTCAAGCAATCGGACACCGACGCGGCGATGCAGGATGGCTGGTATCGCACCGGGGACATTGGCGTCTACGACCCTGAATCGGGCTACATCACCATCACGGACCGTCTGAAGGAGCTGATCAAGTACAAGGGCTTCCAGGTGTCCCCAGCGTCGCTAGAGGCGACGTTGCTGCTGCACCCGTGGGTTGCGGACTGCCTGGTGGTCGGCGTGCCAGACCCCCGCGACGTCAGCTTTGAAATGCCCCGTGCCCTTGTGGTACTGAAGAAGGACCTTCCCATCCAAGACGTGGTCCGCGCCTCGGACAGCATCTTCCACTACACCATGGCCCGCAACCCGCCGCACAAGCGCCTGCACGGTGGCGTCCGCGTCGTTGACGAGATTCCCCGCAACGCGGCAGGCAAGGTGCTGCGTCGTCTGGCAAGGGTACAGGAGGTGGCCTACATGGAGCAGCAGGCCCGGCACGGAGAGGAGCCTGCCGTCGCCGCCAGCCAACCCCGTCGTGCGGACCAGGCGCCGCCGAGCAAAGAGCCGCGCGAGGGCGAGCCAACACCGTCTGCCGCCGCCTATATGCGTGTGGGCGCCTCAAGTGTAGCGCAAGCCTCCGCGCGCGCTGCGGCGTGACGTGCGTCTGCCAAGGAGGTCCGTCTGCTTTTTCTTTGTGGAACGTGCTGTCTGTGCACAGGAATGGCTTCAAGTGTGGGAGATTTCGCCATTGTGATAATCATATGTTATCACTATCCCATTTTTGTGCCTGTCCTCTGCCGACAGCGGAAGCAGCAGTTTCACCTTTCTAGTATCTCTTTTATGTTTCTTTCCTTTTCTTTTCTTTTCTTCTCTTTTCCCTAATGGAGTACAACCTTCTGCGCGGGGCAGACACAGGCGTAGCGATGCGGACAGCGCAACGGACAGCGAAGCCGATAACGGCGTCCCAGCGTGCCGCCTCGCATGAACGGACGTTTTACCCAAACGCACTGGCTCTCTCTCTCTCTCTCTCTTTTTTTTTTTTTTAAGATCCTTCAAAGGACTTGTCTTTGTGGTAGAAGAGAAGAAAGTCTTGTTAACTTTTGCTACTCGTTTTCTCGTTTCTTTTTTTTTTCTCTCTCTCTCCCTCTCTGTTGTCCACCACCGCCCTTCCCATATGCCAACGCTCTTTTATGTTTTACCCTTTTTTTCTCCACAAACAGTGTTCGCAGATGTGTGCAGAAGCCTCGCGCGTAAGTGCGTAGTCGTGCTCTGGTGACACATCCGCTATGATTTTTTGTTTCTGTTTTGGGTGTTATTGTTGTGGTAGCCTCCCCTGTCTTCTTCTTGCTATTCCTTTATCGGTTGCTTAAATGATATCTTTCTCCTCTACAGTATAACCAGATGGAGGCTTGGAGGAATCCTCTTCTATGCGGCACCTGTGCGTCAAGAAAGAGAGGGAGGCGGTTGCTCTGTCTGTAAAGGCAGCGGCTACGTGTTCTGTCCTCGGCTCAAATAGTTTCCCCATACGACAGTGACACCTTACTAATATTATTAAAACAATTTATTTTTTTCTTCTTTATATTCATCCTGATTTCCTCAATTTTGTCACGATCTCCCGCGTTCACCGTCTCTCCGTATGCTTTGTCCGTGTGCTCACCTACAAACAAAAGAATCCCCTGCTCCAACGTCTCTATGTGCGAAGCGCAGAACATGGATGGAGTGCGTGCGCAGTCCTGCTGCTCCTGGCGGGCACCGTCGTTTGCTCTGTGTGGTACCGCACCTCACCTTCCTTTGATGGGCAATGTCCGAATAAGATGTGAGGCAAAACAAAATGGACATGAGTGCAGCCACTTGACGTTTGTGGCGCTCTCCGCAACCATCTGGAGAGTTGTGTGTTATCGCATCGATCGTAGGCGGAGGGAGCCACGGCGATACTTGTGATGCAGCCCGACAGCAACTCTTCCACAGCCTCTCCCTTCATCTCACAACATTAGAGCTCCTCAGATCCCATTTGTTCTCTCCCGCTTGGCCGAATTTTTGGGAAGGCTTTGGCACTTAGACCATGTAAGACTCCTTTCCCTCCCACGGCAGCGCGCGCTGTGGTGGGAGGGAAAGAAGTTCTCTCCAAAGTTCTGTCGTGTGGAAGAGAACAGGGGGAACTGGAGAAGCGTGGAAGGCAGGCGTGACAATGTTGTAAGAGGGAAGGAGAAGCTGAGAGTACGTTGCTGTCGGACCACCTCACACGCATCACCGCCCCCCCCCCTCCCCCGTGTACGACCGATTTGGCGACATGCCACGGTGCATACGTGCGTGGCGAACATTATCGTTTCGTCTAAACAACGAGTGCTGTCTATGACTGTCTCACAATGATGACCAGGGAGAACATTCGTGTGACCACCGTTCTTCATGAGATGGTGAGAGCAATCCACTGCGGTTGTGACCCCGTCCTCCCTCACATCCCCCTCCCTCCCAGTCCGCCCACACAGGGACGCGGAAAAGAGAGGCGAAAGGGTGAAACGTGGACATGGTTGAGCGAATACACTCGTGTGAGCCACTTTTTCTTTTTCCATCCCTTCCTCTTCTTGCACGGTGCCTTCTTATCCTTTTTTCCTCCCGACTTTGCGTTGTGTTGGTCTGGCCTCCCCGTGCACGTGGCCGCTCCCCAAAATCTGACGGGGCTGATATAGGAACTAGGGTCGGTCTATGCATTCCTCCATTTCCTGAAAGGCATCTCCATTTTCTTTTTACTGCTTCTCGCGCCCCTGCCTTCTCATAGAGGCTAGTTTTGTCTCCGCCGAACATCGTTCGTCTCAAGAAACCCATTGTACGTATTTATATCTTAAAAAAAAAAAAAAACATCCCTCTCTATCTCTCTCTCACCTCCAACTCCCGCCACGCAAGATGTTTCGTGCGCACAACCACTGGCTTCACTGTGTCAGAGGCACACTGAGTCGTGGTTGGCTCTCCACAAGTGCGACGACCATGCGTTTCAGCAGCACAGCACCCACCACACGCGTCACAGACGACGCGCACCTCAAGATCTACAAGTCGCAGCTGCCCTCTGTGATGCCGGTTGTGAATCAGGAGACATCCCTCTATGGTTGCATCATGAAGCGCATGAAGCAGGCCGATCCAAAGAAGGTGGCCGCCATTCAGGCCGAGGATGAGCGCCCGTACACCTACGAGGAAATGATCGAGCTGACGGAGCGCATTGCACAGGTTCTCTACCACGTGGGTGGCATCCGCAAGGGTGACGTTGTCTCGATCTGCTTACAGAATCACGCGGTGTATGGCCCCACGGTCTACGGCGTTCTTCGACTCGGGGCTGTGGCGTCGACTATCAACCCTGCCGGGCCAGCGTCGACGCTGGCGTACCACTTCAAGACGAACAAGTGCAAGGCGGTGCTGGCGCAGAAGTTCTTTGCGAATGGTGTGGAGACGGGTGCGAACATGGCGGAGCGCGAGACAGGGGGGAAGATCAAGGTGCTGTACCTGGCTGACTACCTTGGCAATCTGCACGACACCAGCATGCAAATTCCCAAAGAGTATGAACCACTCAAGGACGCCAAGCCCGACGACACCGTGTGTCTTCCCTTCTCCTCTGGCACGACGGGGATGCCCAAGGGCGTGCAGCTGACCAACCAGAGCCTGATTGCGAATGTGGAGCAAGTTTCCGCGGCGCAAGGGTGGTCAGAGCACGATGTCTCTATCGCGGTGCTCCCCATGTACCACATCTTTGCCTTCATAGTATGTGTCGCTGCGATTCCCGCCAACCGAGCAACACAAGTGGTCATGAGCAAGTACAACGTCGACGAGTACGTGCGACTGACCGCCAAGTACAAGGCGACGCTGAACTTTGTGGCCCCGCCGATTGTCATTTCCATGCTGAATCACCCAGAGCTTCTGAAGAAGTACGATTTGTCGTCGCTCAAGACGTTGCGCTGCGGTGCTGCTCCGCTTGGCGGAGAGGTGGAAGGCATGTGCGAGAAGATGCTGCCGTGGTTGACAGTCGGGCAGGCGTACGGCATGACGGAGATGTCCCCGGCCGTTGCCATTTGCCCTCCAAAAGGTGTCGGTAACTTCCCTCCACCGCCACGAGGCGCCTGTGGTGTCCTCGTCGCAGACACAGAGCTGCGCATCGTCAAAGTCGATGACAACCAGCAGAGTGGCTCCGACAGGTCCGCGGGCATTGACTGTGCACCCGGAGAAGACGGCGAGATCTGGACCCGAGGACCGCAGATGTTCAAGGGCTACCTGAACAAGGAGGACACGGAAAAGACGATGCAGGATGGCTGGTATCGTACGGGTGACATTGGCCATTTTGACGAGAAGACGGGTTACCTCACCATCACGGACCGCCTGAAGGAGCTGATCAAGTACAAGGGCTTCCAGGTGTCCCCAGCGTCCGTGGAGGCTCTTCTGCTTCAGCATCCATGGGTCGCGGACTGCGTTGTTGTGGGAGTGCCTGACCCGCGTGACGTGAGCTTCGAGATCCCCCGTGCCCTTGTGGTGCTGAAGAAAGACTTGCCCATGAAGGCTGCGATGGAGGCATCTGATAACATCTACCGCTTCGTGATGGCCCGCAACCCGCCGCACAAGCGCCTGCACGGTGGCGTCCGCATCGTCGACGAGGTGCCAAGGAACGCGAGCAACAAGATCATGCGCCGCCAGATCCGCAGCGATGAAGTGGCGTACATGAAAGGAGATGGTGGCGCCTCTGCAGACGCTACAGACGCAGCGTAGTGTCTGCCAGCGAAGCCCCAACGTCTGTCCTCTCCGTGAGTACGCTTTGCACCCGTGCCACAGCATCTCATAGCTTTCAAGGCGTGGTTTCTGGTTGTCTGTTTCGTGCTGATGCGCATCCGCTGGTGCCGCACCAAAAAGATAAAATAATAATATATTTTTTTTGTCTTTAGGGGCATGATGATGACCGAGATCACGCCCCTCCTTTCTCGCTCCAGCGACCCTGTCTTCATTGCTTTCTCTCTTCTATGAGTGTTCATTCCAGTGTGTATTCCGTTCGAACGACCTTGCTTTTCTGTGCGTGCGTGTTTCTTACGTGTTTTGATCTCTCGTATATCAGTGAAGCCGTCCCACCTTGGATTTCTTCCTCCTACTTGCTCTTCATTCCATGTTTTGCCTTATGGTTCTTGTGCTTCCCTAGCTCTCACGTCGACATCAGCGCCTCACGCGCTCTCAAGTTCGTGACCTTCCTCACTTCTTTTTCTCCCGCGCAGACTGTATTCCCCTCTCGTCTGCGGGTTTCCTTTTCCACGAGCTTTGTGCAACGCTCTGATAGCAGTTTTCTGTGGAATGTTGTGCAAAGCTACCATTGCTTTCATTCCGAACGTTAGATATACCAGTTATTTATTGCTAGTGAATCACTTCTTCTTTTTGAGGAAGGAAGCGTCCCTGTTGTTCGTCCGCCCAAACAGATGCCTCTTTTTTTTTTTTTTTTTTTTTTTTTTGCGTCTCTCTCTTCCTCTCTCGGCATCCCTTTCCTCCGCACCTTTTTTAAATTTATTTTGAGAGGCAGACGACCGTTTGCGGTACCAAGGAACGCTAACAACAAGATCGTGCGCCGCCAGATCCGCAGCGATGAAGTTGAGCTGTGGAGCTGCTGAAATGGGAAAATGGACTGCGTCGATGAGCAGCCTCGTAACTCCGTGAGCTGCTTACCTTCTCTTCCTATTGATCGCGCGTATCTATCTCAGCCACTGTGAGCAGCTTTGTTTCCCCTCCTTCTCACGCACCCTTTGGGAATATCAACCTTGTTCGTCCGCTTCAAGAGCCCGGATAACTGGGGATGATAGCCTGACGGATCTTTCTTTCTCTGAGGGTTGCTGCAGGATCGCATGCGCGAGGCACGTTCTTGCGCGCTGTGTATCCTGAAGAAAGAGGGAAAGAGGAGTCATTGCTACAGGCTTGTCTGTGCGTCAAAGCGACTACAGGACTGATAAAATCTGTTTCTTTTTTTCTTTTTCTTGCTATTTGCTTTTTCCTGATATCGACTTGTTTTTTTTTTCTTTTTTGCACTTCGGCCACCCACTTCTGTTTTCACCTGACTTCTTGTGAAAGGTTCTTACCGCGTCGCCACACAACTTATATTGCCTCTGAGCGCACTGTGTAAAGTTGCGTCATCACCGGTGACGCACGGTCTCTCACTGCCAAGCAATATGACGTCACACACACACACACAAAAAAAAAACAACGGTTCAATGGGCGACAGGAGGCTTTCTCTATCGGTTGCCCTTTGCTTTGGTTTCTCTATCGAGGTGGCATTCCTACATCTTTTTTGTACGCTCTTCAAGACTTTGTTTCATTGCTTTGCTTCCACTTCATTGTTACTACCTATTAGTGTTGTTCCTATTGGTTTCCTTCGCTTTATAGTTTCCATGATATTTCGTCATTATCTTCGTGTTGGGTTTGTTTTCTTTTTCTTTTGCATCAACCTACACGTCCGCCTCCTGACTCCCCTCTGAGAGGCGCGTGGTTTGCTTTTCTTAAACACTGTTAGCGTATCCCACATTTCTCTTTTTCATACACAAGCAAATACGTACAAGGAGAGAAGGGCAACGAGAGAGAGAGAGAAAGTGAGAGTGCTGTACAACGCTGTAAGTATTGTTCGTCCAACGATTTCGTTACATTGGCGCAGTACTTATGCGTTCGTGCCTCTCACGACGAGGTGTTCCTAGACATTCTCCACCCCCCTTCTCCACCTTTCTCCCTCACCCTCCCTCACCCTTGTTCCCAGTGGTGCGGCGTGATCGATATCACCGAATCAGACACAGGAAAGAAAAATATTATTCAAAAAGTGGCCCATGAAATGGTAGCGCACCTGGGATGAGAAATCCACTGACGTGTAACGTGGCACACGGACAAATCCCCGAGCTTGGACAGACGGAGAGCTCCTCGTTGCCCTCACAGTCGCTCAAACTTTTGTTTCGTGTTTTGAAATCGGTGCTGTTCTGTTTTGCGCCGGTCCTTGTGAATGAGTCTCCCACCTGTTTCTCTCCTGAACTTGCCGCCCTTCTCCCTGTTCTCTCACTGGCCTCAACACTCGCAAATCCCTCACAGTCACAAGGACCGCATCACTACTGCTTTCTCTTCCCTACCCCTTCTCTTTCCGTTTCGTGCCCTATCTCAAGCTGCCTTCCTGCAAACGATGCTCCGCATTGCTGTTTACCGCGCAAACCACTTCACCCGACGGTCGGGTGTGTGTGTCGCCTCTGCCTTCTCCCCCGCGCGCTCCCTCAGCACCAACGCCGCAGCCGCAGGCGCCACCGCTACCACAAAAGACGAGTCCCCTCTGCGCATTTACAAATCGCAGCTGCCCTCTGTGATGCCTCTCGTGGAGAAGGAACGAACGCTGTACGACTACCTCATGAAATGCATGAAGCAGGCCGATCCAACGAAGGTGGCCGCCATTCAGGCCGACGACGAGCGTCCGTACACCTACGAGGAGATGATCAAGCTGACGGAGCGCATTGCGCAGGTGCTGTACCACGTGGGTGGCATCCGCAAGGGTGACGTTGTCTCGATCTGTTCTCTGAATCACGCGGTGTATGGTCCCATGGTCTTTGGTATTCTACGCCTCGGTGCCATTGTTTCCCCCGTGAACGTTGTCGCCCCCGCCTCCTCGTTAGCCTACCACTTCAAGACGAACAAGTGCAAGGCAGTCCTTGCCATGAAGTTCTTCACGGCTGAGGTAGAGGCCGGAGCGAACATGTCGGAGCGCGAGACGGGACAGAAGATCAAGGTCCTCTATCCAGGGGACTTCATCGCCCACCTCAAGGACAAATCTATGCTGATTCCTGACGATTACGAGCCCCTCAAGGACGCCACCCCCGACGATACCATCTACCTTCCCTTCTCCTCTGGCACGACGGGCTTGGCCAAGGGCGTGCAGCTGACGAATCGAAACTTGATTGCCAACACGATCCAAGTCTCGTCGGCGCAGATGTGGTCCCCGGACGAGGTCACTGTTGGGGTGCTTCCCATGTACCACGTCTACGGAAACCTCGTATCGAACCTGTGTACGACGGCCAACGGCTCCACACAGGTGGTCATGAGCAAGTACAACGTGGAGGAATACGTTCGACTGACGGCGAAGTACAAGGCTACCACCAACGCGCTCGCACCTCCCATCGTCATCTCCATGCTGAATCACAAAGAGCTCTTCAAAAAGTACGATTTATCGTCCCTGAAGGCCATTCGCAGCGGTGCAGCTCCTCTCGGCGAATCTGTCGAGGCCGCCTGCCGCAAGTACTTGCCGTGGGTGTCTGTTGCCCAGGCCTATGGCATGACCGAGATGTCACCTTCCGTGACAATTGCACCGACGAAGGGCTACACCCAATTCGCAGCACCGCCGACAGGCTCCTCCGGTGTCCTCGTCGCAGACACAGAGCTGCGCATCGTCAAGGTCGATGACAGTCAGCAAAGCGGGCTGGACAAGTCAGCGGGCGTTGATTGTGCGCCAGGAGAAGAAGGTGAAATCTGGGTGCGCGGCCCGCAGATGTTCAAGGGCTACCTGAACAAGGAAGACACGGAGAAGACGATGCAGGATGGCTGGTATCGTACGGGTGACATTGGCCATTTTGACGAGAAGACGGGTTACCTCACCATCACGGACCGTCTGAAGGAGCTGATCAAGTACAAGGGCTTCCAGGTGTCCCCTGCCTCGATGGAGTCGCTGCTGATGTCACACCCATGGGTCGCGGACTGTGTCGTTGTTGGAGTGCCGGATCCGCGTGACGTGAGCTTCGAGATCCCCCGTGCCCTTGTGGTGCTGAAGAAGGACCTGCCCATGAAGGATATTATCCGCGCTTCCGACAACATCTACCGCTTCGTGATGGCCCGCAACCCGCCGCACAAGCGCCTGCACGGTGGCGTCCGCATCGTTGATGCTGTGCCAAGGAACGCGAGCAACAAGATCATGCGCCGCCAGATCCGCAGCGACGAAGTGGCGTACATGAAGGATGAGTTCTCTGTGGAGGAGACGAAGACATCTGTTGGAGGAGGCGCTGAAGGGACGGTGTCGCACACGGAGCCTAACGGTGCACGGGTGCATGCTGTGGCGTGAGACGTGAACATTTTCCTCTTCATCTGCTCTTCTCTCTTCTTGCACCACGACAGTGACGAGCACTTCCAAACGGTGAACCGGGAAAGGTGAAACGAAAGAGAGAACAGCAGTGCTGAGGACAATGTCACCAGACACCCCAGTGGATGTGGCCTCCCTCCGTGCGCGTCTCCGAGTCGTGTTCACGGCTACCAATGCGTCCGTTTGTGTTTTCGTACCCAGTATTTAAAAAGAGAAATATCTTTGCTTCATTTCTGACAGTGTTGGTTCATGTGGACCGTAGCATTCGTTCGTATTCTTTATGCTTCTAGCTTGGTTTCATCGTTATCCTCACCCCCTCCCTTTTTTCTCTATATACTTTCCTTCTCCTCTTCTTCTTTTTCGTTTTCCCAGTGAGGTGTGTTACATACACGACTCACGCAACGCGTATTTCTTGCGACTTATGAGAGTAGCAGTGGCTCATTCGTGTTCCACTTGCCGCTCATTGCTGAATGACCAGAACGTCTCAAAGATACTTGTTTCTTTTCGTTTCTTCTTTCTTCTTGCTGGTGTTCGCTTGTTTCGCGAAGCGGCTCCTTTGTGGGATGTCCGGGTACCTCTTGTCGTATCATACGAATAGGAGCAGGGCGAAAGCGACAACAAAGAGGAAAGGACGAGGCAGCAGAAAGGTGCTCTCGTAGGTCGGCGCACGCTACCGCGCAAACGAAGAGCTTCATGTGCTTGCTACGCCTCGTTCCTCTTGTCTTTCTCTTTCTCTCTATCTATCTATCTATCTATCTCTCTGTGTATCCGTCCTTTCATCAACGCACGGCTTCTCTTCATTGCAAGTGTGGAAGTCTCTCTCCCCTTCCCCCCCCCATTGCTGACCTCAACGCTCCTTTTCGGTTTCTTTTTCTTCTTTGGACTGGTTTCATCACGCCGCACCGTCATAAGATTTCAGTTTCATCCTTCTCTTGGTGACCCTACCTCCGACCTCCCCCCCCCATGAAGGATTCTTAGCGATAACTACGTCTCACCCGTTCTCAGAACAACGGCAACGCGGCGGCGCTTCTGGTTCCCTTCCTTTTTACAGTTCTCCCTCTATCACCTCCCCATTCTTTCCCCACCGCCCCTCTGTTTTTTTTCTTTTTGTTGTTTTATTCAGCTTTACCGCTATGAGTATTCGTTTGTGTGTGTATGTTACAGCTCTTTTTTTTTTGTTCTTGTTGTGATTTGATTCTTTACAGCTATTTAACCGTTGAACGTCCGTTCACACGATGTGCTCTCAGTACGTTAATCCTTCCAACTATCCCTGCTTTGTTTTGCTTGCTTTTCACCCATAGGATTCATTTTTGTTTCCGGCCTTCCAAATGGAAGTGCGACAGCACTTCCCTTTCTGTTTTTTTTTTTTTGCTTTTCTTTTCCCACGAATGCTTGACGTTAGTATTTTCATGAGTTATTCCTTCCTCTCTTCTTTTCCCCTTTTGTGTTTGTGGATGCACACCAAACGGCGAGCATCGCCCCCGGTACTCCATTGACGAAGATGAACACACCACAGAGAGATACAGAAAAAAGAAGCAATGCACTTCATTGTGGCACTGCTCTCCGAAGGAAAGGTATCATGGACGAGTGAGAGGAAGAACAACAATGTGGAGAGGGCTCACCATGCATCGAAACCCATGCGGGGAAACATGCGATCGGCATGATGCACCGATGGACAGGATTGCTATATTCCTTGTGATCTCTCTTGAGGGAGTGCTGCGACCTCCTGTGACACCGCTTCCCACTCCACGACCCGTCTGTGCAGCTCACAACGATTGCACTTCTTTTTTGCTTTCATCCGGCACATTTCAAAACAGAAACGTAGACGCCTCGCAAGAAAGAAAAACCTTCCCTCTTTATTCAATTCGTGTTTTTTTTTTTCTCTCTCTCTCTCACCTGCTTGATATCCAGTCTTCCCTTCTTACCATTTTTTCTCTTTCGTGCACTTGACACTTCTGTCGGTAAGGTAACGAAACGGAAAACGAGCCATTCTCGGTGCAAACCCCAGCCTGTGTCTTATTGCTGCTGTCGCACGTACCGTAGCCGTGGACGCTGTCGAACGCCAATTGTTTCTTTCGTTCTTCTCTCCCTCTCTCCCTCTCTCTCTACCCCTATCCACCTTGCAGCAGCACTTATCATGTTCCGGCGCCTCTGTCCCCGAAGCGCGGCGAGCGCCATCACAGCCGCTTCCCTCACCACGAGCATCCGCTCCGTCAGCAGCGACAAGGGAAAGACGGAGCACAACTGGAAGATATACAAGTCCCCGTTTCCTTCTATTTTGCCCCTGCTCGAAGGAGAAAACTCACTCTACGAGTATTCGATGAGCCGCATGAAGGCGACGGACCCGAAGAGGGTGGCCGTGATCCAAGGGGAGGATGAGCGCCCGTACACCTACGAGGAGGTCGTGCATCTGACAGAGCGCATTGCGCAGGTGCTCTACCATGTGGGTGGCGTCCGCAAGGGTGACGTTGTCTCGATCTGCTCGCTGAACCATGCACTCTACGGGCCCATGGTCTACGGCATTCTACGCCTCGGCGCCATTGTGTCGACCATCAACGCCGTGGCTGCACCGGAAACGCTGGCGTACCACTTCAAGACGAACAAGTGCAAGGCGGTTCTGGCGCAGAAGTTCTTTGCGAATGGTGTGGAGACGGGTGCGAACATAGCGGAACGCGAGACAGGAGGGAAGATCAAGGTGCTGTACCCTGCCGACTTCCTTGCCGAGGCTGAGGAGAGGAGCCTGTCGATCCCCGCCGAGTACCACCCCACAAAGGACGCCAAGCCCGACGACACTGTTTTCATTCCCTTCTCCTCTGGCACGACGGGGATGCCCAAGGGCGTGCAGCTCACCAATGTAAACCTGATAGCCAACGTGGAACAGCTCACGTCGGCCAACGGCATCAGAACGAGCTCCGTTTCGGTGTCAATTCTGCCATTCTTCCATATTTACGGCATCGTGTGCTGTCTCTTCTCTGGCCTGGTGTCGGGCGGCACACAGATTGTCATGAGCAAGTATAATGTGGAGGACTACATCCGTCTCAGCTCCAAGTACAAGGCCACCATGAACGCCGTAGCCCCACCGATTATCATTTCCATCCTCAATCACCCGGAGCTGCTGAAGAAGTACGACCTATCGTCGCTGGGGGTGATTCGCTGCGGCGCTGCTGCCCTGGGCCCCGAAGTGGAGGCCATGTGCAAGAAGATGCTGCCGCAAGCGTCCATTGGGCAAGGCTACGGCATGACCGAGATGAGCCCCGTCGTGACCACCTGTCCCGGGCCGACAATGACGCAGTTCCCGCCGCAGCCCAGTGGCACCTCTGGTATTCTCGTCTCCGACACTGAAATGCGCGTGGTGAAGATTGACGATCACCAACAGAGCGGGGCGGACAGGTCTGCGGGCATTGATTGTGCGCCAGGGGAAGAAGGTGAAATCTGGGTCCGAGGCCCGCAGATGTTCAAGGGCTACCTGAACAAGGAAGACACGGAGAAGACGATGCAGGATGGCTGGTATCGTACGGGTGATATCGGAAGCATCGACGAGAAGACGGGTTACCTCACCATCACGGACCGCCTGAAGGAGCTGATCAAGTACAAGGGCTTCCAGGTGTCTCCAGCGTCCGTGGAGGCTCTTCTGCTTCAGCACCCATGGGTCGCGGACTGCGTTGTTGTGGGCGTGCCGGACCCGCGTGACGTGAGCTTCGAGATCCCCCGTGCCCTTGTGGTGCTGAAGAAGGACTTACCCATGAAGGCTGCTGTGGAAGCTTCTGATAACATCTACCGCTTCGTGATGGCCCGCAACCCACCTCACAAGCGCCTGCATGGTGGCGTCCGCATCGTTGATGCTGTACCAAGGAACGCGAGCAACAAGATCATGCGCCGCCAGATCCGCAGCGATGAAGTGGAGCTGATGAAAGCCGACTCAGATCCGGAGCATCGGCGTGTGAAGCCTACTCCTTCGGTGGCGGCCACTGCTTGAAACCAGAGACTGGTGTGTTGTAACCGTTCGCGGATCGAAAGGTGCGTATGATTGTTATTATTTTTTTACCCGTGTGACTGCGTGTTTTTGCCTTCTACTTTTCTTCCGTGCCAGCCGCCGGCGAACGGGCGCGAAGGCTAGGACGCCAGGAACGAAGATTCGTCAGCAAAAAATGATACCCGCAACGCTTCTATTCCACACGCATCCGAACGCACAGGACCACCAGTGTTTCTGTTCTTGTTTTTTTTTTTTTTTTTTTTTCGCTTCTTTCCGTCTCCTGTTGTCTCCTGGTCGGTGTCACCGCCTTTGTTCTTCTTTTAGAATTGCTTTATGCTTCGCGTACGCACGCTACTCTTTGCTTCTCAAAACTTTGCTGTTCTGTTTCTAACACGGATTATTCGCTTTCCTTCTTCTTTTTCTTTTTTGTTTCTCTGGCCATTGTTCAGTCTCCCACCAGCACAGCTGGGTCAGCTGAAGTTAGCGGGTCATTTTTACTCCGATACGGAGTATCACTAAGCGCTTCTTTTTTTCTTTTTCTTTTTTCCTTTTTCTTTTTCTTTGCATCATCCGTGAAGCCTCCCTTGCGGGACTACCTTTAACGTGCAACCGATTTCGTGTCATGTTCACGGGGACGCCTCAGGTGTTTTCCTATTTCACTGCACTGCTCTCCTTTACCACTTTCTGTCATGACGAAGGGGCTTCTGTCTGCGATTTTATTCAGTTCCTTTCTTTTTTTCGTCTGGATGAGCGTCTTCACGACGGACTAGTGTGTTGCCATTACTATCTACCGGCTCTCCTTGCCGTACACAACCGATCATGGGTGAGGGCTGCCACGGTTTGGTGAGCGACACGTCAACGTTTACCGAACCTGCATCGTCTTCCTGCGCAGGGTCCTGATATCTATCCGCTCTCCCCTCTTGTTGAGGAAAACAACAACAACACGAAGACTCCCAGCGGCAAACTGACATGAAAGCGAGCGTCCAAAACCTTATTTTCCGTAGTGGGACGGTAAAATGAAGACAACATGTCTCGTTGTACCCAAGCAACAAGCGTACTAGGTTGCAGACCCCTCAACGTTTTTCTTTTGTTTTCCTTTCTTTCTTGCATTCAGAGCCGGCTTTCCTGTGTCCCTTCCATCTTTGCCCTTGGTTTCCGCTGTCATCTCAAGTTTCCCTTTCATGGTGGTGACTTTTGTAACTCTTCGATAGCGGTGTGTGTCTTTCAAGACGTCTTTCCCTCACATTTTTTTCACTTTTGTTTCCTCTCGGTTCTACGACGAACTGGTGCCGTTCCATGGCGATGAGGCCAGCGGTGTACAAGCTCGCACACCTTCCCTGACTTCTCTTTGTCGCTCCCGTACGCTCCGAATTTAGTCACCACCTGCACTGAAAACAAAATGAAAAGGAAAAGAGATAAAAATATGCGCGTACTCACTGCAAAGGAAGAAGAAAGATGTGCGCAAGGCAACTGTAATGACCGTGTGGCAGTTTGAGTGGCGCTACCAACCACAAATCTAACCGATCCGAGAAGCACGTGTGTCAGGCATCCTCCGCCCAGCATCAGGGCCGTGGTAGGACTCTCCGGTATAAAACCTTGCCTCCGACAATCACAACATTAACAAAAAAACAAAAAAAAACGATAGAGTAGCGGTCAGTCTTGTACTGTTGAACCCTACATGAGATGCGTGAATGACGCAACCTCTTTCTTTCTTCCCTCAAAGCCACGCGACACCCTCAAAGGCAGTCTTTCTTTTGTTACCTGCTTTCAGTTATCGACAAGTATCCCTCTTTCTCACCCAAACGAATCTCATATTGAACACTTTTGTTTCCCTCTGTCCTCACACGTCGCCACTTCTTCAACCATCCCTCCCCCCTTCTTCATAGTTTTTCTTTTTGGCAACATCCAGAGCTCCGCATGCTTCGTTTCCCAACGCGCTCGCTCTCACGCGCGGTTGCGTTGACCTCTGTGCTGCGCACCTCGACGCGGTTTGAAAGCGGTGGTAGTCACAGCACGCCTTTGGCGGAAAGCAACTGGAAGATTTATCGCTCGCAGTTCCCCTCTATTCTTCCCAAACTGGAAGGGCAGAATTCCTTCTATGAGTACTCGATTAGCCGCATGAAGGCGACGGACCCGAAGAGGGTCGCCGTGATCCAAGGGGAGGATGAGCGTCCGTACACCTACGAGGAGGTCGTGCACCTGACGGAGCGCATTGCGCAGGTGCTCTACCATGTGGGTGGCGTCCGCAAGGGTGACGTTGTCTCGATCTGCTCGCTGAACCATGCACTCTACGGGCCCATGGTCTACGGCATTCTGCGCCTCGGCGCCATTGTGTCGACCATCAACGCCGTGGCTGCACCGGAAACGCTGGCGTACCACTTCAAGACGAACAGGTGCAAGGTGGTGCTGGCGCAGAAGTTCTTTGCGAATGGTGTGGAGACAGGTGCGAACATAGCGGAACGCGAGACAGGAGGGAAGATCAAGGTGCTGTACCCTGCCGACTTCCTTGCCGAGGCTGAGGAGAGGAGCCTGTCGATCCCTGCCGAGTACCACCCCACAAAGGATGCCAAGCCCGACGACACTGTTTTCATTCCCTTCTCCTCTGGCACGACGGGGATGCCCAAGGGCGTGCAGCTCACCAATGTGAGCCTTGTGTCGAACCTGGAGCAATCCTTGGCCGTCAGTGACACGCAGGATGGTGAAGTCACCATCTCTGTTCTGCCCATGTTCCACATTTTCTCCTTCGTATGCAACCTTGCTACGTTCCTGACCTGCGGTGGGACGCAGGTGGTCATGACAAAGTACAATGTGGAGGAATACATCCGTCTGTGTGCTAAATACAAAGCGACGTATAACGCTGTGGCCCCTCCCATCGTCATCTCGATCCTCAATCACCCGGAGCTGCTGAAGAAGTACGACCTATCTTCCCTTCTGGCGATGCGCTGCGCGTCCGCCCCGCTGGGCCCTGAAGTGGAGGCTATGTGCAAGAAGATGCTGCCGTGGGTCTCTGTCGCGCAAGGCTACGGCATGACCGAGATGAGCCCGGTGTGCTCCAACGCACCGTCTCCTCGTCTCGCAAGTTGTCCGCTCCCCCCCTCAGGGTCCTCGGGCATGCTGCTTCCCGATACAGAGCTCCGTGTAGTGAAGGTCGATGACAGCCAGCAGAGTGGCTCTGATAGGTCTGCGGGCATTGATTGTGCGCCAGGGGAAGAAGGTGAAATCTGGGTCAGAGGCCCGCAGATGTTCAAGGGCTACCTGAACAAGGAGGACACGGAAAAGACGATGCAGGATGGCTGGTATCGTACGGGTGACATTGGCCATTTTGACGAGAAGACGGGTTACCTCACCATCACGGACCGCCTGAAGGAGCTGATCAAGTACAAGGGCTTTCAGGTGTCCCCAGCGTCCGTCGAGGCTCTTCTGCTTCAGCACCCATGGGTCGCGGACTGCGTTGTTGTGGGTGTGCCTGACCCGCGTGACGTGAGCTTCGAGATTCCCCGTGCCCTTGTGGTGCTGAAGAAAGACTTGCCTATGAAGGCTGCGATGGAGGCATCTGATAACATCTACCGCTTCGTGATGGCCCGCAACCCGCCGCACAAGCGCCTGCACGGTGGCGTCCGCATCGTTGATGCTGTGCCAAGGAACGCGAGCAACAAGATCATGCGCCGCCAGATCCGCAGCGACGAAGTGGCGTATATGAGGGAAGGAGGCGCGGCAGGGCAGCGGCGCACTGCTGGTGCACCCATCCCGGCCGCTGCTAGTGCTTCATAGACCACTGCGACGTTGCTAAGTGAAGTGGTCAGTGAAGAAAATAAACTGAAACGATGATGTCGCACACACCCTTTTTTCCAGTATACATCGATCATGTGGTCTGTGTTCACGTACTGCTCACCAAGCGCTTGCCCCCTCCCCCTCCCCCCCCCGTTGTAACGTGGTGTCCTGAAGACACTCGTGCTTCCTTTATTGCTTCAGCACGGGCTTTCCGTTTTCGTGTTTTGTTTTGCTTTTTTTTCTTTCTTCGTTTCTTCTCCGTGATCGTGCTTCCTTTCCTGAAAGCTCCCTTCTTTTATTCCTTCCTGTTTTGTTTTTTCAATTTGCGCATTGCACAAGTATGCGGTGCTTTTCTCGATCAATAACCCAAGCAAATGTGTTTGAGGCTGTGGCCCCCCCCCCTTCTCTTCTCACCCGGTCAACGCTCGAAGCTTCTTTCTGTTGCTGCCTGACAGAAGGAGAAGCAAAACAAAATGTTTGCGTCGCCTCCCCGCCTCCCTTCTCCTCTCGAAACTGTTACCCTGTGCACCAAGCCCCTCTGCCAAGAACACAACTGTTGGCAGCGGCACAGGTCCTTTATTTTTTCTTTTTGTTATGTTTTTTGTTTTTGTGGTGTGAGGCATCCTCCTTCTCGCCTGCTGCTCCTTCGCCGTGTTCTCTTCTCCCTCCTCACGGTGAGAGCGGAAATGCCGAAACGTATGCTCAACGGATTCACATAATCCGGCAGTGCACGCGCCAGCGAAAGGAACGGGAAAGAAGAAACACCCTGTGAAAAAAAAAAAGCGTCGAGAGCAACGCAACATGGATCGCTGCTCGTATGTCGCGACGAGAAACAGTAATAATATGTCATCACTCCTTAAGTCACTTCTCAGCATCGCCGACGAGAGGTCTCCCCATTTCTGGGAAAAACGAATAACATTAGATAATGTCTGATGACTAGCGGTGAAGGCGGACAGGCAACTGCTCCTACTTTTTTTTTTTCGCCGACGCGCTCTCTAATCCGCGAGGTCCAAATTAAATGCTTTCGCTTGCAAAACCCCCATTCTTCTTTTCCTGGCGATTTACTGATACTTGACGCAAATATTTTTTTTCTCCCTCTCTTCGAACATTATGAAAATCTAAACAGAACCAAAAAAAAAAAAACGGAGCTGCCTGGTAACACCCGCACGTCGGGCTAGTCAGCGCTGGTAGAACGGAAAGAAAAGTGAACGAATGATGGGTGCTGTCCTTCCTCACAGATTCAAAGAAAGTCATTCTTCTTCTTCTTGATCTTCACACACAGCGACGAGCCTGCACCGAGCTGCAACCATGGTGCCCTTGTGAGCGAATCTTTTTTTTTAATTATTTTTTATTTTTCGTGCAAACCCTTGTTTTCCTCTATTTTTCTCCTCAACGTACTTCTCTGTTGTTTCTCCTCTTCACGTTTCTTTTTTTCTCTTCTTTCTGAGCGTGCACTGTTGCTCCTCTCTCACTTCGTTGCGTCTTCCTCTTTTTATATCTCTCCTTTTTTGTGCTCACTATCGCTGTTCTTCCGTACTCACCTTGGCACCCACTGCCTCGCTGAAACCTACCGCGAACCTCCAAAGCCACTTTCTCTTTTTTTTTTTTTGACGTGTCTGTGTGTGTGTGTACGTGCTTTCCTTTGTGTGTTTGTGTGGCCACTCCTCCCCCCCCTCTCTCTCTGTTTCTTGCGCGCTCCTTGGAATCCAGCTTTCCGTCCCCCCTCCCCCTCTCCCCACGTGTCCCATCGTGCTTCACACCCCTCCCTCCTAAAGATCAGATCCGGAGCGGAAACCGACGAACACTGCGGAGGTTATCCTCTGCTGCTGTTTTTCTTTTTTCCTACTCCTTTCCGCATTGAGGCTCGTCGTATTCCTGACGCTTGGAACTTCACTTCGGCATGTTTTTCTTTTTCCCCTACTGTTGCTGTAAGGCACCTAGCGTGCGGCCGACGGTGGTCCGAAAGCTCTTCTCTTTTTAACTTTCCAAAGGGATATCTCTGTGTTAGAGAGGTCAGCCCTGTGATACCTCAGGGTGTAGCTGGACCATTCATGGAAGAGAAGACACAGACACACAAATGCCAGCAACACTCAGAGAAAAGATAAAATTAAGAAATCAATGAATGCCGTTCATTATGCTTATCCTTTCAGGTGCCAGAAAGGGATAGGGAACGTGATGGCGGTACATGAACTTTTTTACATGGAGGTCGTCCTTGCAAAGTTACATGTACCCCAGAAGAACAAGACACAGAAAAAAAAATTGTATGCTGTTACGACTGCGTCTTTGCAAACCACAGGATTCAATACGCCGCACTCGGCTCCTTCAGAACATTTCCTATCCAACGCCGTGGCGCACGGATGGGGAGACGCGTGACGACTCTGTTTCCCACCTGTCAACTGATAGCAATGACTGCCTCCCATCAACATCACACCCTCTGTGTTCCTTTCTCTTTCTCTATCGTCCACCTTCCCCTCCCCTCCCCCTTCTCAACTTATCTTCGATCCTGATAGTTTGTCTTACGGACTCTTCCTCCAACGCAATCTCTCCAAGTAATTCATCGCGCCTCGTCTCCCTCTCTACTTTTCTCCATTGCCATTTTTACTCTTTTTTTTTTTTTTGATTCGGTTTTCCTTCTTGGTTCCATACCTCTGTAAAGGTCAACCTCAACCCCCCTTGCGCGTTTTCTCAAGAACAAGACTTCGCCGCACGTTTTTTTCCTCTCCTCTCTCTTTCCAATTTTTCCTTTATTCGTTTCCTTGCTAGCCCATTTGTTTCGTAGTGAACGAGCGGATTTTTGTTAAAACTTATTTTTCGCTTCCCTTTCCTTTTGTACGAAGCCAGAAGAGTTCGTCTGTAACTACCAGTTACACGAGATATTCGCCCTCTGGAAAGCGAACACAACGCAAACGGAGTGCTACATAGCTAAAAAAAGGAAAACCAACAAGAGAAACTCCATCTTACACGCAAAGCAGCTGTAGGTTTCATCTTACTTTATTTTTCGGTTCGATTCCCTTCTCCATTGCTTTTATCTCCAGCTCGGCTTTCACAACAGAGCGCAGAATTCGCATTTATAAAATCAGGCTCGCAGATAGCTTTTGTTTTTTTGTTTGTTTCCTTTACATACTACAAAATCTTCCGCAGTTTTCCTAATTTCCAGAAACTAAACCAAAAGAAATCAACTGTTCAGTCTCAAAGAGAAATAAAAACGAAAAATTCACAAAACCATTGTTTTTGTCTTCTCTCTCTCTCTCCATACGAAAGTAGAAACTTGTTTCTTGCTCTTTGTCAAGCTTTGAATTTTCGCCAGCTCCTTTCCACTCACATCGCCTCATATTTTTCAGCCAGTCCTCTTGTACGTATCTCTTCCCACGTGCAACCATGTTCCGCCTCCAGCGTTTCAGCCAGGCCCTGCCGTGCGCAGGCATCGCCGCGACAACGACGTACCGTTTCGCAGGCACCAGCGCGGAGCCGAAGATTTACCGCTCCAAGCTCCCGTCCGTTCTCAAGCTCGTTGACGCGGAGCCGACGCTCTATGCCTACATGCAGAAGCGGTGGCAGACCGCCGACCCCAAGAAGCCCGCTCTGATTCAGGCGGAGACGGGTCAGACCCTCACCTACGGCGAGCTCGGTCCCACGACCGCCATGATTTCGCACCTGCTCTACGCCAATGGCGTGCGCAAGGGGGATGTTATCTCCGTGGCGATGCTGAACAACATCATGTACGCCCCCATCTGCTACGGCGTCCTTCGCGTCGGCGGCATCATCTCCACCGTGAATGTGGTCGGCGCCCCTTCGACGCTGGCGTACCACTTCAAGACCAACAAGTGCAAGGTGGTGCTTGGACAAAAGTTTTTCCAAAAGGCGATTGAGGCCGCCGTGAATATTGCCGAACGTGAGGTTGGCCACTCCATCAAGGTGTTCTACCCGGAGGACTTTATGAAGGCGCCGCCGGCGGAACTTGTCAAGGTGAAGATTCCGAAGGACTACGAACCCCTCAAGGACGCCAAGCCCGACGACACAATTTTCATTCCGTTCTCTTCTGGCACGACGGGGATGCCCAAGGGAGTGCAGCTGACGAACCGCAACCTGATTGCCAACATGGAGCAAGTGCGCGAAACATTCCGTGCGACGGAGAATGAGGTTTCCGTCTCGGTGCTGCCCTTCTTCCACATCTTTGGCTTCACCTGCTGCCTCCAGAGCATCATGACCGCGCACGCCACGCAGGTGGTCATGATGAAGTACTCGGTGGAGGCCTTCACCGACGTTGTTGAAAAATACAAGGTCACCATGGCGCCCGTCGCCCCACCCATTCTCGTGTCTCTTGTCAAGAACCAGGACAAGTTCGCCAAGAAGGATCTCTCCTCGCTGACGGTGATGCGCAGTGGCTCCGCCCCGCTCTCCGCGGAGCTGGAACACCTCTGCGAGAAGGTCTTTCCCGGCGCGTCCATCGGCCAGGGCTACGGCATGACCGAGATGTCGCCCGTCGTCTCGGCGGTCCCGCGGGATGAGATTGGCGGCGACCGCATCTATGGCGGTGCAGGCAAGCTCGTCCCCGACACCGAGCTGCGTGTGATCAAGGTTGACGACACCCAGCAAAGCGGTGCGGATCGTTCTGCTGGCGTGGACTGCGCGCCTGGAGAGTCGGGCGAGATTTGGTTCCGCGGCCCTCAGATGTTCAAGGGCTACCTGAATGAGGAGGACACGGAGAAGACGATGCAGGATGGCTGGTACCGCACCGGTGACATTGGCTTCTTTGATGAGAAGACCGGGCAGCTGGTCATCACGGACCGCCTGAAGGAGCTGATCAAGTACAAAGGCTTCCAGGTGTCCCCGGCCTCGATCGAGGCCCTTCTGCTCCAGCACCCGTGGGTGCAGGACTGCCTGGTCGTCGGTGTCCCTGACCAGCGCGATGTCAGCTTCGAGAACCCCCGCGCGCTCATTGTTCTGAAGCCCAACCTGGCGACCAAGGATGCCGTTCGCGCCTCCGATGAGCTTTACCGCTTCGTGATGGCCCGCAACCCGCCGCACAAGCGCCTGCACGGTGGCGTCCGCATTGTGGATGTCATCCCTCGCAACGAAGCCGGCAAGGTGATGCGGCGGCAGGTGCGCCAAGACGAGATTGCCTTTGTGAAGAAACAGGCAGAGGAGATGGCAGCCAGCGCTGGCTCCGCGTAAAGGGACACGTCAAGGGTGGGAAGAAGTGGCGGAAAACAAAGAGAACATCAGAGTGCGTGAGCAGCCAGTATGTGCGTGTGTGGATGAAGGAAAGAAAGAGGAGGGTAGAGATAGCGCAAGTGTCGTCCGCCGGAAATACAGCAACAAGACTACGGCTTGGAATGCATGCCAGTATCCTAACGTTTCGCTTCCTCTTTCACTCACCTACCAGCTTCGTCACCGATCACGGTTTTCAAATCACTCATGTTTCTTCCATTCTCCCTTCTCCTTGCAATCCCGTATTTCATGCGTCGTCCTCCAGGTTCAGCTTTGGCTGACGCTCGAGGCTGATGTCGTTTCAGACGTTGCAACAGATCTCATCTTACTGTTCAACGTGGCGGCTCCTCTCTTCTCCTCACGTATTTCCATTCCTTTTACGTCTTTAAAAAAAATCTCTACACTTGTTCTTTGTCTTTTACCCTTTGTTGCTGTTCACCACAAGGTACCCTTATCCAACCATCGCCCTTGTTGCAGAAGACCTTCTTCCCCCCCCTCTCCTCCCCCCTGTGCTGGGTAGGTTTCCTGTGTCGTGCCCATGTTTCTCTCTTTCTGTGTGACTGCTAGCTTAGCTAGTTCGCTCTTTTATGCTTTAAAAATGACTGGAGTTGTGTGCTTCACGACTCCGCGAGGGTTACGGACCAGCGAAACAGCATGTTGTCGTGCATGTTCGTGTTGCAGATCCTCACGCAAGGGACACCCTTCTTCTTCAGCAGCATCGCTCCCCCTTCCCGCTCTCTCTTCTCTCCCCTTCCCCTTTGGACTTCTCTCAACGCACTTCATGTTTCACACGCGGATCAGAGGAAGATTCTTTCTTTCTCTCGATTGGTTTCCTCTCGAGTGTGTGTATGTGTGGTGTGCATGCTCTTCTGTGGAGGCCTTCTCTGTCTTCTTTCACCTTATGTGTGCTCCCAAGTCATTCGCTTCTTACTCCGATGTCTAATGCCTCCTCTTTTTTTTTTTTTCATTACGCTTCTTTCTTTATTTTTATCTGTATGAATCTCTTGCTCTCCTTCTCTTCTTCCGTTCTTGTCCTCTCCTCTCTCTTTCTCTCCTCTTTCTCGTCCTTAGCTGCACTTGACATGAATTCATGAAGCAATTATATATTATTTTTTCTTTTGAAGGAATAACAGTCGAGCGATATATACAAATGAGGACGTTGGGCTTCCCCCCACCAGGAAAGCGCCGCACATCCGTTCTTGTTTTTTTTCAAATTTCGTTATGCCTCTGTCCCTCATCTTTGGATTTCTGAGTGAATTTCAATGCGCGCGAACCTCTTCCTGCCCTGTGGACGTGGCGGTGACGCATCTCTTATAATTAACGAGCTCATCTGCTATTTATTTTTTAGTCATGAGTAGTGAGTAGAAGCAAAGCAAAAAATATATATATGCAGGAACACTACGGGAACAAGGATTGAAAACGATGCAGATAGTCTTCTGTTTCTCTTTCTATCGTGCGAGCTACGCTTTCCTTTGTTTTGTTTGTGGTTTTCAAGAGAAGTCTTCTTTTGTGTGCTTCTGACTAGAGTTTCCCTCTGGTCTCATGCTCTCCATCTTCCTCCCTCCTTCACACGCGACGCTTCGGTCGATGCTCCCTCACGTTCTGTTGAGTTAGATCTCACAAGAGTGAAGAAGCGAGGCGTTTCCTGGGAGGACGAAGTGAGAGATTGTTATTATTACTGTGACGTTTCTCTTTTTTACACACAGCTAGCGCGCCGGATCGGCGACTCCTTCTCATTCTCAACGCTCCTCTCTTCTCATGTCTGTTTGTGCGCGCTCACGATCAACGACCGCGATGGGAGAAGAAAAAAAAAAAAACGATTACAGAGAAAGATGGTCCGCGGTGGTTTCGTTACAGTGGTGTTTCCCCCCACTGCAACCACCATCTATGAGTAGTATGGGATGTCAGGACGAGAGTGCGATCCGCATATTTTTTGAAATCTCGCGGTCTTTCTTCTTTTTTTTTTTTTTTGAAAGGGTGTGTTGTTGTTATCTGTATGGATGGAAGGAGGGGAAGAGGTTCTTGTGTCGAGGCAAGTACATTGTTCTCCCTACTTCTCTAAATTCAATACCGGTCAACTCACGGGGGCTCCGTCTCATCTGCGCTTATGCTAACGCGTTCACCCGCGTTTTTCCGCTTTTTTTATTTTTATTTCTGTTTATCTTTTTCCTCCGAGAATCCATGAGGGATCCTTGTCTAGTTTCGTTGCTTCTGTTATTTATAACTTTCCAAAACGCAATCTTCCTTTGAATATCACTACTTCCGCCTTTTTTTTCTTTTTCTTTTTCCTTGTCTGTGTTGTCACCAAAGATGTTCGGTAGATCAGGAAGTCCGCTTTCCCAGACGTGATGTTGCTTTTTAATTTGTACAGCTCCTTCATGACACACACGCACACACACGCACCCACGCTCATTGACAGAAACAGAGTGGGAGAGAGCCGAAGGAAAAGTTGTTGTGGAAGTGTATAGAGCGGTGCGTGTCGTAGCGCGCCGTTCTGTGACTCCTTTGGCAGGCGCGTACCCGCGCCGTCGGGCACGTCAAGCAAAGCGGAAGCAACGCATCTCACGACGCACCCTTTTTTTTTCTTTTCGTTCTTTCATTTGTTCTCACCTTTGTCGCCCAAAGAAAGACAGCAACACTATGACGATTCCGATTTGACACCAAAGAAATTTAAAAAAAAAAAAACGAAAACCAAACACGTAGAGGAGGGTGTTGTCCGAGTCGGAACCGGAACGTTTTGGGAGTCTCTATCCGACGGGGATGGGGACTCTCGTCCTGTCTTTGGCGTTGCAAGCATCTCGTGGGGGTTTTGTTTGTGTGAATATAAGGCACGTCATACATTTCGTGTCATTTGGAGAACCTCCAAGACGGCGCGCACATTCCTTTCTCGATGCGATAAAGGGGACGGGAGTGAAGGAGGAGGGCTTCATTGAAGCGGCTCTCTACTCCCCCTCCCCCCCCCTCTCTCTCTCTTTCTTTCATCCACTCTGGGAGGATTTCTCGTGAACAACGAGGACACAAGAATGCCTTCACATCTTCCAGCTTCTTCCTTTTCATCTTTTCCTTCGGTTTATGACGCTCTGCTTTGCTACAACCCTCGTTTCCATTTCACGGCGTCGTGCTTCTCTGCAACAAGGAAGTGTCGTCACCCTGTCGCCCCGTCCTCCGGTTGGTCTACTTATATTATTTCTCCTCTTTTAGTTATTATTCCTTGCACCTTTATCGGCGATAAATTTCAATTGCCACGAGCGCTGTCTGGGTCCTCTTTCTCATCCAGTGCTCCTCCCTGCTTGGTGGCAACAGAGAAGCGCGCGCAAGCTCACAAACACAGAAACACAAAGGACTCTCTCTCTCTTAGCAAGACATATCCATTTGAAGACGACAGCCAACCATGTCGAGCGCAGTTGTCGTGACGGCATCCTATGATAAGCAGATCCGCTTCTGGGACGCTGCCTCGGGCCGTACGGTGCGCAGCTTTGCCTTTCAGGACTCTCAAATTAACGCGTTGCTCCTCATTCAAGACATGCACGCGCTGGTCGTGGGCGGCTTCGGTGTCCTGCGCGTCTACGACGTCTCGCACATCATCTCCCCAGGCAGCAACCCGCAACCACCCGTACCGCAAGCGGGCGGTGGGGGTGGCAGTGGGGGTCAGAGCCAGGCGCCACCGCTACTCAGCTCCTTTGAGAGTCAGAGCAGCATGAACTTCACCAGCCTCGGGTACTTCCCGCTGCGGCACCCCGCCCTCGGCGCTGGCGACGGCAGCCACAACAGCACCGACGATGACATGGACGGGAGCAGCTCCGACAACGACACCGCGCTCGCTGGCACCATCAGCATGATGCTGCCGTCCGTGCTTTTCCCCAGCGCCCATAAGGAGGTGGGCGTGGTCCTCTATGCCACCAGTGAAGACGGGCACATTCGATTCTTTGACGCCAAGTCACCAACGGCACTGCGCCTTCTCAAGGATATTTATACCGGCGCCGCCATCACCACCTCATGCCTCTCCCCAGACCGCCGCTACCTGCTGACGGGCAGTCAGATTGGCGTCGTCTCGGTCTGGCATCTGCCGTCCATCATCGCGAGCGTGTCGCTGGAGCGGAACGGCAGCAACGGCACCAGCGGCCCGAAGCCCCCACCCGGTCTGTCCGAGTCGGACCAGCGCGCCTTTGAGGCCGTGGTGAGGGACGCGAAGCTGTTTGGCAGCCGACCGCTGCAGGAGATTCCCTTCCAGGACGACTACACGGCCATCCGCAGCATCGCCATTGACCCGCTGGCGCGCTGGGCGGTAGTGGCCACGAACGCAGGGAACGTTCACTTTCTCCGCTTCTCTCACGACGCCCATTTGCTCGGCACCAAGTCGACTGCAGTGTCCGCACAACAAGGGGCGGGGGTGGCGGCGCGAGCCAGCAATCCTCTCAGCCGCGTGACCTTTGGCCTGGCGCGCCATGATGGACTTGGCGGGACTGGGGATCGAAGCTACCAGGGTAACGGAGGGGGCGACACTGGCTCGCTCAGCCACGGCGGCGACGGCGCCTCCTCGGTGCTGCCGCTGAACACCAACGCGAGTGGCACCGGGGGCTCGCAGAGCCCGTCATCCTTGGCAAACAACGGTCCTAGGGAGGGCGTCTACCGCTCCGCCCTGGTCGTGAATGAGCTGAGCAACCACGCGCGCCGCACTCCCGCCTCTGAAGCCTCTGCGCCGCTGCCTGGGGACAAGGTCGCCAACGACGGCATCGGCACGGCCTTGTTGGACAGCCTCGAGGAGCAGCAGGCAGCGGTGCGGAATAGCGTGACGGATGGTTCGACCGGGGCGGCCGGTGCAACGGGCGGGGACGCAGCGGCTGATGCGGCGGCCGGTGCCTCCCACACGGCGGCGGCCGCGGCCTCTGCGCCACCCAAGTCAGCGCTGCAGGAGGAGTTAGAAATGGAGTCGTTCTATAGCTTCCAGGCGCATTACAAGTACATTCTCAAGGCGCTCATCTCACCGGACGGCGAGCAGCTTGTGACCTGCAGCGCGGATTACACCATTGGTCGATTTGTGATCCCGCAGGTGCTGCGCGAGGCACCACCAACACCACCAGCAGGAGCAGCAGCGGTCACCGAATCGCAGCAGCAGCGTTCGTCGTCAACACTGGCAGAGAAGAAATCTGCCTCCCAGTCCCCAGACCAGCGCGATGCGAAATCAGAGGTTAGTGCTGGCCAAGAGAGTGGCAAGGAAGACGCTGAGCACGGAGCGCGCGCCTCCCTCCCCGCTGCGACGGCTCTCAAGAGCACACCCCTGCTAGACCAGTCCCTCTCCTCCGAGCCTATTGAGCGTGACCAGACAGCCTCCCCTTCCTTCGCCGGGCCGCTTGCCAGCTCGCACGGAGCGGACAACCAACTTGACGAGGACGCGGCCGCGAAGAGCAGCAACGCCGATGGAAGCGAAGCCGCCGCGACTCCCCAGGTGCCAACGAGCGCTCTTCAGAGCCCCGATGGCAAGGATGCAGCGAGCAGCACGCACCCGGCTGACCACGATGCCGACGGCACGCATGCGAGTGGTGGTGGCGGCAGCGAGTCGACGCCCAAGCGGCAAGCCGCTCAGGCGCCCATCAGTCAGCAACACTACCTCTTCAAACCCCTCAAGCCGCTGACGGGGCACACACGCTGGGTCTGGGATTGTGTGTTCAGCGACTGCTGCCGGTTTCTCTTCTCGTGCAGCAGCGATGCACAGGTGCGTATGTGGAACGGTATTACGACGGATCGTCCGCAGTCAACCACCTTTGTCGGGCACACAAAACCGGTGGTGGCTATCTTGCTGTGCTACGACCGCTCCAAGCAATGAGGGGGAGCGAGAGAGGCGAAAGTGCAGGAAAGTGAAAACGGGCCTCCGGTGAAGGGGTGAGAGATAGGCGAATGGGAGCGGTGTTGCTGTCTCGTCTCTCCCTCAACGCTCTCTCCTCGTGTTCTCAGAATGATTTGTTAGAGAAGGTGCCTACATGCTGTGAGTAGGCAACACTGGCTGCGGTGGGTGCCTCAGGCGCACGGTGACGCGACTCCCTTCGCCACCACCTGAGCCCACCACTCTTATCGGTATGTTGTTGATTTCTTTTTTCGTGGTTCACTATGATTATTGTTATTATTGTTATTCTTCTACACCTGTGCGTTCACAGATTGTCTTTCCTGTACAACGTTGACGAAGCGCGTTGAGCTTCCACTCTTTCGTTGCCCGAGCTGCCCCCCCCCCTCTTTCCCCCTTCTTCTTTGACACTATCGGCGCTTCTTTCACGCAGTCGGATTCTTTCGTGAGGGCATAGATGGCGAGACGGACGGACCGATCTTGTTGCTTCCTACTCCCTTCCTCCTTGCGGACGCAGGGAACACACTTGCCGTTATCGACGTGCTCCTGTGAGCACCCCATCGATCAAATACAAAAAAAAAAACGAAAAACAAGAACAAAAAGAGAGAAAACGTCAACGCGTGATACCGCGCGTTCTGTCGAGATTCTCATCGTGAGCAAGAGAGGAGGGCGGTGCGTGCCAAGATTCGAATTGTCAAATGCATGCGTAGCAGTTCTTCATGTTCACGAAGAGGGCATCCTGCATGTGACGTTGATCGGGGCGACGATAGCAGGCCATGAAAAAAGTAACGGGGCGTTGCCTTTGTCGATTCACACGTCATGCTGCACTGACCGCATTGACGGCCATCTCCACGCATCCTCGCCCCCCTCAAAAATTATTTACATTGCCATGTACACATGAACTGAAGGGTTAACCAGCGCCATCGACGCTTCTCTGTTAGCAGGAGAGGCCTCCGCAGTTCTGTTCCTGATCGGCCGCGGCGACACTGTGCCGATTCAGTCACTGCTTTGTTTCTTGTTTTTTGTTGTTGATATTGTTCATACCCTTTCATAATGTATCACCACTTTCTCACGCGGAGGGTGATACGGGGACAGAGTGTGGCGGTGGGCAGACAGCGGGTTGCCTCTTTCGTCACGGCATCCATGTGCACCCCCATGCAGTTCTATTCGT
Source organism: Herpetomonas samuelpessoai (assembly GCA_030849835.1). Classification (NCBI taxonomy): domain Eukaryota; phylum Euglenozoa; class Kinetoplastea; order Trypanosomatida; family Trypanosomatidae; genus Herpetomonas; species Herpetomonas samuelpessoai. The sequence goes on from JASAOC010002136.1 coordinate 104,111, forward strand.
CTAAGAATGGTAAACAAGGCAACTCCGACGATGACACGGAGCCCAAGGACAGCGATGCCCAGGCGCGTGACACATCAAGGACAGGTCTTGAAGAAGGGGGCAATCGTAGCGATCCATCGCCCATACCCCCGTCCCCGTGGGATCCCAAGCGGCACAGCCAAGGCGACGATGCCCTCCGTCGCGAAAACCGCGAGGCGGCCCAGCAGCGTCTTGTCAATCTTTTCCACCACGACACCGCGCGCCGGGAGCTGGGGATGGCGCGTGGTGGTGAAGCGGCCACCCGGGGCTCAGCCACCGTGGCGCGGCTCGTCCTCGACAAGGATGGGCGTGACATGGATGATGAGGAGGAGGAAGACGTGCGCGGTGCTGGAGGGAAGGACCGCGAGAGAAGCCAGGGCACGAGTGAGGGGATGGGTGCGTTCCGCCAAGCAGGAAGCCCAGATCGATTCACCACTAACGTGGACGAAGACGGTGACGCTGGATTGGTGCCGCTTCGCCAGCCGATGAGCGGCCTGGCCCGAGGCGGTAGCCCCGCACGGCAGCGTCTCGAGGCGCTGGAACAGGAGCTCCTCGATGACGATCACCTGTTCTTTCCGCCCGCCCTCGTCACCGAGGAGATGCCCTCTCTCGCGCACCAAGGAACGCCGGGTAGCACAGACGCGGCCGATAGGGCAGCGGCGCGCGAGCGCGAGCAGCAACTTCTGCAGCGCCAAAAGGAGCGCTACGTCCCCGGCCAGCAGTTGGTGCCACCAGGTCTGACGCGGTACCGTGTGGATGTGCAGTACCAAGGCAGCGACTTTGATGGGTGGTACAAGACATCGAGCCGCAAGTGGGAGGTAGTGGAGCGGCTGCCCGATGGCACCACGCGGCGGCGACCCGCGACGCAGCGGGAAATTGACGGAAAGGTCGTTGGCCTCGACACGGGTGTCGCTGGGGAAGGCATGCAGACACAGCACCACGCACGCACGATCCTGGAAGACGCCCTCGCCGTCGCACTTGACGTCCCGAGCGTCTCTGTCGTGGCGGCGGTGATTCCGGAAACGGGCGTCTCGGTGCGACGTCTCACGTGCCACGTGGACCTTCCCAGCGACATTGAGATGCAGCCTCGGACCATCATTCAGCGTGCCACCATGTGGCTGCAGTCCCGCCACCAGCCTCTTGCCATCCTCGCCTGCCACCCTTGCAAGAACCAAGACTTCCACGCACGGCACTCGGGCGTGCGTCGGGTGTACTGCTACCGCATTCTCAACCGCATTGCCCCACCCTTGTTCGATGCGGGCCTGCAGTGGCACGTCGACCGCCATCTCGACGTTGCGCGCATGCAGCGGTTTGCTGCCGCGATGCAGGGCACCAAAGATTTTGGTTTCTTTGCGGATCCCAAGATGGCCAACGCACTGCGGCGAGCTGCCATGACAGGTAGCGGCAACATCCACTCCGCGCCGGTCTTTAGCAGTGAGCACGAGTCCTTGACGGTGACGGGTCGAGCGCCGTGGGAGAAGACACCAGCCCCAAAGGTGGCGTTAGAAAAGGGTCTCTCCAATCTAGAGCGCGCGGCTGCGCTCCCTACCTTCAACGAGTACGGCCAGCAGGTGCGCAACTACAGTGCAAAGCCCAAGGAGTACTTCAAGGCGCAGACAAACCTTCCCACGGTGCGCACAATTGATACCATTGATGTGGTGCGGCAGGAGGACGAGGTACTCATTTGGTTTGTGGGCAAGTCCTTTCTGCGGCACCAGATCCGCAACATGGTGAGTGTCCTCAAGGCGAGCGGCCACGGCTTGTGGGACGAGCAGGAGCTGCAGCACGCGTTTCAAACCGGGTTTGAGGTTTCGCGGAAGAAGTTTAAGCGGGAGCGCCTGCCGCCTGCCCCGGCGTACGGTCTCACGCTTTGGGACGTGGAGTACCCGCGGCAGCACCGCGATGACTTTGTGCCGTTGGTGGACTCAGGGCCTTACGAGGAAGTTGACATTTCGGCTGTAAACTAAATGCCCTTTGCTTTTCTTGTTGCTGTTGTAGCAGTTGGTCTCCTTCACAGATTTGTTTGTTTTTCTGATCCTTGTGTTCTTGGTTTTGATTCTCAGTTGGCCATAAGGCTTCTCTGAGTGGCTAAGAGGTGTGCTTCATCAGCCACTGTAACACGACAAGAAACATTATTTAAAAAAAATAAATGAAAGGAACGGATCGAAAACTAATGCTCTCTGCGGTTTGTACCTGTGTGGCGGTAGCCACAGAAATGATGTGGGCGAGTTGAGGTGTGATGGAAGCGGGGGTGGGAGGGAAGGGAGGATTCTCCCTACCTCTTCCTTATCCGACTGTTTCTACCCATATTCAGACATGGACACTGACAAATTCATGCCGCATCCCTTCACCTCTCCTCTTTCCGGTTTTCTGTATCGGACGCGACACCAAAGAGAAGAAAAAAAAACGAGTTCCACTCCAATTCTTTACGCCAATAGAGCAGACCAACACCCCTCTTCCGCGTCTGTAGTATTTCTCTCCGTGACATAGGCTAAACATCCTTCTCTTAAAAAAAATATATATTAGATTTCCGTTGCTAAATTTACGCCCTCTAACTTTCCTCTTTGCTTCTTCCCAATTATTTGACAAAAATAAAACAGAATTACATTCCTCTGACATAAGCACATTCCACGCGTGCGTGTGATATCACCCAATCGTCATCATGTACAAGGCACACAGCAAAGACATCAACCGCAACAAGAGCTTCCACCCTCTTACCTTTGAAAACCTCTCCAAGGTCGAGCGCCTCCAGGAAAAGGAAGCCGCCAAGAAGGAGGAGCAGGCCAAGCGCCAGGCAGAGCTCCAGCGGGATCAAGAAGAGCGCCGTTACCAGGAGCTGGTGCACTCCGGCCTCGGCAGCGGTGCCGAGGGGGCAGCGCCGCTGGCCGGAGGCCTGCTGCCTGTCAAGCGCATCTTCGCCGCCGAATACGAAAAGCATGACAGTGCCAGCACCGCGAAACCGGCGTCCTCTGCGACTGGCACCGATGCCGATGCGACGAGGAGCGCGTCGTCTGCTTCGCACCCACAGCGTTCCAGCTTTTTGTCCAAGTTTTCGCGAGATGCCTCCGCTGTCAAGCACGGCGGAGAGGAAGACGCCGTCGCCGCCAAAGCGGAGACTTCATTGAAGCGGGAGCGTGAGGAAGAGCACGCAGCGGCACCCGCACCAGAAGAAGGCCGCCTCCATGATAGCCGAGCTCCGTCCACCAAGACAACGAGCAACGGGGCCACCACGGGCTACGTGACCACCGCAGAGGCCGCGCGTCTCCGCAAGGAATACGAGCTCCTTAAAAAGCAAAAAGTAGACCCGCTGCGTCGCGTGCAGGCGTACGAAAACAGAACAGTCGCCACGGCAGCCGCCGCACGGCAGAAGCAGGCGGAGCTGGAGAAGGCATCGCGCCATGGCAACGGAGCGAGCTCGGAGGAGAGCGCGATTCGAGAGCGCATTCGCAAACTCATGGAAATGAATAAGCAGAAGTGAAGAGCGTTGTTGACCTTTTTCTTTTTTTTTTGTCTACCCTCCAGATGAATGACTCCGTTTATTTTCACATTTCACCACTCAGTTTATTTATTTTTCCTCTCTCTCCCTTCTTCTGTACCATCGCTCATATGTTTACAAAGAAGTTCAAATCGTAAATGAGGTCGGCAAGTCGCCTAGAGGGCTCTCAACGCCCCGACACATCAAAGGACGTATTCGTGCCGTGCGTGCGTGTGTCCGAGGCACGTGGAAATGACTTGACTCGGTTTCACCGCACGCATCAGTCACAGGAAAAAAAAAACAGTGAATACTGTTCGCCATGACATCGTATTCGTTAACTCACCCCCGTTGCACTGTCTGGTTCTGCCTTCCCGTTCCAAAGATTCCAACAAAGGTGGTTTACCTCTTAGGGTTTTAAGAGTCATACGGTTGCGTGAATTACCGCTTCACTCCCAAACGTTTAACGCTTCGTCTTCGTCTTTGTCTTTTTTTTCTGTTGTTGTTCTCTCTTGGTCTCCTTCGTAGTATTGTGAACGATAGCATTCCCCCGACGTTGAAGGGACGCTCAAAGGGAAGAAAAGAACTTTGAACATTTAAAGATAAACAAACGAGAAAAGAAAGATGCCGACCCTTGCCGTCGCTCGTGACTTTCTCTTCCGCCTGATCGGCAAGAAGTACACGGACAGTGAGTTTGAGAATGTGTGCTTCGAATTCGGCGTCGAGCTGGATGACATTACCAGCGAGAAGGAGATGTTCATGCGTGAACAGGGTAAAGTGAACTCGGCGGGTGCGGCGGCGGCGCCGGCTGCTGCTGCTGCGGCGGCGGCAGAGGCGTTGTCTGACGAAGTGATTTATAAGATTGACACGCCGGCTAACCGCTACGACTTGCTCTCGGCGGAGGGCATGTCCATTGCACTCAAGGTGTTTCTCGGTATGATGCCGCTGCCCAAGTACCGTGTGCTCAACCAGGCAAATCCGCTGTACACCATGACGGTGGAGAAAGGCGTAAAGGGCGTCCGTGACTATGTTGTCTGCGCCGTGCTTCGCAACATCAAGTTCAACGAACACAGCTACAACAGCTTCATCGACTTTCAGGAGAAGCTGCACCTCGGCCTGGCGCGTCGCCGTACCCTCGCCTCCGTGGGCACGCACGACATGGGCAAGATTGGCGATGTCAAGAACTTTCTGTACGGGGTGCGTCCGCGGAACCAAATTAAGTTTGTGCCCCTGCGCCAGACGAAGGTGCTCGATTGCACCGGCGACGGCCTCGAGAAGTACTACGCCGAGGACCGCCACATCAGCAAGTACGTCCCCATTATTTCTGGGTTCCCCGAGTACCCTGTTGTCATGGATGGCTCTGGGGAACACGTGCTTTCTCTCCCGCCTGTCATCAACTCGGACTTCTCGCACATGGACGTGAACACACGCAACGTCTTTATCGAGTGCACGGCGACGGACCATTACAAGGCGCAGGTGCTCGTGAACCAAATGGTCTGCGCCTTCTCCATGTACTGCGAAGAGCCTTTTACCGTGGAGGCGGTGCGTGTTCAGTACGCGGAGCAGACGCCAGACGGCACGACGGAGGAGGTCTGCCCCGTCATGGAGTCAACCGAGGTGACCGTCAATGTGCAGACCCTCAACCACATCATTGGAGTGGAGATGAAAGGAACGGACGAGGTGGTGGGTCATCTCAAGAAGATGATGTACGACGTGAAGGAGGTGAAGGGCGATGACATCACGGTGGAGGCCCCGTGCGTGCGCAGCGATGTCCTTGGCGCTCCAGACGTTCTCGAGGACGTCGCGATTGGCTACGGCTACGACAACATCGAGTACCAGGAATGCACAACTCACGGCGACGTGACGCAGAGCCCTGTCAGCAAGGTCGGTCACCTCATCCGCCTCGAGATGGCCAACGCGGGCTATGTGGAGCTGCTCACCTTCTCCCTGTGCTCTCGCGACGACGCCTTCGCCAAGCTCGGACGCGTCGACAAGGACGTGGCCGCCCACATTGCCAACCCGCAGACGTTTGAATTCCAAATCTGCCGCCCTTCTCTGCTGCCCGGCATCCTCAAGACACTGAACGCCAACAAGGCACAGCCCCTTCCCCAACGCTACTTCGAATGCGCCGATGTTGTCCAGCTTGACAACGAAACCAACTTCCCACCCGCACTGGAACCCGCAACGACGGATGGCTACCCGAGCGCTGGCGCCCGCAACCAGCGCCACCTCGCGGCTATCCACGCGGATAGCAACAGCACTGGCTTCGAGAAGATCCACGCACTGACCGAGTACGCGCTCATGAAGCTGGGCATCCCACGCAAGGGCAGTGAGCTGCCCTCAGACTACAAGGGTGACGTCTACACGCTCGAGGAGGCCAAGCCGATCGCGGAGGGCGGGGATGGTGCCTTCTTCGAGGGCCGCGCCATGGACGTCTTTGTGCACCGCAACGGGCACAAGGTGAAAATTGGCGGGCTCGGCGTGGTGCACCCAAAAGTGCTGGCGGCGTATGACACGGCGATCCTGTGCTCCTACATGGAGCTCAACATTCAGTTCCTCTGTGTTCCTCTGTAATCCGGTGGACGACATTTGTGGATGTCTTTGAGGTTTGCGTCCGTGGAGCGAAATATGAAGATGAAACGGAGAGAAAAAGAAGCAGAAACACAGGAATGGAATCAGTCTTCTTGGCTCGTGCTCGCTTTTGTTTTCCTCTCTCTCTCTCTCTCTATCTCTCGTATCGTTGTCCACGGTGAGAACTGCTGATATGATTTTTTTTCTGTCTCCCTTCTTCGTTGGTTGTCCAAAGAAAAAGACCAACTGCGATGATGCCCTGCGAATAACGCAAAAACCTAGACGCGGGAGAAAGAATGTTAATCACACGACTTCTCTCCTGAGAAGGTAACCGCGGCAGGGGATCTTCTTGAGAAGTGTTGGCTCCACCTCTTCTCACCTTTTCGGCTACTTTTCTTGTTGCAAACAGCGGAGGGTGCTTCTCCATCGACGGTTGACAACCTTGTGGGGGACGATAAACAGTGTTTTCGCTTCGTCGTTGTTGTTTGTTGTTGTTGTTGGTGCTGCGTTGATTTTCTTCTCTTCGATTCTTCCCTCTTTTTCCCACATGCTTGAATGATTTCTGTTAATACATCTTCTCCATAAATATCGAAAAAAAAAAACAGAAGTCTCAAGAGACAGTTAAGAACCACGACATTGGTGGTGAGAAACGAGACTCGCTCCGATGGTTGGCGGTACGGACTTGTTGGGCACGTCTGCCTTAATGGTTAGAAATGCGTGTGTTCTAAGGATGACAGAGTTCGGTAAACATGCTCGGCTGTTACAGACAGTGGCACACGTTTCTTTGCTGTCGCCCATCCCCATTCTCCCCCTAATGACGGATGTTGACCTCACGTGGGCGACATGCGGAAGGAAAGTGAATGGTTCCCCGATCAGAACTTGGGGAAAGGAATCAGCGTCTGAACGAGTCGTTTCCCTGTGAGCCATCCACTGTTCTAGTCAAGGCTGCGTCTATTTCTGAGCTGGAGTTCTCATCGTGAATATTCTTTAGCGACCGTTCTCACATTCCACCTCCCTCCCCCGTTTCTCTCTTCTTTGCGTTGTGTGTTTGATCACGTTTGATCAACAGGTTAGTATCCATTCCACAAGGTGAACATAGCCCGTAGCGTAGTTTCTGGGCGTTTACCTTTTGTGTGATACGCGTGTTAGGGCATCGCGTGTGTCACTCCTCTTCCTCTCTTCCTTGTAGTAGGCTAGAAATATACAAGTCCCCTCTCCCTTCCCCATCTGCTCAATTTCTGTGATTGTTTCTTTCTAGCCGCTAGCACAATAGGCATCCTTCTTTTGTTTCGCGCCAGTAACCGAAGGCGGAAAGAATCCTCACGTCTTCTTCTGTCATCGCGTGCAAAGCATCCGTTTCTCGCAGCTCGTGCTGTAGCAGTTGCCTCTCGGCTGTCTGTACAGGAGGACGACAGTGCAAAGAGGATTGACAGAAGCTGTTGAGAGAAATCACGTAGTCACCTTCATTCCCCACACCCCTTCGTCTCTGGATCGTCGCGGAGGTGGCATTGTCACAACAACCGACACGCAAGAAGAAAAAAAAGCAACTCTGTATAACTCTGTACTGTATCTTCTTTTTTTTACTTTGTTTTTCATTCCAACACCTCTTTCCGCTCATTATCACTTCATTCCCCTTTTCCTTCCCTCTTCTGTAATATTCTTTTTTTGCACTCAACGAACCCACTGCTGCTCTCCCTTTTTGTGTTTGTGGCAACCAGCGTCTCCTCCTTCTCATTCTTCCTTCTGTTTGTGTGTGTTTTCCGTGCATCATCTCCAACTCATAGAACTGACATACATCGCGGTGTCGTGGCCAACACGCGTTTTCTCCGCGTTGGAAGCCTTTTGCACTGCGATAGGATATTGACACTCTCTTGTCGCTCATAACGGGACCCTCTCGCTGCTTGTAGTCATGTTCCGACCTTTCCGGCGTGCCCCAGCGCCGACGCTCGCGCTCGGTGCACGGCCGTACGCGAACCGTCGAAGCCACTGCCACGGAGTTGTCTTTCCTTCCGATGACGTGCGGCGGACACTACCACCACTGGACCACCGTGCAGCCTCCTGCACCTACTTCCTTCAAAGCGTGGGAAACTTTCGTTGCTGTCGGAGGGCTACTGGTCAGATGGGCGGGACCGCATGGAGCGCGCTTGCAGCCCAACAGCGCTTCGCGCACACCGGCAATACCCCGACGCCACCTTCAGAAGCACAGCGGAATGGAGGGGCCTCACAGAGCTCTGCCGTCGAAGATTATCTCGTCAACACGGCGAGGCTGCAGCGTGCGATGCAGCCCTCTGTACCCCTCCCGAAGCTCGCCACCGTAGACACACTGGATCTCCGCAAGGTCGCGCGCAAGGTCACCGAAACCGCCAAGAGTAGCGTACTGAAACGTGCCGTGCAGCAGTCGGCGGTGAGGGAGGCCGCCCTCAAGCTTGCCGATGGTGCAGCTGTGGAGGGACAGAGCGCCTCGCTGCGTGTGAAGGTCGCGACAGCACCGCACATCATCGCGGTGCTCACCAAGCAGCCCGCGAAGAAGGCGTTGGATCTCCAACAGGAGCTGGAAGACACGCTAGCCTTACGAGGAGTAGGTCCCTCAGTGAGAGTCGTCGTGCTGGATCGGAACCACAGTCGCTTAGCGAAAAGGATCATTCCACGACCTGCGGCAACCCTGCCTGAGTCACCTGCTGCCACGGTCTCGCCGTCATCACCGGAATCAAATCCTGCCGCCAGTACCAACGCCGCCGCTGCTACTGCTGCTGAAGTGATAACGCCAGCGCTTGTGAAAAGCAATCCTACAAGTGTGCCCGCCGCATCCAACAAGCCTTTAGAGAACTCTCCCGAGGGCGATGACGCTGAGGAAGAGTACGAAGAAGTGGTGGAGGAGGTGGAGGTGGACGAAGAAGGAGAGGAAGAAGCCTCGAGCCCAGGTGAGACAGTTGCCCCTGCTGCTAGCTTTTTGAACTCTGCGCATGGTGCGTCCGCTTCCCCATTGAAGTCGTCTGCCTCGCCCGCGGCTCCAGCTGCGTCCCCAGCATCCGCGCAGCCACCATCAGCCTCGAATGCCTTCGCTGACATTGACAACGACCTAGACGAGATGGATGCCCTCATGTCAGAGGCCATTCAGCAGAGCCACCGCTTGCAGGAGCGCGCCAAGCAGCAGGAAACCCCCTCTCCTGTGCCTCCTAGCGTCACCCTCACAGCGTCTGAGGAGGAGACACTTCGGGAGCCTCCGGCCGCAGCGGCGTCCTCCTCGACGGAGGCCGGGAAACCAATAGAGACACCCGCCCGACAGGAGACACCTCCTGTACCCCCTTCCCCTCCACCACCGGCGCCTGCAGAACAGCAGGCGCCACCTGACCCTGTCCTAGAAGTCCCCGCCACCCTCGAGGCTTCGGCGACCTACTACGTTGGTGCGCCGACCGTTTACCTCTCAGATCGCGCGCTGCTAGACTTGCCAGCGATCGCCAACGTGCTTGTGCTTGACGCCACCTCGGCGTTTGACGATGACCATGTCGAGGATGTGCTGAAGGGTATCAAGGACCCCACCACGCCGTTCGGGTACCTTCTCACCAGCCCCAACACCTTTGCACCAGCTGCGGATCGCACCGTCACGATGGACAGCAACAAGCTCAAGGTGGGCATGCTGGCCAAGATCTTTGTCTTTCGCACAAACTTCACCCCGGCAACCGCGCGCCGAGTGCGGTCGGCGATGGCGCAAGCGTTGAATGGAGTGTCGGGCCAGGAGCGCAACCGTGTCTGCGTGCTGGATGCCAAGAATAGCGAGGACGCCAATCCCTTGGAAGGGCCGTCGTACCTTTCCGCTGCCAAACCAGCAGACGCCACGACGCCAGTTTCCTCCCAAGGGTCTGACAGCAACCGCTCGAAGACAGACGCAGCGACAACAAGCGACAACAACGCAGCTCCGACTGGCACCACCGGAAACACTGATGCCAGTGCGCCGGAAGGCGGTCCAGCAGCCGAACTCTTTGAGCCAGCTGACGACACACCACCGGAAGAGGAGCAGGCGGTTGAGGAGGCCGCAGCGCAAACCTCGCCTTTCCACGTCTTCACCATGTTCGGCGCGGAGCTCGACGAGCCCATTGACCTAAGACCGGCCGACGGCGAAATTCGCCGCGAGAGCAAGGAGTGGGCGGAAACCGTGGACATTGTCGACACCGTCGATCCCGACGACGGCCCCACCGTCGCTGGCGCAGTTGGCGGCGCCAGCAAGATTGACATGATGGATGACATCTTAGAAGACACACAACATAGAGAGGCAACGGCCACAAGCGAGCCTCATCGGCCTTCATCAGTGGCGAAGAATCACGACGAGCCGTCATCATCGGCACCCCCTTCGTTCCTCTCCCTGTCTCCTGCGATGGCCATGAGCAGCGCCGTGCAGGAGACGCCGTCCCGCCAAATTGAGTTTCCCTCGCACCCGAATGTGGGCAAGACGCGCCGTGCAGAAGGGGCCGCGTATGCCTGGTACCGACGGGCACGGGAGGCTCGTGCGCGGGGTGACGCCCCACCGCCGATGCCTCAGGCCGCGCCGATTCCCACGGTGCCCAAGAGACAGCGACTGACACCGCCACCCCGGGTGCGACGGGTCTCGCGGCTGGCGGCGCGGGAGGCCCGAGTGGCGCAGCAGCGGCGGGAGAAGCTGGAGCGGCTGTTGCGGCACCTCGCCAAGGCCAACGAGAAGGCTGCGGCCAAGGGTCGCACAGGGGGCGGAAAGGCATCGGCGGGTGCGCGCACCTCGCAGCGAAGCAGCACCGCGACGCGGATAAAGACTCCGGCCGCCCTGCGTCGCAACGCATCGAGCAGGAAAGCATCAACCAGCGCGTCACCATCGTCCTCCCGTGTCCGGAGACGAAAGCGGAGTGGTGCAGTACGCAAGCCGGCGCGTCGCCTGGTGAAAGAAGCGGCCGCCAAAACAGCACCATCCACAAAATCCGCTGGTAAGGCCATCAAGGCAACCGCCGCCGCTGCAACAGCAGTCCCCAAGAAGCCCACCTCGAAGACCTTCGCGATTCGCCCAAAGAAGAAACGCAGCGTCGCCTCCCTCCCATCCGAGGTGACCGTCTCTGTCCTCGAGATGAAGGACGACGTCGCGGTGCTCACAGGACCGCTTAATGAGCACCAGCGACTGGCCGCCCTGCGCCGGAAGCGGGAGCAGTGGCGTCGACACAAGCCTGCGGCCAGCGCCACCGGGGTGACCGCGACGGCCATTTCCGCGCCGCCCACCGTAACTCGCTCGGAGCGGCTGTACTACAAGGCCCCCACACCGATCCGTGACGCCATTGCACGGGTGCACCTCTCCGCCAAGAGCCCTCCCCCACCGCCAGCACCAACAGCAACAGGGCCTACTGGAGCCCTTGCTGGGAATGCAGTTGAAGCTAGCACCATAAGAGGGGCGAAGGGTAGAAAGAAGAAGGAGAAGCCCGCGAAGAAAGTGCGTCGCTCACACAAGGTGCGGCATGCCACGCGTGTCGACGACTTCCTCCTCGATCGCATGGATGTCCTCAACAAACTCTGCGAAGGGACCACCGTCTACCCTCGTGCGTACACCGAACGCAGCCTCCAGCCGTACTTCCCAGCGTACGCGGGCCGCTATGCGGAGATTCGCTTCCTCGCGCCCATCTCCACCATCGTCTGCGTCTCCGAGCAGGTGCAAGGCGGTGCCTCCGCGCGGAACCCGGTGAAGGTTGCCCTGTCAGACTGGTCCGTGGACGTGACCGTGGCTTCCATTATGGCCGCCCTCACATCGGCCGAGTACGACAACGGTGACATGCGCGAGGTGCTGAAGCGCAACCGAACCCTCAGCCCCAACAACCGCCGCTACATTCCGGTGGTCGTGCTCATCATCCGGAACGGGACCTTCACCACTGAGGAATGCCGTGAGCAGCAGCGTGTCATTGAGGAAGCACTGAAGCGGCAGTGGCACCAGGCGCATGCGCGTGTGTTTGTTGTGCCGCGCTTGTAAAGAGAAACGAAAGCGGGAGAGAGAGAGAGAGACAGATGCAAGGTCACAGCCATTAATGGGCTGGTACGCATATCTCCTCCATTCGTTGCTGTTGCTTTTTTTTTTTTTTTTGGCATACGTGAGAAGCTTCGGTTCCCTCCTCACCACAACACCCATCCATAGATTTTTCCTTTTCGCGCGTTGATGTGTTCCTGTACCATTAGGCGGTCTACCTTCTGTTTGTCTTCTGTCTCCCTCTTCACTCGCCTCGGCATTTCTCCGCATGAGGCGGTTTCCGAAGCGTCGGATGTTTTGTTGATCCTTGTACCTCTCCTGTTCACTTAGTTTTTCCACTCCCCCAAAAAAGTTTTTTTTTTCTGTTCTTTACTCTGTAACAAGCCTCCTCACAAAGAGCTGTACCGCGGTCCTTATCTCAACTATACTTTAAAAAGGAAAAAAAAAACGACAGCGCAAACGCGTTGACGCATCGTTGCGAGGAGTGAGAAATGAAATAGGTCAATGTGGGGCTGTTTCACAAGAATGTCAGTGCGGAGGTCAAGATCAGTGTGAGAGGACGGCTAGCAGATGCATCTTCTGCGGGGGGCTTCGCTGCTCCATTCACGAACCCAAACGCGTCATCTTTAATACTGATACGGCAACACACGTGGTCAATACGACGGAGGGGGGAGGGGAGGACCTAGATGGTCCACGAACGCATCCATCGCTAACCCCCTAACGGCAACGAAGGCCGCACTCTAAATCAAATCTGAACCCGATACGGGAGTGGATCCTTGTCGGGAATGCATCCTCGTTCACTTACTTTGTTCACGTACATTCTTCGTTCTCCACTCGTTTCTGATCTTTTCTCTTCTCCTTCGTCCGCTGTGCAGTAGCAGTCCTCCACACCCTCCTTCGCTTTCCCTCTACCTCCTTGGTCCATTACCACGGGAGGACCGTGTATCGAAAGAACGAGGAGAAAACACACGGCGCTTACCGCTTCCCATAGTAACACCCTCATAAGACGATCCATAGAAACGGTTCCGATAGACATTCTCCCGATAAATCTATATAAAGTGAGACCTTCTGTTGTTGTTTTCTCTTTCCTGTTTTGAAAGCGTATTTCGTCTCGTAAGGAAGTCTAAACAGCAGTTTAGCATTAGAAATCCATAAATTCAAAGCTCCATTCCCTACTCCCTGACTTACTTCTCTCCTCCTTGCAGACGCAGTCCAAGGAAAGGAAAGAAGAAGGGTCACCAGTAAGAGAAGCTTAGAAATACCTTCAGCGGGTGCGATAGGGTACATACATCTCCCTTCTCCGATTCTTCGTCTGACCCTATAAAGACGAACCATAAGGAGGAGGCGGGGAGAAGTCTTTTTTTTTTTTTCGCCGTACATCTTAGAGAGAGAAAAAACAGTAACACCGTAACAGCAGCTCCAAGACATGTTTCGTGTTGCGCCAAAGTACCTGGGCCGCGGCTCTCGTCGCGTAACAGGAAGCACGTTGCGCAGTGCGACAGCCCCTCCCACACCTGCTCCAGGTGCCCCAACCTCCGCCCCCGCAGCAGCCACAGCGGTGCCGACTGCAGCGGCAACCACCCCTACCGATGCAGCCGCCGTGGCCCAGGTCAAGGCACCGTCAGGACCTCGCCCCCGACGCCGTGCCTCCACCCCACCGGCCGTTATTTCCGCCGCGGTGACCGCACCGGTCCTCTTTGGATCGGCGGGGGATGTTCCCCTACCCACGGCAACGCAAGCAACAAGGCGCGTGGCGGCTGTCTCGGCCCAGCCCTTAGCCAAGTCTGCCACTGCAGTGAAGCGGGCCAACAGAAAGGCTGATGGCACAGCAACTGCATCCGCACCACAAGCAGCAGCAGCAGCGGCAGCGACAGCAACTGTCACAGATACCCCCTCAACAAACAACGCAGCGCCTGTCTCTGCTGCGACTACACCCACGACCGCTACCGCTCCTCACACGCACGCTGGCGACGCCGGTGTTCCCTTCCACACCTGCGTCCCACTGACGGACCTCACGCACCTCGCTCGCAAGGTCAACAAGGTCGTCTTCTCCGCCAACACCGAGCCCATCAAGGGCGACCTCAAGCGTATCAACGTGCTCTGCGTGGACGCCTCGCGGTTTGCGAGTGAGCAGGACATTACGCGCCTCGCCGACAAGGCTCTTGTGGCCGAGATTGTCGCTGACCTTGCCCGCTTTGACGCGGCAGCGAGGAAACAGTTGACGGCGGCGGCTCGGCTGCAGGTGTACGCAGCCCCGCTGGCGATTGTCATCACGTCCAAGGTGGTGTTTCAGTCTGACGCGGATGATCAGGGGTTGTTGGTGCAAGGCGCATTGGATATTCTGCGTGTTGGCGCGCAGTACGCAAAGGTTTGTGTGGTGCCGCTCAACAAGACCGAGAGTGAGAACTTTCTCAAGACACGCTGGGCCCCTCGCATGGCAATCCCATTTGACCTCACCCCTCTGATTGCGTCACGTGCGCTGCCGGAAGCAGCACCATCAGCTGCCAGCACGGCCACCGCCACCACCGCTACAGCCCCCACAGCTGCCCCTACGCAGGCAGCTGAGGAGAGCAAGGGGCGACGCCCCCGTGAGCCAAGCGCGTCTGCGAAGGATACCGCAGGTAAACCAGCGGCAGCAGCCAAACCCTCTGCTTCAGCGCCTTCTGCTGCCGTCACCCCGACAACGCAAGCGGAAACAAACGCCACCTCCCCTCGCTCACCCCGCAAGCGCACGGAAAGCAGCAATAACGGCAGCGCTGTCCGCGCTAGCAAAGGCGCCAGCACCCCGAACAACGTCAAGCCCACTATTCAACAGGAGCAGGAACCACCGCTGCCACTGGCGCCAAAGCAGCAGCAGCAGCAGCCGGCCTCTGACAAGACAGCAACAACCACGACGCCAGCTCCCACATCCTCCGCGAAGCCCAACCGCAGGACCCGTGCAGTGAAGATGACACCATCTCCGACCAAGCCAGTACCCACCACCACGCAGCAGAAGACTACCGGACCCATTGTATCAGCGTCGCCTGTCTCGATGCCAAGTGTGCCAGCTGCTAGCTCCACCGCGACGGCGACAACCAAGCCGAGCTCGACGACAGCCCACGCATCCACGATGCCTGGCGCAGCGAGTCCTGATATACCTCACTGCCGTGTCCTGTACCAAAATCAGGCGAGCAGCCCGACGGAAGCCAAGGCCCTCGTTCCCCTGCTCGGGGTGAGTCAGGTTGCCGCGGTCGAAATGAAGCGCAAGGCTCGCCAGGACAGGAGTGTCAAGGTGCTCGAGGGCATTGTGAAGAATGGGGCCGGGAAGACAAAACAGCAGAAGAGTGGCAAGCAAACCCGTCTGACGGCGCGCCAGCGGGCCGCTGCCCAGGCGCTTGCGGCACTCCACCAAAGCAAGCCCGAACCAGGCGTTCACCTCTACTCCATGGCTTACCATCTATCCGCTTCAGTGCCCCTCCGGGGTGTCTGGCAAAGCATTGTGCAATCGGCCGTGTCGTACTTTGACGCCCTGCATGGCTTCTCGATCCCAAAGGGACTTCTCGAGGCGAAGCCCAACAGGGCACCAAGCGCAAAAGCCTTGGCGGTGGTGGAGGAGAAGCTTGCCCTGCGGCACCCCTCGGGCGGCATCTTTCTTTTCCTCTACATGGAGACGCCACAAGGCAGCGCAGGGGACGTCGCCCTCTTGCAGGAAGAAGTGGATCTCCTGTACGCGGAGCTGTCCCCGTGGGTCCGGCAGAATCTGCTGCTCGGCGTCAAACTCCTCTCCAGCCACGACGTGACGGAGCCGATGCTGTTGTACTTGCTGCGGAACGCGGTCACACAGGAGACCCGTAGCGCGACGGAGCGGCAGCACGCGCAACAGCAGGCAGCCGCCGATCTGCTGGCGGCCTACGCCCAAGATGATGAGGCCATGTCACGGACGTCAAACCCACTCTTTACGAAGCTCCTTCTGGGGCTCACCGGCGCCTCAGCAGCCTCTACCCCAGCCGTCAGCGCTACCACAGCCAGCGGCACCGCCACAGCAGAGGCAACAGGAGGAGCCACCGCGGCGTCGACGCGCTCCTCGGATACAGTGGCGTTGGTGCAGGCCACTGCGGCATCGGTGAGTGGTGCACCAGGCAGCCAGACCCCGGTTGTGACACCGGGTCTTTTGATTTCACAGAGCGCCATTGTCTCCGCGGTGCTTGGGCAGGCGATGGAGGCCATGGAGGGCCGCCTGCACACCCAAACCGCGGATCTGGTCGCCTCCATGCAATCCTCGCAGAACGCCGCGGATGAGCTCAGCCGCAAGGCACAGAGCATCGAGCTGAAGAACATGGTCACCGACGCCGTCGAGGAGGTGTCCGCACGACACGAGCAGGCCACGGCACACCTCGTCAAGTCGCTCTCCGCGATGGTGAACCAATGGTCGACGGAGAAGCTGCTGGACGGCATTGAGACCGTGCTGAAGGAGCATCTTGGTGGACTCGACGAACTAGTGAACAACTTGGATTTCGAGGCCTACGTGCACAGCATCCGCGAAGGGGACGCGTCGGCGGGAGCTCTCAAAAAGCAGACCGAGGCCATGGATAAGCTGGTGACGAAGCTGACCGAGACCCTTCGGGAGACGAGTGCCGCCGCAACCGCCCGCACAAGCGCATCTCTCGCGGACCGTTCACTACTCCCTTCCACCATGTTCTCTCCATCCGCCTCAGACGCCGCGCAGACCGCTGCCGCTGCTGCCGCCACCAAGGAACTGTCCGCCATCACCGATGCCATGGCCAACCTGCAGAAACACGTAAAGGAAACAGAGGAACGAGTGGGAGCCAGCGTGCGTAAGGAGCTGCAGGCCTACCACAAGTCACAGGCAGCCAACGCACCCGCAGAAGGCGGGGCGATGGTATCCGCAGAGCGCATGGCGCAGCTGCAACAAGCGCTTGTGGATGCGATTCGTCGCGAACTGGCGGCGACGGCAGCGGCGGCCACCACCACCAATTCTGGAGGAAGTGAGGCTGGCGCAGCTGCCGTGAGCCCGGCGGCCCTTCGTGAGAGCATCCGTGCTGCGTTTGACGAGGAAGCGCCGCTGGTCATGGATAAGATGGAGGCCATGCTCCGTCGCGCGCTGGCAACGGTGGTGCCACCGCAGGGCATCGTCAACGCAAACCCAAGCAACAACACCAACGAAGAGGAGTCTTCATCCTCATCATCATCGTCGTCGTCTTCATCGTCGAACTCCAGCCGCTCGTCCTCGCGGGCGGCAGGCTCTGCGCTTTCCAAAGAGGGTCAAATCAAACTGCGTCACGACGTGCGCCGCCGCCTCGCACTGCATCAGCGCCGCACTCACATGCAGCAACAGCAACAGCAGCAGCAACGACTTCAGCAACAGCAGCAGCAGCAGCAGGCGGTGAGCACCACACCCGAGCACCCGGCGTCCGTTACAGGCGTCTCGGCCTCGCCCGTGAATACACCTGCTGAAGAAGCTCCCGCCGTGGATACGATTCACCGCCCTGCGGAACCTGTGGAAGTGGAGAACTCCATCTTCCCTACCCCTGCCGTGAGTCTTTCGCAGCTTGCGCTAGAGATGTTTCTGCGGGAAGAGAGACCGGAGATGATGTGGATGCTCAATCCATCCGACAATAAACCCCCGCACGGCCATGCGTAAGGGAGCGGTGGGTTCGGAGGAAGACGAACATCGTGAGTCACAAGCTCCTCACACTTTTTTTTTTGCCGTAGTTTAAGGTGATTATCAGCGTGGAGCACCTTAACAGCAACAATCTATCGCGTCATTCTGTCCTTTTCCTGTCTTTATATACATATATACTCCTCCTCATGTATCGAGTGCACCATTCATTTTCACTTAATGATGATGTTACTGTTGCCATTCATGGATCTTGTGTTGCCACAATGTTCTTCCTCGTTTGGCGTTCTCTCCACCTTTCCACCCAACGATAGACTCTCTGAATAGAGTTAGCTAGTTTTTGTTGTTGTTTTTCGTGTCCGCGGGACGGGCAGTGACCGACGCTGGGGTACGATGTTGTTGTCGGTACGGCGTGTCGTGTTGCGAGCGTTGAGTGTACCTTTCCGCGCTGCTGTTGTTGTTGTTGTTGTTTCTCTTCACGCCATTCACCTATCCACGTGTGAGCGCTGGATGATTGAGAATACGTGAAGATGTATTCTTACTGCTTTGGTAGCCCCTGCGATCTGACAGTGCGTTCACAGTCTCTTTGTCTTTTGTCTTTTGTTTTCTCTTCTGCTTTGTCCCGTGAAACAGCGCGCCGCCTTGACGCCCGAACGTCTTCGGTTTCACATCTACGTGATTGTCATTCGTTTCTTCCATCCCATATCCATCTTCCCTGTGTACTTTTGTACGTTTTCTCATAGATATATTTTTTTTCTGATTTTTTTTTTTCAACTATCCACCTATGACGGAAACCCAACACAGACATCGAAAGCCCATCTGCATCGAAGCAGGGATGCACGCACGCGCATGTCTGTAACCTCTGCGCTATCACATGTGCTTTTCTTTCATCGGAAGTGACCGAGAAGGAGCGATGATGATTGAGGAAGCGTCAGTTTCCCTCTTTCTCTCTCTCTTCTTCACATGTTAGAGTCGAACGGTGGTATGATGCGTCGGGAAGCGTTACCAAGAAACGTAAGAAGCAGTGGCCATACCACCCACACAAATATCACTGGTGCCGCATTCTGTGCATCCATGCCAGCTTAGCGAGATGAGGCAGAGGGCAGACTGTGTGCGGGCTTTGGTTCCGCCGAATGCGAGGACAGCTTCGTCTGGGCCTCCTTTTTTTTGTAGAATGGTTTCCGTCACCTCGCTCTCTTTGACTCTTATTATTAATGTATTTTGTTTTCTTCCTCCTCCCCTTAGTTCAGTGCAACGTTTCCGTATCTCTGTCCGCTCACTCGCCTTCCGCTACACACTAGAAGGTCGGA
This sequence comes from Herpetomonas samuelpessoai, assembly GCA_030849835.1. NCBI lineage: Eukaryota > Euglenozoa > Kinetoplastea > Trypanosomatida > Trypanosomatidae > Herpetomonas > Herpetomonas samuelpessoai. Next base: position 123,070 of record JASAOC010002136.1, read on the forward strand.
AACCAAGGAACTCCACTCAAGCGAGTCGGGTAAGAAAGAAAGGGCACTGGCGTCTTTTTATGGATTTCTTCTCCTCTCACAGACATTGCGTCTACATTCTCTCGTTCCACACACACACACATACACAGTCTTTGATTTTTGTTTTTGACTCTTAACAAGACTTGTCGTCGCTTCCTTTCTATAATACTATAACTGTATATTTCATAACGTAGGCTGACGCAGCGTCTGTAGATACGCGGGCGCGAGCACCACCACCATGCCAACGTCCCAGGAACATCACGCACTGCATTCGCAACGACGAATGCCGGTGCCCACGGTGTGCTTCTGGTTGATTGGTAACCCGGTCAGCGGTCAAAAGAAAGGCGCGAGGGTGATTTATGGAATCGAAGCGGAGCTGCAGGCCTACCTGGGCCACGCACGCGTGCGTACCATGACATCCACCACGTTCTTCACCACCTTCTGCCCCGCAGCAACGCCGACTCCATCAGCATCGCCCGCTGCGTATGCCCCGTCTGTTAGCATGCCCGCGCTTCGACAAGCGGTAGCCGAGATGAATCACACCCCTCTGGACGTCACCACCTCGTCAGCCAAGCGTGACTGTGCTGAGGGACGTTCCGTCCGTGGGCAAGGAAATGTCGCGGCGTTCCTCATCCTCACGGAGAGAGCGAAGGACGGCGTCAACGTCGCACGCGCCGTCGCCGCGCTGAACTGTCGGTCCCGCTGGCAGCAGCAGCCCCGACAACAGACACGGGCGAGTGAAGCAAGGGCAACGGAACCATGGATGCACCTTGTTGGCGTTGTGGGAGGGGACGGCAGTCTTAGCGATGTGGTGAATGGCCTCTGCTGGGGCACCTTGGACACCTATAAGACGCTCTCCAAACGCGGTTCTCCTTCTATGGCACCATCGTGTGCACCACCAAAGGAAGAAAAACGACTAACCGGAGAAAAAGAAGAGACGAGAGAGAACGGGCATTCGGCTCCTGCTCCGACCTCAACAGCGTTCCACATGAACCCTCACTGCACTTCCGCCTCTACCTCTGGCGTGTCGTGCGCGTCACCCATAACAAAGGGGCCGGGTGTTGCCGCACATCGGGCCACCGGTGCGGGGCGACAGCCACCTCCTCCCCAGCCGACATCGTCATGTTCCGAGAGCACAGCGGCCACTGCTCCCCTTGACCAAGGGACCTCTGCTGCACGACTGAGATCTCCTTCGGAGGTGGGCATTGACATTCAGGAGGGTAGTGCGTCTGACGGCGACGAGGATGTTGTTGCTGCCGCGGCCCGTGCGACACACTCCATGGACGACACGAGCAACGCATCGCAGGCGTATTATTGGCGTCTCGCCGCTGACAAGACCATTCTCCGTCATTTTCTCCCTGCGCTTCTGTACACCCCCGGCGGCACCGGCGCGGACTTTGCCAAACTTAAACTCTGCTGTGTGAACGCGGAGCAGGCGGTGGCCGTACTGGCTGGCGTCGTGGAGTACTTCTTTCTCCAAAGCTATCCTACCATGCAGCAGCAGGAGCGCTCGGCCTCCACTAGCCACGCGTACGACGATATTTCACAACGCAATGATTTGTCGCAGGGTGCACATGACAGGACCGCACCCTTACCCCCTTTGCCGTCTGTTCGCAACACGGATACACGTGCTGGGGTCTCTTCCCCCGCCTCTGACGACACCGCATACGACAGCGCCGACACCTGGCTGCTCGCCGCCGTCGGCCACGCCAACGGTTTTGTTTCTTACGAGGTCGATATTGGCCGCATCACATTTCCCAAGACAGGCCACAGCAGCTTCTTCATCAACGAATGCAGCATTGGCATGTCTTGCGATGTTGTGGAGCGTGGGGAGCAGTTTAAGAAGAGCCGTCTCATGACCGCCTTGGGCGGCCGCCTGCTCTTCGCTAGCTCCGCCGCCATCTCATTGGTGTTGATGGCGCCAAAGAACATTCGCGTTGCTCGCCTGGCGCCCATGCCGGAACTCCCCTCGTCGCACGGGAGCCTTGCCGCGATCACTGCTCGCCGAGGCGGTGACGTGGGCGATCGCGGAAAGGACTCCGCAGAGATGAAGGACCCCAACCGACAGCACGGGTCGCCGTTGTCGCCGCCGCCGCGTGAGGCCAGCACGGCAGCCTCGAAGACGAGCTCGTACGGCAGCAAATTGCAAGCCTACGACGGTCGCACCATCGCCGAGGCACACTTGCCTTTGCACCTGCGTGATGCGGAAGCGGCGTGGGACGTTGTCCAGGTCGACGAGGCCTTTCTTCAGGAGGAGCGGCAACGGCAACGGCAATCGCTGTCCACTGCCCGAGGACCAACAAGGGATGGGCGACATCAGCTTTCACACGATTACTACCGCTTCTACAAGGAGCGGTCTCCGGAATCCAAGGAAACGGAGCTCAATGACTTTTACCACATGCCAAGCGAAGCGGAGCTGTTCCCTGTCGAAGGAGACCCCACAACAGGTGAGCTGAAGTTCGATGAGGCGGCCCATGCAGAGGCACGCACGTCGTACGCGGCTGAGGACGTGCCCCCGTTCTTCTGCGAAGACCCCGTTGCCGTTCGGCACATGCTGGACATGCCCTATTACCCCTCTCGGTGGCGCCAGCACCAACAGGACAAAGGCACTGAGCACAGTCCCCGCAGCATCCGGAGCGATGAAATCAAAGAAAGCCCCGATGAAGAAGGCTGTGGCGAGATCGGAAGCAGGCCTGTGCCCAACACACGCGCGTCCTTCCTTGGCCAAAATCGTCACCACGGACCGCTGCGTTGGGTCTACTTGGAAAGCTCCTCGTGGGCCTTTGGCAACGGCCGGTGGTACGGCGGTGGCATGCATGTGACCCCGCACGCGAACCCGACGGACGGCTTGCTCTCCTGCACCAACTGGGTGGCGACGGTACTGCCTTTTGTGAGTGGCGTGGTGTCGCTCTACACAGGACGGCACGTGAAGTGGAAGAGCACCACCGCGCTGGACGGCGAACGCTTTGTCGTAGATGTTGGGCCGTTGCCAGAGAAGGCCTTGGCAACGCAGAAGGCGGCCTGCGAAAAGGCTCGGCGGGAACGGCAGCGCAGCGGCAGCTTCAACGGACGTGACGCGGACCATTGCTGCGCCGAGGACGAGCGGCTGTCTATGCGCATGGAGGCCGACGGGGAGCTCCTCGAGGAGCTTCCTGCTGTCGTGGAGTTGGGCGGTGTCATTACCTTCTTCACCCCGCAGGGCGATCTTGCTGAGCAGTGGCGTGCGTGCTTTGGCCAACCTGCGCCAGGCACGACGCGCGCGAGGACGACCAAAGATAAGGTGGACGAGCTCACCACCGCTGCCCCTCACGCAACCGCGTCCTATACAGATGATGAAAGCTTGTTGACATGTGAGTCGACGACGGCGTCCAACGGGTGCGTCTCCGGTGCCATCGTACCGCACCCCGCCAGTCTCATCAACGCCAACAAAGGCAATAATGAGGCTCCCTTCGACGGTGGTTTCGTCGTTGCTGTCGATGATGGCGTGAACAGTGAAGGGAGCCGAAGTGCATCCCCGTCACCCAAACTGTATACCGCAAGTGACGGGCCCGTGACGTCAAGCGCGGCAGAGACAATGGAGGGACCGCTCACCATCGTCAGCACCTCGGGCAATGCGAAGGAAGGGTGGGTGACACGGACCTGGCGCGGGTTGAAGCGATGGCTATCGTTCTGATCCCTGTCGTTCAGATCCTTTCGAAGTTGGGGGAAAAAACGACTTCGGTGGTCCGTCCTGCTTGATGCTTCACTGGCTTTGACAAACGGTCGGTGTATGCTGTCGTTCCCGTTGGTCTTCCAGTCCTTTTTTTGTTTTCAAAATGACTTCTCTGCCTCCTCACATAGCCACGTTTTCCTTAGGGTAGAAACATAAAAGAAAACTTTCGCATTGCATCTTTTTTTTTTTTTTCGTCAACCTCTTCGCATCCATTCCCCTTTCTTCACAATCCCCCTCCCTCTCTGCTTCATTCGAACCCCGAAGTACATTAGAATCACCATGTATACAAATGCGAAATGCAATGTCTTGATGCACAATGGAGCCCTCGATGCTTTACATTCTTTTTTCCCAATCTCATCTCCACACGGGAAGGCTGCGGTGGGCGTCGTTTTTCCAGCAACGGAGTCTGGTTTGTTGGGCACTTGCAATGGTATGCCTTTTTTTTCAACTGTTTCTTATCTCTCCTTTCCTACCTGTGTGTTTTCTTCTATACCGCAAGATTTATTCTTTTGACTCACATGTATACCACCCCGTGGCACACCTGCTCCTGCACACGGACGTTCCACTCTGCAACACAGATTTTACCGTTTAAGAGGGAACTCTCTTTCCCCCTCCTCCCCCCCCCCCACAGTCACACACACAAGCCATAGATACACCCACTCTCCTCTGTTTTCTATTATTTTCAGTTATTTTCGTGTCTTGCAATCATACTTCTCCATACATTTCCTTTTATAAAAAAGAAAACTACATTCACGTCTACACAAACGTATTTCGATTAGATCCCACGCCACATCACTCATAACAAGCGAGAATTCTTTCGCCAACGATACTGAAAAAAAAAAAAGCGAAAACGCTGCGTCCACGCTCCTGGTAGTTTGCACTACCTACTGGGTACTGCCTGTATCCACGCACACGTATACGCACCACCGGTAGCCAACAAGCTCTGCGGAGAAGAGCACCCAAGAAACATGTTGTTTCTCGAGCCTGATATTGACTGCTTCCGCATCAACCTGCAGCGCATCTCGCTGCCCAACAAAGTCATGGCGCTGGAGGCCCCTACCACGGCACCGTTCGCCGACGCAGCGCAGTGGTCCACCACGCGGCGGCATGAGCGGAACGGCAACGCAGGTGCTGGCCCGCCGCTGCCCATGATTGCGTATGTAGGAAGTCTCAATCCAGACGATCGCGCCGCGCACACCGTTTCGACCAGCTCGTCGACGCACGCAGGCGACAAGGAGAAGAGTAGCAATGTCAGTGGAAGTCGCGTGAACGCCTCGAGCATGCGTACCCCTGGAGAACGTCCCAGACACGCGTACGAGCACGTCACCATGGCGGAACGCGCCGACGTCGTCTACCGCGCGCTGCTCTCGACGCTGCAGTACCGATTCCCCTATGAGCTCCCCGACACGCTGGAGCATGTGTACGTGCTTGTCATCACTCACATGGCCTCTCCGACCTTTGCTGGTCAGCCTCTCGGTGCCGAGGACGTGATCGCGCTCACCACGCAGACTGCCCTGCAGGATAGCCCACACCACTTCCTTCCTGCCGAGCTGCGGCACCGCACATTTCCCTCGCACATGAACTGCCTCCTCACCCCGTTACTCGGAGACGACGCGGACCAGTTTGTCGTTGTTTCCGAGGCGGACGCTGGCGCACCGAGTGATGATGCGAAGAAGACGGAAGGCTCTGAGGGAGACAAGCCGCCTCGTCCAACCACGCGCGTGACGCCCTCCGACGATCCAAACGCTCCCACCCCTGCGGCCAACGATAAAGGCACGGCGGCGGCGGCAGCATCCAAGGAGAAGGAGCAGGGCGTGGTGCTGAAGAAACCACCTCGCTTTTTCGATTCCTACTACCTCTTAGCACGCGACCTCTCCGCGGAGCAACAGGAGATTTACCGGCAGTGCTGTTACCGCGTCCATGACCGACAGGCTGGCTTCTCACCCGTGTCGGCGTCCTCAGGAGATGCGACACGCGCGCGTGTGACGCCGCGCTCCTCGCAGGTTGTAGGGGAAGACATGACCGGCTTCTCTGTGATGGATGGGACGTTTATTCACTACGTGCTCGCCGACGCGGTCGAAGACGGCGACGCCGCCAACGGCCCCGCAGAAAATCAAAGCAGCCGCCGGAGTCGCCTCGACGGCGAAAGTCGCACGCTGTTTTATGACCAAAATAAAACGGAATCGGCACCCTCATCGTCTGCTGGACATAGCACCCACACCGCTACCCGTGAAGGGGACGACAAGTCCAAACCGACACCCGCACAACAGCGCCGAATCGCCGCACGCTCACTGCATTTCTCTGTCTACCGCATTCCGCTAACACGCTTTAGTCCGGAGCAGCAAGTGTACTACACGCGGCAGAGAGAAAAGACGCGCAGTCGTCAGTACTTCCGGGATCGCCACCGTCGCGCCCATGGCGGCACATGCAGGCGGACAGCATCCTCCACAGGGGAGAAAGACCAGGACATCAAGGAGGTCACACGCGCCCGCAAGCGTGAGCGGAAAGAGGAAGCGAGTCGGGCGAGGAGAATGATGTCCGCTGTGATGGGGAAAGGCTGGAGCGTCAAGGACGGTCTGGGTCATGGTGACAGTAGCAGCAGTAGCAGCAGCGGCGATAGCGAAGACGACGACGACGCGTACCTGCAACGTGGGGACGACCTCAAGGGCCTTGGTCTCTGGATGACAGAGGCGGAGAAGGAGGCGGCGCGAGCGCGAGAGGAGGAGACGGACCTCGTGCTTCAGAACTTGTTCGCCGCAGAGCTGCCTGAGCGCTTCCACATGGAGGAGGCCGAGAGCGCCGCACGCTTTTTTGGGACGTGCAATCAAATTTTGAGCAACTACATTGCCTCACGCATTCCCTTCCCAGACGGGGCTCCTACCTCTGCTGGCGAGCAACCGTCGCGGGGCTCCCGAGAGGAAGCGGCACGAAAGCAACGCGCAGAAGAGGCCGCAGAGAAAAAGAGAAGGGAGGAAGACGAAAAATTGAAATCGGCACAGGAAAGCGCGCGCGCAACGAATCATGACGGCGTCCCCGGCGGCAAGGATGCCGAGCAAAGCCATGCGCCACGGGCACCAAAGCCAGCACCCAAGAGGAAAGGTGGGCCCTCTCCCTCCCTTCTCGCCCGGCTCAACGCCCGCACAAATGCTGCGGCGGAAAAGCGAAAGCAGCAGATGCAACAACCGACCAACACAGCGAAGGCGGCGGAACGAGAGGCAGAGGAAGGGGCGTGTGCGCAAAAGGCCAAGGAGCTGCGTGAAACTGTGGAAGAGGCTTCTCGCCACCTCGACGGCGAGACAAAAAAGTCTATTCCGCGCGACGCCGGTCCTCGTTTTTCTGGGCTTGCGCGCCCGCACACGTTTCCCAGCGTGTCGTGCCACGGTGTGACGCGGCTGCTCTACTCCCTTGTCCCGTGCGACTGTTACCACATGGTCGTGAGCGATGCGAACCCACTCTTCTACGCCCAGTCCAGTCGCGCCGCGTACCGCCCGCACACGGTGAGCCTCGGCCTCATCTCGGACCTCACCCTGGTAGCCCCCGATGCTGCTGCGACGCCCACGACGGCAGACGGGCCAACGCCGCCACAAAGAAGTAGTGGAGCTGCCCCATCCGCGAGACCCAGCTACGCCAAGCCCGTCTCCTCGACGCGAGCCTCTCTCTTGGCGCAGTCCACGGCCGCGGCGGAGAATGAGCTGCGACCGACGACGTTCGCTGCCCGCGCAACGGCAAATGCGGATGGGCAAGCAACCATGCCAGCCATTCCGCGCGCCAGCTCTCCCGGAGCAGACACTGCCAACGTGGTCTTGCACTTCCCGCGGGAGAGCAGGCCGTCCGGCAGTGCGGGCAAACCTTCTTGTCCGCGGATGGGACAGTCCGATGGGCTCGTTCTCTCCCCTCAGCCCTCCCGCGCGGTTTCCCCAGACCGTCCTTCCCTATCCGCCGGGGCTAACATCCGAGGAGAAGCGACCTCGCAGCCCGGCAAAGCCAACGAAAAAGGCGGGGCGGCGACGACTCCCTCTCAGCAACACAGCGGCCGACGAGACCCACGCAACAGCGACCCACTTTCGGGCACCGCAGCCTTCCGAGCCCTCACCTCGACGACGGATGGCTTTCTCCTTGTCACAGCCTCGCTCTGCTGCAACAACATCTCAGGCAACCCCAAGCACAAGAAGGAAACACTCGGAGAGAAGGGCATTAGTCTGCCTTCCTACATGACCCAGGGGGGTAGTGCCACCAACACGAACCCCGTGAACGCCTCCGCCCCCACCTCTGCATCGCCCTTCACGCGAACCGCAGACAATGGCTACGCGAACGCCGTGGTGAACCTCTTTTATATTTTATCCAAGTCCTCTCTAGCCCAGCACAAGCTGCGATACGGCGCCATTCGACCCGTCGTCTCTGTTGCCGTGCTCGAGGACAACGCTGGCATGACGGCCACGGCGGCGGCAGCAGCAGCAGGCGCACCGTCGCCGTCGTCCACAGCGGCTACTTCAGCGGCAGGTCTGTACGGCGAGGGTTCGTTGTCCTCGCAGCAAAGCGCCTCGTACTGCTGTCGGGGCTTGATGGACCACACATGGTTTAGCCTGCCGGTGCAGTACACCCCACGGCAGCAGGAGGCCATTCAGTGGATGCCCGTGGTGCTGGGGGCCACGGACTGCGTGAGTGATGTGGGCTACCGCAGCGCCGTGCACCTGGGAATCTTTCCGTCAGAGGAGGCCGTCCGCCGTCGTCGATACGGCGACGGGGATGAGGAATCGATTTCCCCTCTTGCGAATGGTGGCGGCGGGGCCGGTGCAGCGGGCGTGCTCCCCACGCGGGAAGGCGTCGATGCAACGCTGAACCCCATTCTTCAAAGCCTCGGGGTGGGCAAGGCACGCGAGTCCGTCAATGAGGCGTCATTGACTGCTGCAGCGAGGACAGCGAAGCCGTCAGACCCATCCACAACCACCGCGGGGAGTCCGGAGACGGTGCAGGCACGGAAAGGAGGTATCGCCATGACGTTTGGACTGGACGCCAACGACAAACCCAAGAGTACTGCAGCGACGACAAGCGAGCGGCCTGTTGCGCCGAGGCCCAAGCTCTCCCGCACTGGCCCTCCTCGCTCCGTTCGCGAACGGCTGGAAGCACAAGCCGCGGCCAAGAAGGCCGCCGAGGAAGCCAAGGACGCAGCCGCCTCACACAATGCAATGGCTGGCGAACCCATAGCATCGGGGCGGCGTGCCGGCGCGGGCGGGGTGGCGTTTGAGCTTAACTTTGACAACGCTACGGAGGCCCCTCCGTCCACCGGCACCGGTGCGACAGCAGCGGCACCCTCATGGGACGAGCAACCTGTGGGTCGCCAGACGGCGTTCCGCAGCATGGATGATGTCCCCTTACCTCAACCCGGTCCTCGTGGAATGGAGGCACCGCCGCCATCGCAGCGCTGCAACCCATGGGATGACACCCCCGTGGGCAGCGGCGGCGCTGGGACCGGTCCACACGAGAGGGGCACGAGGATAGGGATGGGCCCAGACGCGTGTCCAGCACGCGAACGGACGCTCACCCCACCTCCGATGCCAACCTTCACCGCTCGCAACCGTGAGGCTGGTGTTGCCTTTGACAATATTCCCGTGGGCGGCGGAGGAAGGAGTGCGGGCGTGAGAGAGCCGGTTCGTCGGAGCTCAACCCCACCTCCGCCACCGCTCTCAGGCTTTGGACCTCAGCCACCGCATCGCACAGGTGTTGCCTTTGACGACATCCCCGTGGGCGGTGCCAGCAGCAGAGCGCAGACACGCTTCGATGACGTGCCTGTCGGTGGCACGTCGAGAAATATTTTTAGCAACACAAACGCGTACCCACGGCCGCCGGCCAGCACACCACACACCTCTGCCACCGCACCAGGAGGCGGCCCTTCCTCCTTTTTCGGTGGCGTCAACTTCAGCAACAATGCCTCGCATGACGAAGGGCGTGGGGCGGTGGCGAGCGGACCTCCCACCCGACCGCTCAAGAAAAACATCAACTGGGATGACATGCCTGTGGGCGGGGGCACCGCCAGGACGCGGAGCCCGGGGGTGGAAACCATTGTCAAGGACGACAAGGAGGAGCCTTTTTTTGATGAGGAGGTGAGCGGCTTTGGGAGGCTGAGCCGTCGTCCCGAGAACGCAACGCGGATGTCGTACTCCTTCCGCTCCCCTGTGCGTCGCGGTGACGGCGGCGATGGCGGCTTCGCACAAATGCATCGCGACCACATGGACAGCCCCGTGCGCGGGGCCGTTCACAGCCCTGGGCCAGGCCGCCCCACCACCCTGGCATCTGCTCCCACGGGCGCCGGCGCCTTTGTGAACCCATTCAGCTCCGTGTCGCGTCTGTCAGCCTCGGATGGGCCCAATCGCAACATCAACGTCAATGTCAACAACGGGTACAATGCACCACCACCACCGCAACAGCAGCAGCAGCAGCAGCAGCAGCAACGGCGCGCGGACAGCCCATCCCCTCGTTTCGGAGGCGGCATAGGGGTGCTGCACGACGACGCCACGCGCACGGAGCGTCACCACCGGCAGGCCACCCCATCCGTGCACCCCTACAACTGGGAAGAGGAAGAAGAGGAGGCAGCGCGCCGCGCCCAAGAACGCCGATACAGCGCCTACGGCAGCCATCGCTATTCCCACCCGACTGTCCCGAACCCATTCTCTCCGCAGCGAACCAACGAGGTGCGCTTCTCTACCAATGTGGCGGGTGCGACGACCCCAATGGGCCGCCCCACCTCACAGCCCTATGACCTTCACCCGACCCAGAATAACCCGGTCCGCTTCTCCGTCAACGACCCCCTCAACTCCCCCATCTCAGCACTGAGCGCGAGCGGCACGATGCTCGGTGGCAGCGGCCGTGGCGCGATTGGGGGCCGAGGCCAACCGCCTCACTCCTCCCCTTTCGCCCTCTCGCGTGGCGCTCGGGGGCCGCCGTACCCGCATCACGCACAAGGCACGCGGGACACGCTGCAGTACGGGCAGACCGGTGGCCGGTCTGCGTCGCTTTACATTAATGAGTACAACGATGCGATGGCAAGTCCGACCGCGCGGGTGCGGCCGCGCGGGACGACGGCGATGGACCCTGTGTGGTCACGACCCACCGCAGAGTTCACCGCGGCGCCGAATGTGCGGCCCTCACGCGCCTTTACGCGGTCCCCACCGCCCCCTCCCCTGACGGCCGCACACGCAGGAACGGCTACGCCACAGCGCCGCCGTCCTTCCTTCTTCGCCTCGTCCTCTGATGGAACGGCGGCTTCCTCAAGCGCGGCGGCTTCGCGCATGCACCCTGCACAAGCCGCTGACACCCGCGCGCCTTGGTCGAGCCGTGGAGTCCGCGGCACGAGCGGTCCGTACGCGACCACCAACTACGGCGACTACGCCATCCATCGCCAGACGGTGCACGACGGCGACGCCCCGGTCCACTCCACACGCGGCGTGCCAGAGTCCTCTTACCGGCGTGACGGAGGTGGCGGGGACTCTCCCCCCGTTGGTCGGGAGCGCATCGGCTCCTTTGTCAGTGCACCTGGGTCTGCACTGCTGGGTACGCGACGGCCCACGTCATCGTTGCACCGCCCGCCGCTGCACCCTCGGAATGGTGGTGGTGGTGGTGGCACCGCTGGGGTGCCGCCCTTGAGCTCACAGCGCGGCATCCTGCGTCGTCCTTCTGCCATGACGGCAGCCATGCGCAGTCCGCAGTCGCGACGCATGGCGATGGCGGCGGCCCAACGTCACACCACAGCAGCTTCCTCTGTGGGCTTCTCGGACGACGTTCCCGCCTCCGCTGCTGCGCGCAGTCAGTACCCCCACGAGCCCTCTGGCTATCGTCGCGACCCCAATGCCTTTGAGCAGCACGACCTCAACACCTACCGCTTTCCCGCCAACCATCCGACCAGCCATGGTGTCTCTGGGTTTGGTGACGACCCAGGGCCCCCCACCTCACGCGAATATACACCCCCACCACCGTCGTCCGCACCTCGCTCAGCCTTGGCGGATCTCTCCCACGTGGACACGAGCCGCCTAACACCGCAGGAACGCGTCGCGCTGCGGCGGCAACGGACGCAGCGGCTGCGCAACATGGCCGCGTTTGAGTCGGACCTCAAGGAGAACTACATGATGGGCAGCGACCCCAAGCGGGCTCGCTTCGAGGCGTCTTCATGGAGCCATGGACAGGGCGGTGCGGCGGGAGAGGGATATGACGCGTGGGGGCTGTCGGACCTTCGCCAGCGCCTCCCTGCTGCGTTCACAGCATCAGCAGCAGCAGCAGCAGCAGCTGGCACGGGTGGGAACGTTGCAGCCGATGACAAGGCGCAAAGGAATCAAGGCGACACCACTGCCTCTCCTGGTGAGGACAGCGCTGTTGCTGCACCAAGCGTCATCCACGGCAAGACGGTGCTATCCGAGGCGCAGCAACGACTCGAGGAGGAAGCCGTGGCCAGAAGCATGGGGCTTCCCGTTCGCGCTGGTGGCGTCAGCACCTACGTGGACCCGATAACGGGAGAGCGGGTACCGCTTGGACCTGGCATGGCCTCGACCAGCACCCCCGAAGACGCCTCCAACCCATCGGTCACCATTCCCGCTACCAGCACTGCATCACACGACGAGCGTGTTCTGGAGGAGGCGCGCCGTCAGCGCATGGTGCGAGACGGAAGAGTGCTCGAGGTGATGGCCGACGCGCAGGAGCTGCGTGCCGACGGCGTGAACATTTCCTTCACGCTTCGCGACATCGCCAATGCGTTTCTGTACATGCCCAGCGGCACTCCCCCGGAGCGTGATGTCTGCAGCGGTGCGTGGCAATCCGATGGTGTCTCGTACTTTATCTCCACCAAGCCCACACGACCCCGGGGCGGCTGGGAGAGCTACCTCGAGCGCCTGAATCTGTACCAAGAGCCCTTTTATCTGCGCGACCGCGCGTTCGTTATGGTGCTGCGCGTCCCGCACGTGCCAACGCTGCGCGTCTGTGTGGCGGTCCACAACATCAATGACTTTATCGCGCTGCTCTACCAGGCCCCGCTCGCGAAGATTCTACCCACGCGCGAGGATGCGTGGATTCGTGAGCAACAATTCGGCTCAGAGTTGTTGGTCGACAGCGAGGACGACGACGACCTTGTGCGCACCGGTAAAGCCGCGAAGGCAAAAGGGGAGTATGTAGAGGAGGACGCGCTTGTCGAGACGCGGTGGTTCTTTGGCCTCTTCACCACGCGCAAGCGGGTGACGGTGCGCCGCAAGGTGTTCCAAGGGAGCAACGAGCGTGGTGAGACGCAGCAGGACGGGCATCCGATCCAGACACCGCAGGACATCACCTCCTCGGCGGAAAGCGATCGCGCACGCAAGGCCAAATGCCGCAAGATACGACGCCAGTTTATGCAAGAGGGGCTCCAACTCACGTGGAAGCACAAGATGTACTTGATTTACGCGCAGGCAAGGGCCACGTGGCGCTCACCAGCGTACCACGCCTGCACCTCACCGCTCCTCACCGACCCTGCCGCCTTCCGCAGCCGCATGTCGTTTCTCTCGGACCGCATTGTCGCCTACGCGGCCGTTCGTCACAAAATCAACACCTTGAAGGCGCTCCGGCAGTCCTACATTACCCGCCGCGCGGAGGAAATCGCCCGCTCACGTATTTTGCGCATCACAGATGGCACCTCGTTCGCTCCCTCGAACGTGAGTCTTGGCGGAGGTGGTGGCGGTCCTGGTTCGTCAAGCGGCGCTACCAGGGGAGGGACCTCGTCTGTCGTGCGGCGCCCAGGGCAGGGAAGCAATATGAGCTCCACCAGTGGCACCACATCGTCCCGGCTGAGAAGGACATCACCGCCTCCGTGGACTCGATCTCGCACACAGAGCCCAACGGCGTCGACATCGACGTCTGCAGCAGCAGCAGCAGTGCCCCCTCCGACGGTGCGCACTGCCTCCGCACGCGGCGGCATGGCCATGACCTTCTCCTTCGATGAACCGAAGCCTCGCAGCCGTACACAGACTCCTGGGAACCCTGTGGAGACGGACGCTGCTCCTCCGGCGGAGCGGCGCCGCGGAGGCGGTATCGCCTTTACGCTAGACGCTGACCCCACACCCACACCAGCCCCGCGCGCGCCTCTTTCGGCGCGCCGCGTCAACACAGCGGACCGCTTTTCCAGCCCGCAAGACAAGAGTGTGGGGGAATCTGTGCCTGTAGACGCAAAGCGCACGACCGGTGGCATCGCCCTGACCTTTGATAACAGTCCTGTGAAGCGGACGTCCACGCCACCGCCGTCCGCGGTTCGCCGAGCGGCCCCTGCGACACTGAGGACCAAGACCGTCTTGCGGAAGCGCGAGCCGTTCCGCGTGAATCGCATCGGCGATGGCGGCGCCAGCGGCGGAGGCACCACCACCACCACGACTACCACAGCCCCACCAAACGGAAAACCGGACGCGTCCCCTTCCGCACCCGAGTCGCTTCCGTCTGGCATTGCGGCCTACCACGCCAGTGGCAGCCTCCGCCCAGCGCAAACGCCCCGTGAGGAGCATCATGCCCTGGTGGCGCAATCCAAGCAAGACGCCAACCGCCTCGACCTTGTCCTGCACGTGCAACGCAACGACACCCTCGCGCAGACGCTTGCGAAACTCGAGGACAGCAAGCGCAACGGCATCGCGCCGCCCCTGACGACGGTGCTCCGCTTGGTGCCGCACCAGCACCAACTCGTGCGCGGCGCCGGCGGCGGTGGCCTTGTTTCCCATGAAGACGCGCCTCTGTACGCGGGCCTCGTACCGACACCCATTGAAGTGCATCGCCAAATGGAGCACTACAACATCAGCGTCGCGCAACTCCAGCAGCTGCTGCAGTGGCAGTGGGAGCACTACCAGAACAGCTACGAACTCATGCCCCTCCCCATCTTCCGCGGCTCCGTCGTGCCGTCTGTCGAGGATGTGTTTCAGTTCTTTGGAGAGACACATAGCAACGCGCCTGGGCAGCGGCAGAAACGCGCTGGGGAGCGTTTCCCACACTGGCAAGGGACGAGCAAACTTGGCATCTCTGCCCTCTCCCGCGTGCTCCTGTTGAGCCTCGTGCGCTGGTCATGGCTCGCCCCTGTGGATTACGAGGCTTGGTGGCGCGGTCGTCGACACGGCAGGGCACCACGCCTGAACCTTCTCTCCAACTGCTTTGCCTTTCTTCGCCGCAGGAGCAGCGGCAGTGGCTCCGGCAGACACCGGAAGCGACGCGGCCTATTCCTGCGTGGAACCGTGGCGTCAGAGAACCGCGGTGGAGGAGGCGGTGGTGGAGGGCCTCTTGGGCTGCACCACCGCCATATCGTTGGTGCGCTGCTTCTCCTCAGCCTCATGGCGCACTACCCTGGTGCCGCGCTGCTGGTGTTCCTGATTATGGTCATGTTCTTCTTCTTTGGCCACGCCGTCTGCGGTTTCCTCGGTATCCGCCGTCGTGCACTGACGGTGAAGCAGAGCCGCTACGCCCGGCCCCGCGTCTACACCCCGACAGGCTTCTGCGCGTGGGTCTACCACCACGTCCCTCTGGTCGGCTGCTTCTGCGATCTCCTGTGCGATCTCTTCCTTGGTGGCCGCGCGAGCGCTCGAGGTCACGGCAAGCGCATCCTTGACGCCGATGAAGTGTACCTCCCACCAAAGGACGAGCAGGTCACCATGCTCTATCGCCATGGCGAAAGCACGGCCGAAGTGCTTCTCGAGGAGGCCCACGACTTTCCCCGTCAGGTGCTTGTGACGCGGCTGCTGCAACTTCACGGGTTGCTGTGCTCCCTGTGGAGCCGCACGGTCCTTCTCCTGCGAGGCCACTCCCCGCTTCTTTCTCTCCTCCTGGCAACCATTGTAGCGAGCTATCTGCTTCTCTTCTTTGCGTTTGTGGAGCTGATGAATGGGCTCGCGGCCGGACGGAGCTGGTGGCTGGCCATGTTTAGCCCAGCGGATGCATTGCAGGCCGTGGTGCTGCCGCTGCTGCTGGAAAACGAGCAACTCGTCTCGCAGGTGGCTGATCTGCTTTGGCAGCGCGTCGGCGGCGGTGCCGCCACGCATCACGTGCCGCCGACGCCACAAGCCTTGCCCAGCGAAGACGACAGCGGTTCATCGGAGGAAACATATCAGTACTTTCAGAATGGCAAGTACTACACGTACACCACGCACAAAGCACGCGACGAATCCTATGGGAACGCAGACGCCGGTTTCCACGGCGACCACGCGCCGGTGCGACAGGACCGCGCTGCGTCCACAACGGGACCCCACAGCAGCAGCACGAGCGCTGGAACGATAGATTTGTTTCGCCTTCGCAAAATGCGCGAATACTTTTTGGGTGGTCGTGACGGCAGCGGGCAGGGCAGCACCGCACGGGCGGCGGCGGAATCCATGCGGGCCCTGTGGGCGGATATTGTCTCCGTCGTCAAGAATGCAACCGAGGCCGCGCAAGGCTCTGGGACGGGAGCGGACTCCTCTGCCACCCCATCACCCTTTTCACGGTACCGCATGGAGACGTCAGGCGCGTCCTCTCGCATGCGCTGCTTTACATCCCCCACACAGGCAGTGATTCCATTTTTGCTGTTTGCCTATGTGGTCACCATGTGTGTGCCGTGGTCACCGTTTCGGCAGCTCTGGCGCCGGGCATGGGAGCTGTTCCTGCACGATGACGCCCTGGTGCGTCGGCCGATTCTTTCGTTTTAAAGAGCCCGTTTGTGTGGAGGTAACTTTCTTTTCTTTTTTTTCTGTCTTATCGCGCATGGGGTGTGTGGGAATGTGATGGATATCACCAAAACAAATTTTCGTATAGAGGCTCAGATTTTCTTCATACATGTTAGAACCTTCATACTACAATTCTTGTCTTTCTTCTTCTCACAAATGAGCACATCCAGAATCAGAGAATCTTCTCTTTCCATAACATCCCAAACACGGCCCAAAGAAAAATGAAAGAGGGTGAGCAGAACCGACATGCACTGTATGACAGGTATGTATATGCCACTGTAAACGTGGTCTCTCTGTCTTGTTGTGTCACATGTTGGGGTGATGAAAAGATGGACGAGACCAAAAGAAAAAAAAAATGACACATGAGAAATTTCTACGGACAGACGTCGTCTACACAGCGCAAAGTGCGCTGTTCGTGTATGGGTGCACACACCACGTGATTCACAAGTTCTCTCTCCCTCTCTCTCTCTCTCTCTCTCTCTCTCTCTGGCGTCGTGTCATTTCCTAATGCTTCTGTTCCATGACGTACACTAAACTCCTCACACTGTCATAAAAGTACGACTCGACAAGAGCGAGGGGAAAAAAAATAGGTGACAAAACTCAAGCACAGGGCGTTGCATCGCTCCCTTTCTTCCTTGTTATTATCATTGCTGTTTGTTGTTTGATAAATAGCCTCTCCGCATTCTTCCGCGTCCTCATGCATCACTCACCTCCCCCTCCACCGCCGCCGCCACCGTTTGGCCAGAGTGGCGGAAATCCCTTTAATGCCAACTACGATTACAACACCGCCCCTAGCAACCACATGCACAGCGGCCCGGTGAGGCGTCGGCCGGAGCAGGACGAGCTGGACGAGGAGCCCGTCTTCGCAGCAGGAGAACGGAAGGAGCGTCGGCGGATCGAACACGAGGCCAAGATGAAGACACTGCTGCAGCGCGCGGAGAGCCGCGGGACAGGTGCCACCTCGACGGGTAGTGGTGGGAAACCCGGTCTGAAGGACAAGCTACGACGCACCGACTACCTCGAGTACGAGGACGACTTTGGGAAGACCTGCTTCAATGTGGTTTTTGGCATTCTGATTCTCCTGGCAGTCGGTCTCTTGTACGCCATGTGGTTCACGGACTACATTCGATAAGCACCCGTCCCGTCGACTGGACCTCTCCGTGAAGGTGAAAGGAGGAAGAGGAGGATGCGGTCGACCGATTGTCGCGCGAACGAGGTGCCCTGCAGTCTCATTCGTTACTCCTTCTCACACAATTGTTTCTTCCTTGAAAGCTCTTTGTTTGCATCGCCACGTTAACATAGTCGCTGACATGTCTGCGAGGCTTCGGAGTGATGAGTTGTCTAACGTACGAAACAATCAGCAACATAAATAGGTTCACAGCCGCGATGAGGGATTCACGGAGTCGTGTAGGTATGCCTCGTTGCTTTACCTTTAGAAAGAAAAAGAAAACTTGTGAAGCGACGTCTCTTCCTGACCAAAGCAAGTGAGGCACAGCAAGCGTCTACTGGTTGAAATGAGGGACAGGCACACCCGCGACCGTGCGACAGCGGATGAGGGCGTGTTCATCTCTCTCTCTCGCACACACACAGAGGCCTAGTACACACACTTCATACATGCCAACACGCCTACGTGTGCTTTCCTTTCCTTTTTTTTCTCATGTACCAACGCATCTAGGCCTTTCCCAAAAAGAGATCAAACCCAAATTGTATAGTCAACACCGAGAAAGGGTCTCCGCGTCTCCGTTGCATATATTTTTTTTCTCGACCGATTCGTCCTGTCTCTTCGTTTGTTAGTTTGTTTGTTTTCTAGAGTTTCCTTTGCATAACCTTATACACACTCCATCTTTCTTACTCTTGTGTTGTTTTTTCCTTCTTCCTCTCTTCGTTGAAGTCCCATTAGAGAATAGAGTGCCACACCTCATTTAGCAGTTCGCTTTTCACTTTCCCCCCCCCCTGATTCTCGAAGTTCTGCTCTGCTGCGACCACACTGATCGCTGCAAGACACACGCTCTATCCAAGACCCTTTTGCCATTTACGTACACATACATACGTACACACGCAGGAACACGAGTTTAAAAAAAAAAGGAAAAGAAAACCGCTCTCACCAATGCAGATGGCTGAGTATCCAACGGAGGAAGAGGACTACTACTACGCCGATGACTTTGAGGACGACGAGGACCCGAGCAGCCGTCCGACCACGACGGCCACCAGCGCCACTCGGCAATCGTCCTCCTCCTCGCGGGTCATCACCAAGGGTCCTGTACAGGTGACGGCAAGCGCTGCCGTGGCACGGGCAAACGTCACACGGGAGCTGGACAGCGAGGGGTCCTTCTCCAGCTACCACACCAGCGATGAGGACGGGGGCGACACAGACGACGAGCACCTACAAGCGCTGCTTGGTCTTGGTCGAGGGAAAAAGAAGTCGACCAAGAAGAATGATCACGGCGCCGGTAGCGACGAAGAGGACGGCCACGATGGTTTTGGTCAAGCGGGTGGGAGAGGCATGTACCCAACGGAGGCAGCGGCAGCACAGCGGCCGGCACTGGCCGCGATAGAGACGTCGGAAGAACGAGACCCCTTTGCGCATGAGCTGGGCGACACACCGTCCCCCTCTTCCTCGTCCTCGACCTCCTCGGTGACGCCGTCCACGTCAGCGTCGCCGCAGTCATCCGCACCTGCTGCGCCAACAGTGACCTCCTCCGCCGCGAAACAAACGACGGCGCACTCGTCCTACACGACAACGCCAGGAGTCTCTCCTGTGGAGCGGACCGAGGTGTCACACCAAAGCCAGCCCTCTGAAACGGCGGTGGAGCTGCCCAAGCAAAAGACAAGCAGCTCCGTCGACGCGAGCGGCGAGGGGCGGCCGTGGACCAAAGATAGCAGGGACACTTATCCTGTGGAACCTGACAACCAGGATCACAAGACGACAAGCAATACGCATGCGTCAAGCTCGTCGTTGTCTTCGACATTGTCTTCACGTTCAGAGACACCAACCCGGGCACCCCCGACGAAACCGACCACATCTAGCAGCACGACCGACGTCGCAGAAGGTGTCTCTCACCTGCAGACTCCTCCGTCGCAACGCATTCCTGGTGCCATTACACGCAGTGACGTGTCTTCGCCCTTACCTAACCAACGACACGCGCTGGCGTCTGCGTCGCACACGCAGAACAACAACAGCGACAGCAACGTCGGTGGTCTGGTGCACCGCTCCAACATCACCTCTGTGGAAATGATCGAAAGCGAGGGCGACCGCTCTGGCTATCGGGGACACTCGAACCGACCCGTCGACGAAGACGAAGAGGACGAGCGCGAAATCCGCACGGGAAGCGTCGCGGATAACCTTCCCCTGGCAGGCCGTCTCCGACCGATAAAGAAGCCTCATGCGAAGCAGCAACCCGAGTCAACGGAACCATCGCAAGGGAGCCAGAGGAACTTGGCTAGTAACGAAAAACGGGACCACATCACGACGGGTCACGGCTCTTCTGCCGCCAATTCGCGTACGTCGTCTTCTTCCTCTTCCTCTTCCTCCTCTTCTGCGTCTTCCCGCACCTCATCCAGACCAACTCCCTCTGCCCTACCCTCGAGCAGCGAACGCACCCCCGTGCGTCAGACCAACGCGGACAGTACCACTCACTCTGCCGCTTCCCTGACGCCGCACGAGAAGAAACTCTCCACTGTGACGCCGTCGCAGTCGGATCGACGGACGTCCGACAACCACAAAAGCAGAGGCCGTGCAACGTCCGGAGCCGACGACGCCACAAACAGCACGACGCCACGACGCCGCAGGGTGAATGCCCAGGCAGGACCATCCCCAGAGCGAGCGGAGCGGTTCAAGGGGGAGTATAACCCGTACGGCAATCAAGCAGAAAATGACTCGTCACCTTCTTCCTCGCCCTCCTCGCAGTTGTCGCGTGCCCCTTCCGTGCCTGCGGCCCCCACGTCCACCACCACATCCCTGGATGCACGCACCGACAGCATGGGCCGCAAGCTCGCTTCTCGCGAGTCTGACGGCGTGATGGACTCCGGGAAGCCCCCGATCATGAAGACGCCTACCCCACGCACGACCCCGCGCGAGATTTCACTCATTTCGGAGCGCGCGAGCCACGACTCCGCCTCGAACAGGGTCTATCCCACGGAAAGCCAAGCAGCTGATGCGAGTGGAATTCCTGCTCCGTGGTCCAACAATGAAGAAGTCAATGAAGGTTCGTCGCATCCGTTGACGGGGCGGCGCGCTAGTGACTTGCCCGTAGGAAAGCCCATTCCCTCGCCCACGCAGGACAACAAGCGCAAAGGATCTTCGCCCTCACGCGGAGGCGCGGTGCAGCCAGCCTCGCGCAAGCAATCAGACGGAAGCGCTCCGATGCTGTCCCCGAACAAGGTTATTAAACCCCGCAGCAGCACCGCCGCACCAAATTCGCATGCGAGTAACAAGCGAAGTAGCAGCGGTGGTGGTGGAGGGCCACGACGCAGCTCCTCTGCGAGCAGCACGGGCGATAGCAGCGATAGCGCGGCGGAGAAGGCGGCGTTGGTGGATCGTATTGAAGACTTGAAACGGCACGTTGTCGCATGGCACCGACGCATCGAGGCAAAGGAACGGCAGGTAGGCCGTCTGCGCCGACGCTACTATGGAGAAGAAGACGACGACGAGGTAGACGAGAAGAACCCTCCGGGAACGCTGGGCGGACGTCGCGCAAGCCGCGAAGACCCGTCGCTAAGAGGCGCTCCCGGCGCAAGAAAACGGAACGGGCCCGCAAAAACCAAGAAGCAGCAGCGACTCGCGCAGCTGAGGAAAGAAAATCGCGAACTCGAGGCGAAACACGAGCGATACAGTGGTCAGATCGTCAATGTCGCCTTTCTTGTTGCGAGGCTCGACGAGCAACTGTACCGGTTTCAGAACAAGCTCAAGGAGCTGCAGGCGCTGCGCCGTGCGTTAGACAACCGTGACAAGCGTGCCGCACACACCATTGAAGAGGTTCACCGTCGCATGCCATCCAAGGACCAGCTCCGGGACCGGCAGCTGAATGAGGGCATCTACGGCCAGACAGTGCTCGAGCGCCGCGTGCGAGAAATCCGACAGCAGATTGCAAAGACCACGCAATCGCATGAGCTGATGAGCGCCAAGTGCGCGGAGCTCGAGGAAGAGGTGAAGTACAAGGAGTACACCGCAACGAGTACCCGTGACTATGAGCAGCTCAAGGACACAAGCGAAACCAACGCAAAGCGGATTGAAAAGCTCAAGGCCGCCATCGCTGTATACACCAATGCGGTGAACACCATCACGAACCCGTCTGGCAGCCGTGCGAACGGGCCGTCGTCGTCACTGCACCCCGATGGCCTCCCTGGCCGTCGCGGCAGTATGGGCTCGCACACCAACACCTCGACGGCGGTGACGACACCGACCCACGCCGGTGCGGGGACCACGGCAAACTCCCCGCAGAAGAAATCACGGACCGGGAAGGTGGTCCAGCAGCTGCGCACCGCTCAGCGGCGCAGCACCTTGTACGGTGCTGACCATGCCCACACCGATGAAGCAGAAGTCTTCGTCCAGCGGGAGAGCGTCGCGGAGAGACGGCGCCTTCTTGAGGAGCAGCTCGCGGACCTTGAGGCCAAGATTGCACAACGTGCGTCGCAGATTGAAGCCAACGCACAATTCGTGCAGCGAAATACAGTTGGGGATGTCTCCTCCTCTCTGTTGCCCACCACAAGGAGCGCGAACGAAGCCAAACCTTCTCTCTCCCCTGTGTCCCAGTCATCATCCTCTGCCGCGCGCGCTGCCGCAGCAAGTGGCAAGACGAGTGATCTCCTCTTTGGTCCTGCAACGAGCCAGAGTGCCCAGCGAGGCGTAGGTCCGACGGCGCACCCCGCCCTCACCGCCGAGCCCGTGGAAGAACATTTGCCAAACACCACGGAGGGCGGCGTAGACAACGCAGACGTCTTCCGTGGGTTCGGCAGCGGCCCGCACCCCAACACGTCAGTGGAAGCTCAGCTATCCCATTCACCGCTTCAACTCTCGCACAGTGGCAAGCGCATCATTTCAGGAGTGAGCACCAGCGGAAGTCACGCTGGCTTTGCCGATACGGCGACGCTAGAGCGGATGGGGAACGAAGCGGACGACGCGAATGGGGCTGCCAGCGGCCGGGCTGAGGACCCCATAGACTTGTTCAACCTTGACCGTGCACGTAAGGAAGCCGAGAAGCACGGCGACGAAGACGCGCTAGAAGACAGCGTGGACGAGGTCCTCCGCGCCATTGATCAGGACAGCAAGCGCTTGTTTGGTTCACCCCACGGGGTACCAGGGCGTACCGGGGCGGCGAACGCCGATGCGGTGAGCGATGAGCAGACCATGGAGGAGGTGGACGAGACCGTTGGTAGCGACGCCGGTGGCGAGGCGACGAGGGAGGAGGCCCCTTCAGAGGCAGAGGGACTAGAAGAGGAAGAGTCCGTCGCCGACGCTGAGGAGGCAGGGGAGTCCGGTCGCTCCACGCCCTTGTGGCTGCGCTGACGGAATTCGTTTTGTGTTTCATAGCCGTCTCTGCCTCATTCTGTCGTTGTTGTTTTTTTGACTTTATTTCCCCTTCCTTTTCTTATTCTAGAAAGACCAGCACGTGCATTTCTTTTCTTTTTTCTCTTTTTTTTTTTGAAGGAAATTATTTTCCATGCAAAGAAACATTGTATCACTGCACCAATGTGCGTGCGCGTGTGTGTGTGTGTGTGTGTATGTCTTGGTCTTGTTATCCATGTATCAAACAGAAACATTTCCTCTCCCCTCCCTCCCCCTTTCTCTCGGGACACATGTGCCGCCGAACAACGTTCTCCTGCGCATGTGAGCATGTACGACAGCAGATGTGCACCACGCACCGCGGCACCAGACTGTTAGGCTGGAGTTTTTGAAACCAATATATATATCTTAGACTGATTTACTTTCGACCTGACCCTTTCTGTTGCTTTCTGTTTGTTCTTGCAGAACCCCGCGCCTCCCTTTTCTTTCAAAAAAAAAAACTCAATCATGTACAACCACGGGACCAGGCAGCCATGTTTTATTTTCCTTACATATGCTCCCCTCATCGTTTTTTGTTGTTGTTTTCTAATTTGTTGTTATCATCATTTCCTTCTTATCTCTCACAACATACAAGAGCCGGAGTACTCCGTCGTGATCCGTTCACATACAACATAACCAAACACGGAAACAAAAACAATGAAATGGAAATAAGAGGTGCAAAGAGATTATCACTTCACGAAAAGAAAAAAAAAAGATGTCACCGAAGCAGCTTTTCCGGGAGGCATTTAAAGCCTCTTTAGAGAAGAAAACCACACCGTTAGCTCTTTACAGGACGGAGATGCGTCAGGAACTACTCCGGCAAGCTCTGCACTGCAAAGAGGAATCACAACTGGAGAACATCGCATCGTCCTGCGCATGCGCCGAGCCTTCGGTTCGATCAGTGCCGACTAAAACGGCCGCGCAACGATTTTTGCTCTTCTGAGAGGGGTGGTCGGGAAAAACATATCTTCTTTCTCCGTGGCTTCGTTATCCGCACGTATGGGCTACTCAACACCGATATCTTGTCTTCTTCCTCTCACACACACCGTTTCCGTTGCGTTTTCATTCGCCACCAGCCACCAACATTGGTGTGGCCACCCTATCAAGCATTACACACTCGTAGCCAAAAAAAAAGGAGTGAACTGTCGGAACCATCCTTAAAAATTATCGCGCGACGCACGAAAATAAACCGCTGGAAAAGATAAGTGTGAACCTGCTCTGCTTTCCATGACCAGCACATCCCAAGAGTCGCAGCAGCCGCAGCTGCCACAGCCAAAGAGCAGCGAGAAGAAGCACTCCGCGTGGGTCGATGTGATTGCTGGCGGTTTCGGTGGTGCCGCCGCCAAATCGTTGCTGAGTCCGTTCCAGCGCATCGTCGTTCTCCAGCAGCTCGGTCAGCACAAGAACCTCGGCATTGTGGGCTTGACAAAATTCATCTACAACCAGGATGGCATCAAAGGGTTCTGGCGAGGCAACCTCACCTCCATGATCATCCGCGTCCCGTACAGCGGAATTCAGTTCGTGCTCTACGCCAAGATCAAGTTTTACATGCAGGACTGGCTCGACCGTCGAAAGGCCGAGCGCCGCGCCCGCGAAGGAGACAGTTTCACGGACAGCCGCGGCATGGACATCTTTGAGAAATTCATTATCAAGTGTGGCGCGGGCGGGACATCCGCTGCGATTGCGGGCGCCGCCGTCTACCCAGGCGAGGTGGTGCGTCTGCGTCTCATGTCCGGTGAAAAACAATTCAACGGTATCTTCAACACCTGCCGACTGGTCTACCGTGAAACCAACTCCATGCGCAACTTCTACAGAGGACTAGGGGCCTCGCTAATGCAAAAAGTGCCAGACATTCTCGTGAGCTTTGCCACCTACGAGACCGTCAAGTACGCCCTGCTCGACAACCCAGACCCTATCATGTTCAAGGACAACTACAAGGCGCGGAATATTGCCGCGACAATGATCGGCGGCTCGCTCGCCGCGCTTGCGTCCATCGCGGTTGCCTTTCCTCTAGACGTGGCGAAGCGCCGCATCGGCATGTCGGGCTCCGGCAAGGACAAGGTCGTCTACAAGGGTGTGGGCGACTGTCTGAGGCAAATCTACCGGACGGAGGGCCTTCGCGGTTGGTACGCGGGGTCTGCGGTGGAGGCGCTGCGGTGCGTGCCACAGGTGGTGCTCATGTGGTTCTTTATTGAGGGCATTCAGGATTTCCTCACCAAGAGCGTCGTGGAGGGTGATGCGAACAAGAGGCCGATCAGTTGAAAGCATCACGGAAAGGAAGAAGGACGTCTGTTGTTGCTGTTGTCGTTGTTCCCCTTTTTTTTGTTGTTGTGAGTTGCCTTTTCACTGTGGGGGACGACGTGGCGCTCCCCTGGAGTTGAAGACATTGGCGCTTGGAAATTTACTTGCTCTCTTCCTCTTGTTGTTGACGTTCCGCGTGCGCGCGCGCTCTCTCCTTCCCTTTTTTTTTCCAGTGGACCAAGTGTGGTGGAATGCCTGTTGTGTTGTGTTTGGTGTTTGCTTGTCTCCATACTCAGACCTGTCCTCGCCCTTTTGTTGTCCACGCGCATATAGACTTCATAGAATATACATACCAGGGAGGATTCGCGTACATCACAATGACGGTACCTTGCCCGTTCCTCAGGTGACACTCACCGCCTCACAGCATATAGAGAGAGGTGTGTGTGTGTGTTGTTGTTTTTTTGAGGATGTGTCTAATTGTATCTCTCTCTCCAATATCTTTTCGAGCGCTCTCGCTCCACGCTTCGTACGAAAAATTAAAGAGTGAAAAGGAGGCGATTACATGCAAGAAAAAAATGTTTCCCCACCGGAAACCATCAAGGCTGTGCATGAGAAGGAACCGATTGACAGTGAAGGGGCATGGCAACACACATCAATCCTATGACGCACCCTCACTGCGCCAGCCAGAGGGCAGCACCAAGTGAGCGGCCTGTATCGCACCAAGCAAAGACAAGAATGAGTGCTCGGTGAACATCATCCACAAACACACACGCGAACGCAGCGCGTCCTTTCACGCAAAATGCGATACGCGCACCCTCTCTCACATTTTTTTAACGCATTCCTCTCTTCAGTCTTGTGTAGTTATTGTTTTTTCTCTTTGTTTCACCATTCCGTATCGGACTGCTCTCCCGCCTCACGAAACCTATTGATACCTCGCTCTTATACGCCGCTATTCACTCTCGCAGCATTACCATCGAGAAGAACCACACTCTCTACTGCTTTTTTTCCCCCTTCCTCTTCCGGAAATATATTTCTCGCTTCCCTACAAACAGCATCACCGAAAATGGAAGAGAGGGCGCGCAACTACCTCGCTGAGCTCGGCAACACGCTCCGCACTGCAGGCGATGTGGCGACAGCTGACCTCGTCGACAAGGCCCTCGTCGACTACAATGGCCGTCGGTGGCACGAAATGACCGTGAGCCTCCTCCAGGCCGTGGGCAGCCCCACTGTCCTTGAACACGCATACGAGTTCAACGATAACGTCCTCAACACTATCCGCGCCGATATTTCCCCCGTCGCGTACGCAAAGTTCATCTACGCGGTGTGCTTCTCTCCAAAGAGCACGATGCGGCGCGCGCTGGCGGTGGTGGAGTCCGCGCAAGCGTGCTTTGTCGGTCAGGAGGCTGCCCAGGGTCGGTACGCGGCGCAGTGCATTCGCGCCATGCTGCTGCTTCAGCAGGGCACGGCCGGCGCCAGCAACAAGGGTGGCAACGAGGAGGAAGGAGAGGCGGTCATCACGTCCAGCTCTGCACGGGCAGGTGGCGGTGCGTGGTCAGAGGCAGAGAACCGTGAGAGCAGCTCCCTGGCCGCCGTCCCGGGCTCCGGTCCGCACACCGCGCGCAAGATCCTCGAGGAGGTGGAGGCCTACACGCGCACCCTGCAAATGCACGAGGTGGAGCCTGTGCTGCTGACGATGCTGCACCGCGCGCGTGGCCGGGACTATGAGCTGCGCGGCCAGTATACTCAGTACTACATCAACGCCTTTGATGTGGTGACGTACGCGGAGAAGGCGGAGATGGTGATTGGCGCCGCGGAGATGGAGGAACTGGCCTTCACCACCGCCGTGGCAGCGCTGCTCTCGGAGGAAATCTTCAACTTTGGCAAATTCCTCAACTTCGCCGCCTTCACCACGGCGCTGGAGGAGAGTAAGAACAAGCGCCAATGGGTGCTGCAGTGGATGGCCATGTGCAACGAAGGCAGCGTCGGTGAATTTAGCGACTTTTACGAGAAGCACCTGTCGAGCATTCAGCAGCAGGCCGTCGTGCTGACGACGCGCAAGGACGAGCTGTCCAAGAAGGTCCGGCTCATGGCGCTGCTTCACCTCATCTTCTACACCCCTTTCAACGAGCGTACATTTGACTTTGGCACGATCGCCGACCGCTGCAAGGTGCAGGAGAAGCAGGTGGAGCCGCTGCTCCTGGCGGCGCTCGCACAGGGCATTGTCAAGGGAAAGATTGATGGACTTGAGGGCAAGGTGCACATCTCGTGGGTGGAGCCGCGCGTGCTGAGTCTGCGCGAGGTAGAGACGCTTGCGACGCATGTCTCGGCTTGGCGCCAGAATGTCGTTGGCGTCACGAGCTACGTGTCGGAGCAGGCCAAGCAGATTACCAAGTAACCATCTCCGCTGAATAAGGAAGGGAGGGGTGGGAGGGCGGAGCGCCGATGTAGATGTGTCTTGTTGCCGTTCACTACTAACCCAAGCCTCCCTTGTGGCCCCCGATCCTTGTGCGCATGAATACGTATGTGTGTGCGTGAATGAATGAATACAACATGGAAAGGTGCAACATCGGTCACGCTGGTGGCCTGGCACCGTTATTAGGCTCGTTTGTCTCTCTGTTTCTCTCTCCATCTTTCGCTCTCTGCAGCTGATCCCCACACATCTGAGTGTACAGACGCCTCTGTGAGGTCCTCCTATTTATCAACAGAAACACAAACACGAAAGTGAAGAGGAAAGCAATGTACGGAGTCCTGACTCGCTGTGCAGAGAAGTCATGATGGCTGGTCGTGTGCGTTAATCGACGCAGCAGCCTGTGGCGAAGAGGGATTTTCCCTCACCGCCTCTGGTCTGTCTCTCCTCTGGGTCTATTAGCACTGCAGCCATGCTTGCAGCGCTGTGGGGAACCACTACGAGGGATGGCGGGCGGCATGAAAGGGGAATGACACAATCGTTAAGACGTGCCGAATGTCCTCTTGGGCACAGCATCTTGGCAAGAGGAGAGTCAAGGAACTGCGAGACGAGCTGTGAATGCAACGGCTTCGCGGCATGCGCAGAACTCCTCTATGCTCTCACGTCAATGACAAGGTAAGCAACCGGAATGATATTCTCCTCCTCCCCAATCCTGACACGTTTATTTTTTTCCTCCACGCAATACCACGGGCACACATGCCTGCTAGACAAACGCGACAATAAGTGAAACTTCCGTTGATTTGACAGGAGGCTCATTTTCCGTTGGAAGTTTTTGTTTTCTTCCGAGGGTGTTGTGTGCATTCACGAACCTCTCCCTTGTTTCGTTTAGACACAAATCTTCTTTCTTTCTTTTTTTTCTTCTCGCTTGCACCCTACTTTACCATTTGAACTTTCTTTCCTTCTTGTTGTTGTTATCCCTGTTCTTGTCTCTTGCACAGGAACAGACGTGCCAGAATGAGTCGACCTGTCAGTAGTGGCCGTGGACGGCCACGCAGCCCTCGCACAGATGGAGCCGTGCCAACTCATTCATCCACAGAAACCCCCCAGAACGATCGTACCAAGTTGGATAGTACTCCGTTCACTACAACCCCAACCACGAATCCGAACCGCGCGGATGCCGCTACTAACCGAGAGCAGACAGATGCTGACGCGTTTATGTTTGCGGGTGTCAACACTGAGACGACGCTCCCGTTTCCCAGCAACCCCTCAGCAACCGCCGCCGCGGCCGTGGGTCAGCGAAAGGGAGGTGACCGTGGTACCCCCAACACCATGGACCCTCGCACCGCCAGCGACGATACCTTCACGCAGTGGCTCGTTGCGGTCGTCGCGACCATTCCCGCGCCGACGGCGTCGACAGACGTCATTCGCCGCGGGGGTGCCAGCATAACGCTCTCGCAGCAGGCCAAGAGTCGTTTCCTAGCCCGCGAGGCCCTCTTGAACACCGCCTTCACCCTCCTGCAGCGCGCCACGGATATTCTGACCCGGCACCAGCATGAACTGCAGAAGCGGCGTCGTGTGCTCAAGGTCTATCACCGGGCAGTCGACGAAAGCGTGCGCAAGCGTGACTGGAACGGGGAGCACAAAGACTCTGCGTACCAGCGCACGATGCGGGAGGAAAAGCGTCGCCCTGCACTGGACAAGTACCACGTGGGGGAGAGCACGACCAGGAAACGCCTCGACGCACTTTATTTTGTGCTTGCACGCCTTGAGGAGATGGAAGGCCTTTCTCGGGAAAGCGCAGGGAAAAGTTTGGGGGCATCAGTACCTTCCTCGTCTTCGCGAGCCCGAGGGAACGCTGGCCTCAGTCCAGAGGCCCAGCGCGAACGGGAAGTGCTGCGAAAGCGCCTGATCTTTGGCTTTCCCACAACGATGGCCGAGGACGCCGCGGAGATGCAGGCCATGATGAGGCAGGGCGATCTTGATGCCGATGAAATCCGTGGAGCGGACAGTCCCCTGAACAACGCACGTGCCCACCCACACGCTCCTCGCACAGGCCACGACGCCAATGGCCACCGCCGGTCCGCCTCCCTCCATCACTTGCCCTCTGCGTTGACGCCCTCGGCTCATGTACATAATCCTACCGACGCTGTGAACGCAACAGCGGGGCAAGCAGGCGCACCAGCCACGTCGGGCCACCGAGCCACAACGATGCCGCCATCTTCGCGCCGCACCAGCGCTGGCGTGCGTGGTGGTGGTGGTGGTGGTGGTGAGGGAGCCGAACACACCAGTAAACCCACGCTCCGACCGTCGCCCCTGTCTGGGGCACCGCTGAAGCACGCCGCGTCGTCCTTTCGCCTGGACCGTGCCATGCACGCGGCCACCGACTTCGGTGCAGGCGCCGGCGCCACCGATCTGGCAGGGAACGAGAACGAACTCTTTACGCTGTTCGATGACATGGATGACGATGAAGAGGAGGATGACGATGGCGAAGTCTTTGGCAGCCGGGAGGATGCCCAAGGCATCGCCGCGATCGGCAGCGGCCCACGACACAAAGAGGGAGCCGCCTCCACCGCTGCCGCCACGCGGCGCGAGCGAGCCCGGCAAGAACGCCTGCGACAGCGCGTGCTCTCGACCATGTCGAAACAGGTGAAGCAACTGGAGAAGGAGCTCGTGCTGCCGCGATCCCCGGCGGAGGTGAAGTCGCGTTTGCGAAACGAACTCATTCTCTCCTTCTCTGCTCGTATTCTATCCATGCGCGATACCTCGACGTCACATGTGGGAGGGAGCGACGACGATGCCGTCGACGGGGGAGGCCGCGGAACCAA
This sequence comes from Herpetomonas samuelpessoai, assembly GCA_030849835.1. Taxonomy (NCBI): domain Eukaryota; phylum Euglenozoa; class Kinetoplastea; order Trypanosomatida; family Trypanosomatidae; genus Herpetomonas; species Herpetomonas samuelpessoai. Next base: position 153,494 of record JASAOC010002136.1, read on the forward strand.
CACCACCACCTTGACAAGTCTTGCAGCCTTTTATTATAAGCAGCGCACAAGCCGGACAGATCTTGGGGCCGCGCGGCGCTCGCGGGCCTCCGTCCCCACCGAGGGTCCGGTGGCCGCAGTGGGTGCATCGCTCTCTGGCGAGAGCAAGCCCCCGCCCTCACCATCGTCAACTTCGCCCACAAACGCAGCAGCGGCTGTGATGGCCCAGGAAGATCAAATCGAAGGGTTTGTGGAGTGGTACGTGAATGAGGTGATGGATGCGTTTGCCATGTCGCAGCTGCTGGAGCTGGTGCCGCCCGACTACCTAGTCACGACGAGTTGCCGCCTCGTTTACGCGTGCGAACGGGCCGCTCTCCTGCGCTTGCAAACCACCACCAGCCGTCGTAGCACCTCAAACGCAAAGGGCAACCGCGGTCAGCACCAGCAGCTGTCCCGTGCACTTCCAGACCTTGCGCATGTCATGCTACGCGCCATCAGCGAAGGCCGCGCCGATGCGTTTTCTCTGTTCGCGACCGCCAGTTCCTCTGTCGCGTTCACCAGCGCACTCAGCCGGACACGCTCGACGCTGCAAATGTTCTACGCCGCCCTCCTCCTCGGGCAGCTTGAGGTCTTGGCACGCATGACATCTCTGGGTTTTCATCACCCACAAGCACTGCACGTGATGCTCTTTCACCAAACACACTGGCAGGCAGACGATTTTTGTCGCGAGTACGCCGCGCGCCTGACACGATGGATTTACAAGCGCACCGAGAAACAACTGCGACACACACGGTCTGCCATGCGGAGGCAACGGAGCAGCAGTGGACGACAAGCTTCTACGGACGCACTCACCGCAGAGGAAGTGGGCACGCTCAAGGCGATGCTGGCCCTGCTACGCGACGACGAGGCGGCCTCGAACAAGCAACAAGCCACTCACGTACGGACGGATGGTCGCCCCACCGCAGCGGAAGCGCTCCCTTCCTTTGCGCTGGGCTCCGTACAGCGCATTCGCCTGTTTCTCCAGTCTCGCCGCCTCTGCATCCGGGACCGTGAAGCCCAGCAGCTCGCAGAGAATGCCGAAATCCTCGCCGCCCTCAGCGCGGCACGGGACGCTCTGTTGTCTGACCGCGCACCGGACAAGAACGCGGACAGCCTGGGCCCGCTGGGCGTGGACAGTGCGCCATCGACGCCCGCCGGAGCCGTTTCGTTCGCCAATGCTGGCCGAGCGTTTCGCTCTGCCATGTCGTTCCGAGGCATCGACGCCGCCTTCCATCATCCTCCGACGCACGTGGGCCGTGGAGAAGCCGCTGCCTTCGCCTTCACAGCACATCGAAAGGACAAGGCCCACCTCCCCACAGACGACAAGGACGATCCCATGGCGCACGAGGATGGCCTTGGGGACGTCACGTTTGCCACTCTGCTCAACACGTCCTCACTCGACGCCCTGACGGTGCGGCGAACGGCCACTTCGATGGTCCCCGCCTTCAGTACGCCACAACTGCGCCGCTTGGATGCCACGACGTATGCCCCACAGCAGCCCACCATCACGGTGGAAAACCAGGGATTTCGGCTGGTCCAGGAAAAAGAGGGAAGCACCGCGACTCCAAGGAAGCCGGCGAAACCAGCCAGCGCCGCCACTTCACCACCATCGTCGCCCTCTGCCGCGGCAGCCCTTGGAGCGGCTTCCTTGCGAGGGAAAGACGTGGCAGGCGCCAGCAGTACCCCCGCAGGGGATGCTACAGGTGTGGACGCAGTCGTCTTTCCGCCGCTGCTCATGCGTGCGGATACCTGTATTGATCCGCTGAGCCTCGCGCCCCCTGACGCACGGGCCTACGCCTTTTCCTCCACCCTCATGGAAGAAGACGAGGAAAGCCACAACGGTGGTGAGCATGCAAGCGGCGCAGAGGCTGCACTTCCCTCCGGGGTCGGGAGCATGGGTGGCACATCTGCTGCCACACGCAGCCTTTCGAATGTTTCGCCCGTCACAGCGAGCTTGCGATCGAGCGTCGCAGCAACGAACGGCCTCCTTGATGTGGCGAGCCAATATCGCGGCAACCCACAAGGAGCTCTTCGCGCCTACCGCCGTGCGCTGCGTCTCGAAGAACAAGCCCGTCAGACGCTGCGACAGAACTTCTACTATGAAGCGCACGTCTCACTCGAGTATCTACTTCTCATGGCACAGCACGAGGAGGAAGCGGAAGGAGACGAAGAGGGCTACCGCCTCTACGAGGACGCCGCCGTCACAGAGCGCCAGGCTAACGTTCGTTTCTCTTCTTCCTCCATCACAAGCGACGCTGGAGATGGGATGCGAAAAGGCTTTCTTCGGCCTGGCACGGTTCGCAGGCTCCTGCAGCAACCGACAGCCAATGAGCTGGTCGTGGGATGGTGCTCCGATAAATTTGGTGCCCATGCAGAATCGTCCGACGTGGACGGTACGCCGCTGTCCAGCATGAACGCGGAACAGGAAACCGGAATGCGGGGGAAAGCTTTCGGTGTCTCGCTTCGTCTTGTGCAACGTCGGCATGTGCTCCTGCCGCAGCAGCACAACCGCGAAGCTCCCCCAACGACGACAGCATCCGCGGAGTCGTGGGACGGCGAAAGAGGTGGTAAACCCATGGAGGAGCTCACCTTTGTGGTGCTGTGCCATGGCAGTCATGGTTACGTCACGCCACTCCGACGCAGGACGTCAAGCACTTCCTCCTCCAAATCAACTCCGGGACCTGCTGCTGCGACCGCTGGTCTTGATGAGGAAGATGTTGTGTTGGTGCGTGTCTTGCGCGGTGGCGACGACCTGAATGACGCCCGTGCCGCAGCATTCCGCGGAACAAACCGCAGCTTCGACGCCAGCCATCCCTTTGCCAGTCGGCATTCCTCAGGGACGATACGATCGGCCACGGGGACGGCCATGGACGGCTCTACCACGTCGGCCGTGTCGAGGCGAAGTGTCCCAGAGACGGTGCGAGGACAGCAAACGGACAGCGAGAGCGACGTCGCGGCAAACAATGCCAACGATACCGACGAAGGCGACGATTCGCATAGCGCGACCGACGCTTCCCTTTCGGATACGGACCCTGCGAGCTCCGAGGGCGGCAGCGCGGATGAGAACACAGACGGCTCGGAGGAGAGCTCGGAAACGGTCTTTGCGCACCATGCCGGGAAGCACCAAGCGGCGCTTCCCATGGGCGGCAGCGAGACGGACAGCGAAGAGACCGACAGCGACGCCAGCGAGGAAGGCGAAGGTGATTTGGTGACGCAACTGCAGAGAGAGGAAGCCCGCTTCGGCGCACAGGTCCGCAAGGTCGTTGCCTACCCACGCGTGCACATCCTGACCGCAACTTCCACCGGTATCCCTTCTCCCTCTCCCAGCGTGAAGGCAGACGGGCTGCCCTCGCCACTGGCAGAGACTGCAAGATTCCGTGGTGGCGTGTGCATGCACGTGGCCAAGATGGAAGACATCTCCGCCATCAGCGGGAGCAGCAGCGCGGGTCTCGGACGTGCGAGGAGGGGAAGCAGCCATCCTCGTGCCGCTAGGGATGAGGAACACAATGCAGATAACGGAAATACCCTTTCTTCGTGCATCGTACCAGCGCGTGGGGCTGCTGCACTGTACGGTGCCGACGCGCTCGCGTTCGGGTTTCTTTACGACCCCAGCACCGACCGCCTCGCGCTATCCGTTAACGGCGAAGATCTTGGCGTGATCTTTGATGCCGTCGCCGTCGGCGCGCCGTCCGCCTTGGCAACTACCGCCTCTGCCGGTGCGCCAAACGCCTATGGTGTGGCTGCCCCCTCGGATCACAGACGCCCAAGGCTCAAGGCGAATCGGAAGTCCATTTACCCGGCCGCCTCCCTCGACGTCACGCGCGATGTCGTGGACTGTCTTCACGCAAGCACTCAACCCGTGGCCTACGCTGTCACGTACCCAAGCCGGGCCACACAGGCTGCACCTGCCGACGGACAGTCTTCGCGCCTTCCTCACATGTGTATGCACGAAGGCAATAACGACATGGGCTCCTGCTTACTCGTGCGTGAGCTCGCCCAAGTGGACGCGGCCACCCCCACTGGCGGTGTCGTTCGCTTTGCCTTTGAACCCGCGCAAATGCTGTTTTACCGCCACCTGGAGCCATCCACAGCTGCCAGCCGTGCGGCGGCACTCGCCCTTCCCGACGCAGCAGGGGACGTCCCTTGCGCGCAAGGAGAAGCAGAAGGGTGTGGCCGGGTGATGCCAGAAACGACTCCCCGCTTCCTCGATGGTTCCTACAAGCTGCAGCAGACCCTGGCAACGCTCGCGCCGTTTGCTGGCGCGACCACCACCGTCTCTGGCCGCACGCTCGCGACAGGCTCCTCGGCATCCGCGCAGAGCGCGAACGTGTCAGGCGCCGAAGCAACCTCCTCGACAGGATCGTCTTCTCTTGGAGCGGCAACGAGCGGCTCCGCTTTCAATCCCCTTGCCAAGGCCCATACCGCCACGTTGCGCACTCAGCTGATGCTCAACCAAGCGTCCCGCGGCGGCATGGCGGACCTCTTCTTCTTTCCACCCGTCTACATTCGCCGACGAAGCGATGACGGCCTTGCCAGCCTCTTTTCCGATGCGCCGTCCTCCCGGACCACCGCGGCAGCCCTTGGTGGCCAACCCTCCTCCTCGTCGAACGGACGCGCCACCGGCAGTGGTGGCGGGCGCGCCGTAGCCATCATCGCAGAGGGCGCCCGTCTCAACCCTCTGTGCGCCGCCATCGCGGCTCGGCGTCCCGACATGGCCTTTGCCATCGCCTCCCACCCTCTCACAAACTTCTACGACGTGCGTGAGGAGGCGGTTCAGGCGCGGCGCACTGCTCTTCTCGCGGCCTGCGCGCTTGGCTATGCCCAGGTCCTGCAGGTCCTGCTGGAACGAATGCCGGTGGAGGAAATCCTCGAGTCCTTTGCTATTCGCGTGCAGCGAGAAGCCTTGGCGCGCTTGCGCCGCGAACACCGAAAGCGCAATGTGGCGGCATTGGTTGCGTACCAAGAAGCCCTGGGAACGGGAGGCGCGACAGGGCGAGCAGCGCACTCCTCTGCTGCGGGCGGTGGCGATGGCGTTGGCGATGGTGATGCGGCGCTCCTGTGGGAAACCCGACTGGACGTCCCGTACGCCCTAAATGTTGCCGCCTGCCCGTCCTACCACACCACATCTGGTCGGAACGCTGCCCGAGAATCTGGCGAGCCTTCACCCCTACTCGATGTGAAGGGACTGTACAGCACCCACCGGTCCGAATGCACACCATTGCATGCGGTGCTTCTCGGTTGTGCAAGTCACATGCAGCAGGTGGAAGACGCCCTCGACCTCGAAGATAGCGACGAGACTTCCATGGCGCGAAGCGCAGGCCACGGGGAGCGAGTCGTGTCGAGAAAGCTCAAATGTGTGACGGTCCTGCTGAACTTCCTCATCCGCGTCCTTGCACCGTGCAACCGTAAGCTTCGCCGGCAACTCCAAGAGCAAAGACGCAGAGCCGCAAAGTTCGGCGCCATGATTGTCGAAGAAGACAATGAAAAGGAAGACGCAGCATCGCGTGCAACAGGAGCCATGAGGCAGAACGCTGCAACATCGCGGTCTGCGATGCACGCGCTGGCAAAGGACGACGGGGATGTGGACGATGTACCGATTGTGATGCCTATTCGGACATCCACCCTCTTGCAGGACGCCCTCAACCTGCAAACCCGTGCGGGGGAGTCTGCGCTACTCATGGCTGTGCGCCACAACAATGCCCCCGTCGCGCTGCGTCTGCTCAAGCTGGGCGCCAACCCGGCCTGCATGGACCGCGTCACGCGTGCCTTCAGCCTTGAGGTCGCATGCGCCAATCGCAATCTCGTGATCGCCACCAACCTACTCATGCAAGAGGCATATCGTCATTCCACAGTGCTGCTCAACCACGCAGGCGTGGCCACGCCGCTCTGCTGGTGTGCGCTTAACGATATGCCGTCCATGGTCTCGCGGCTGCTGCGACTCGGGGCAGATCCTCGTCTCGGTCTGGAGGAAAGCCCGGCGCTCATGCTGGCGATAGCGTTCGGAAGCGAAGGCGCCGCGCAGGCCCTCCTGCGTGAACGCCGACTCGCACTGAGCGCTCAGGAAGCATCTACCACAACGCACACGACAGAGAACTCTCCCAACCGTACAACAACCTCGATCCCGGCCGTGCCAGCGGCAAGCGGACGCGACCCTCTGACTGTCCCTGCTGCCGCCGCCCTCCTGGTCGACGTGAACGCCGCGGACGCTCGTACGCACAGCACCGCCCTGCACATGGCCTGCGAGCTTGGGCAGATTGGGGTCGTGCGAGCGCTGCTGTCTATGGGCGCCGCCGTCAACGCGACATGCGCCTCGACGCTGTACACCCCACTTCACACGGCACTCGCCCACCGCCAGGAGGAAGCGGCCATGGCACTTCTCGCGTTTGGCAAAGACCGCCTCCGCGCCGGAGACTTCAAGCGCGAGCACCTCCTCGATATTGCCGCCATCGACGCGGACGGAGACACGCCGCTGCATGTGGCCGCACGTCTTGGCATGACGCAGGCGGTGGAGTACATGCTCGTGCAATACAGCCAGGAGGAGATGCGTCGCCACCAGACCCTGTACAGCTACGACAAGGAGCTACCCAGCGCGCCGTACATGGTGACCAACAAGGCTGGCCGGACCCCTCTCATGCTTGCCATCCAAGCCTCTGCGATCGAGACAGCGCTGCTTATGGTGTCGCTTGCCGATGGACCGGAAGATTCGCCTGCTGCGACTGTCCCCGACTCACAAGCGGAACATCCGGAGGCGGATAAGGGGAAAGCAAGTCGTGACACACCAGCACCCGAAGACAGCACGGCAGCGGACAAGGCTCACAGCTTCGCGGGTTGCGGCGGCCCGGTTGTGGAGGGCACCTGCATGGCCGTCCTGCAGGCGGCGAGCAACGGTCTGGACGAGGTGGTACTGGCCATGCTCGTGCTACCGAAAACATTCCCCGCCAGCGCGGGGTTCCGTGAAACCTTTATGAAGCTCTACAATGCCCGACGAGCGGAACTCGATAAGGCCGAGGGTGGCGCGCCAGGACAGGAAGGAGAAACGGCGGGACGGTCCACCACACCCTCCCCGGGACCAGGGCCATCCCGCACACGCAGCGTCACGGTGGAGTCTCCCCGCAAGCCAAACAGAGGCACCGCGCCGCCGTCACAGAACACGTCGTCTGCTACTCGCAAAGGCGTCTACGAAATGGCGGTTCGTGGTGGACAGGTGCGGAAGGCGCTGCGCGATCAGCAGCAGCAGCGGCACAGCGCCTCCTCTGGTGAAAGCACGGCAACGTCGGTCGCACACCGCACCACCCTCACCAAGGCTTCTGTGACAGCGCTTGTGGTGGGCAGTGGGTTTCGGAGAGGGGCGGCGGCGGCGGCGTTGGCACGTGCCCGGTCACGATCGCAGCCTCGGCCCGCCAGCGCCGTGCGCTTCCCTGGGGAGTCCGGTGGTGGCGACGAAGCCCCCGCCTCTGGTGCCCAGACGGGGCCACGACGAGGAAAAAGATTCCATGAAAGTGAAAGTAAGACGATCTCGGAAGCCAATACGGCCAAGTCCCGGCCTGCGTCACCTCCGGCGGCAGGCACCGCTCCACAGGCGACGAGCTCCTCGCCACAGCGGCGTCGCCGCAGCTCCTTCGTGCGTCTTCTCCTGGCGCGCGGCAGATCTGACGTGGACCCTGCAGACGCTCTTCGTCTGCTGCTCCGTGGCTTCGCGCTTCCCGAGCTCTACATTATGCTGGAGGAGGTCGCCGCAGAGAGCGCCATTGTGGGTATCCAAAACGCCACCGCGATGGTCTATGGGGAGAGCATGGTTGGCTTCCTCGAGGAGCACTGCGACGTCCCCATCGCCATGAACAAGGTGGTGCCCTTCTGCCGAAATGTCCTCAAGGAGCTGAAGCCGTGGGTGGTGACGCCCCTGGTGGCAGGGTCGACGCCAGACGCCCCGAATGCAGCCGCCACACATGGCAAAGGCGATGGCTCCTCTTTTAGGGAAACGCCCGAGTGGTTTTCACGCAAGGCAGAGATCGCAGCGACCATGCGCAAGGCGTCTACCCTGTGCCAGGATATTCTGCGTGTCATTCGACTCTATGGCCGCACCAACGGAGGGGCCCGCGCGATGGAAGAGATCGCAGCCCTTGTGCAGAGCTACAAGTCCCGAGAGGTGGCGCAGCGTCAGCGGCTTGAAATTAAACGCGCCATGGAGGTCGCCGCAGCGTCTGCAGGGAGTGCGGAGCCGCCTTCCTCACCCGCCACGGCACAGGGCAGCGGTACGAAAGCAACGACGGTGCTGACAGAGGCTCACTTCGTCTCGGGCTTTGGTTACTCCGCCCTGCAGCTCTGCGCCGCACTCGGCTTGTCGGGTGTGGCAAGCTTTCTTGTCCGCGAGTACGCGCTCGACCCGCTCTATTCTCCTTCTCAGCACCATCCACGGCATCCACGGTGCGAGACGCCGCCTGAGGCCGCTGCTCCGTCAGACCAACCAGAGAAGAAGGGAAATGCCTCCTCCACAGCCGTGGATACGCTTTATGCGCCGCTTCTCGTCTCGTCCATGGCCACCGCGACGTCGACTCGACTGACCGATGCCGATGGCGCGACCGACACCAAGTGGCTGTGGACACCGTTTCGCCTCGCCGTACGCGCGCGCAGTGCCGCGACGGTTCAGGTCTTTTTGGAAGCCGGGTGCGACGCGGATTACAAGGAGCCGCCCCATGTCGACCCGCTCCACCGGACCGCGTTGCAGGAACTTCTGGCAACACATGTCGATGTCAGCACCGTAAAGGCCACCACCCAGTCCGGCAAGCACGCGCAGCCGCCGCAGGGGCCGTCAAGCGGAGGGAAAAGGAAATCGCGCGCGGCCGGCGCAAGCACGCACGCCTCCATCGCCCCCGCAGCGGAGTTGCTGGTGGAGCGGGCGCTGCTGTCCCATGGCGCGACCATGAGCGGATTGTTTGACGCGAATGGGATGGACGCGTGGCTGCTAGCCGCCTGCGCGGAAGGAAAGGCCGGACCTGCGGCGCTGCGCCTGCTGCTCAGCGAATACCAGAGACGCGTACACCGGTACGGAAAGTTGGGTTTCTCACAGGGGACACTGCTGGCAACCATGGCGTCCTCAGCAACGGCACTCGGAGAGGCCGCGGGAGGGGGTACGCTCTTTCTCGCAAAGGCACACGACAATGCAGAGGAGGGCCACGGCGAGAGTGGAAAGTTGGCCATCAGTCCTCTTCTTCCAATGAGCAACCGGGCCCAGAAAGAAGGGGCCCCGCCACCCCTCAGCGCCGTGACCAGCGGCGACGCAAGCGCGCTGCGCCTCAGCCGCCCCTCCACTACCAATGACAAGCCACACTCACAGGAAGAGATGAAGCTGATGGAGTCGGCTGGGTTCCTCTTGCACATTGAGGAGCTGCGTAGCCGCTACCCGGTGCTGGAGCAGCTGTGGATAGCCCACGGCTACGGCATCCCCGAGTGCGCCGTCGCCTCGGTCGCGGTGGCCCAGGCGGACATGAATTCTCCTTCCTCCACCGCGACGAGTCCCATGTCGCCACGGGCAGACACGGGACGCCCCACGCCCGTGGCTGGGTACACCGCCTGGCAGAGCTACGGCTCCCCCTTAACCTTGGGGGACGGCGCCACCGTTGCTTCAAGCAAAGGGGCTTCCCCGCTCGACGGCCGACGCGGACGCAAGTACTTTGGCACCATCGACGCAGAGAAGGAAGCCTTCCACGCGCCATCCACGCACAGTTTCGAGGCCGATACGGTGAGCCTGCCTCGGATGCTCAGCACCGTCAGTCCCTTGATGGGCCCGTTTAGCAAACACGGCGGATGCGCCGACGGCAGTATCACGAGCTTTGCGACAGAGGCTCTCAGTCCGCTTCACCAGACACCGCGGCAGTGGGAGCGCGCAGGGACGCAGCAACGCCCCGTGCCTCGTGACGGACGCAACGCAGGCAACGGCCACCCACGAGAAGCTTCGCAGCGAGCGCGGTTGCGCTTTCTGCAGGAGCAGCGCATGCGGGAGCGGTACTTTCTGTTTCTCCTCTTTGCCTGTGCAGAGCACAACCCGGCTCAACTTCCACGACTGCTGGACGTGATCCTGCGGCCCATGCTCGCTGCCACGGCGTCGCCAAACACCATCGACGGGGCGGTCGCGAAGACCGATGCCGAGCAAAACGGAGCGGAAAGGGATCGGCAGCGTCCGTTCGGGCGAAAGACCCTCTTGCACAAGCTCCTTCTCGCCGTGCACCCCATTACAGGCGACACCCTCCTGACCTTTCTGCTGAAGCGCGCCCGCGGACGCTCCGTGCTTCTTGGCACCGCGCTCTCTGAGAAAGACGTGCAGGACATGGCGAGCCGGCTGCTTGTCGGCACGTCACGAACAAACACGACCCTCGGCGGCGCGGACGATGAGAACACCCCTGCTGACACGTACATTGGCGGTGGGAGTACCGCACGCCTCACAGACGAGACCACCCTGTTGTTGCAACAACAGCAGCGACAGCAGCAACAGCAGCAGCATTCCGAGCGCGACCCTCTTAGCGTCCCGGCGGTGCGCCACCTGATTGAAGTCTCGGTGCGACTGACAACGATGCTGGCGGCTAAGATGGCGATGATGGAAGAGCCGCAGATGCTGGATCACTTGCTGTACCACATGGCGCACGACGGGGAGTCGGCCTTGTCCATGGCCGCGCGGATTGGCTGCATGCCCCTGATCAGCTTTCTGATTTGTCCACCAAACCCATACTCGCTACTGCACAAGGGCCCCACGTCCCTACCATCGCAGGTCCTCTACACGGCGACGACAAAGGAAGCGAACGCGGCGCATGCCAAGCGTGATGGCGAAGAGGAGGCCACCAAGGATGGTGCTACCTCCGCCAGCGGAAAGGCAACCTCTGCGCAAGCAGCCGAACCAGCACCATGGCCCCGCGCGGTGGCAACACCCCGCTCGGAAAGAGGAAGCTTGGACAGTGCAACGGGCACGGATGCATGGACAGACGACAGTCATGACGATGACGGCTTCACAGATGGTGAGGAAGAGCCTTCTTTTCCGCACCGGACACGAGAGGAACTGATCACAGAGAACCTGTCGTCGACGGTTGTCCGCACGCTGCTCGCCACGCGCGTGTACTACGCCGAGGCCGACACCCACGTTCTGTACACCTTGCTCACCTGCATCCCCGATAACGACGAGCGCCTCGACTTTCTCAAGTGGGTGTACCCCAACGTGCATCCGATCCCTGCGCTGCAATTGGCGGCTGAGAACGCCGCGGCGGCCAAGCACTTCTTGGCGACAAATATCGCCGCCAGTAACGCCTTCTGGGGGGACATCCTGTACGCCCAGTTCGTTGCGCGTCTGAATGAACTGCCCGTGGCCTCCGCCACCTGGAGCACGCTGCTCAAGACGATGCTTCCGGGCGCCCCTGCTGTCGCGGTGTACCTTCTCAAGAAAGGCTCCATTGAAATGGTTGAGAGCGCGAAGCTGCAGGCCGCCCGCCGCGAGGAGCAGCGTCGCAGCCGTGCGCTCGCCCAGTTTAATCTCCGCCGACAGCAGCGGGAGCAGCAGGTCGAGTCACGGACCTCGATGGGGGTGAACAACGCAAGGGAAGGTGCCCTCTCGCTTTCCTCCCACAGAGGCGACGGGAGACAGGTGACGCCGCCCCAGAGCCGCACGCCTTCTCCCTCTTTGCAAGCGATGGCGCTGGCGACGGGGTCGCGAACGACATCGCCGACAACAATGCCGATCCGTTCCTCGAGCCCTATCCCGGCACTCCTAGGCGTCAATAGAGAGAGCAGCAGCGCCACCCCTGTCCCTCAGAACGCATCCTTGACCGAGAGAGGAGCGAGCAGTCATCTCACTCGAAAGCCTGCGGAGAAGCGCAGCGCACGCGATGGCAAGCGCGGAGGCAGCCGCAGCAGCAACTGGGTGTACATCACCCGTCGAATCGACATTTTCCTCCAGCTGATGGGCCTTGCCGTGGCGCACACGTTGATGCCGCAGCGCACGACACCGGGCGCGGCGAGACTGCACGCGGCGGCAGGCGGGTCCGGTGCCAAGGGATTGGGCCCCAACAAGCCCGATGCGGCCACCGCTCCGCCCTCACTAGGGGCGAACGGCTCGACATCCGCGCAGAGCCTTGTGGTGACCCCACCCCCTTCTCCCGGCATCGCGAACACGCTCTTGGAGGATGTCGTGGAGCTGGCCATCCGCTTCGACGACGTCGAAACGTTCCAAAACCTTGTCACGCTGACGCTCTCCGACAGCGTCCTTGCCTCCTTCACGTCAGACACCGCAGCGAGCGTGGGGGCCGGGGCAAGCGCCATGACGGCGAACAACTCGGTGAGTGCCTCCACGTCTGCCACAGCCTCGGCCGTTGTGCACGCCGCCACTCTGACCCTGAATAGCATCCGTGCATGCTGTCCGACGCTCCTGTTGGCCTTTACCAGCGGTCAGGCCCTCACCCTGCTCTCCAAGCTGCAGTCCGCGCTGTGGCGCAACCTGGTCGAGGACATGCGTGTCGACATGCTCGCCATCGCCGCCGGTAGCATTCGTGTGCTCGCCAAGCTGTTTGTACACTCCACCGGCAGCGAGGGAACCGGCACGGTCGAAGTGTCAGGGCCGGCCTCGCTCGTCAGTGTGCTCCGGTATGACCGCATCGACGCCGAAACGGGGTTGCCCGAGGGTACTTCGCGGGCTCCCTTGGGTGGGGGGACCGTTGCCGTCGCGCCCATGGCGACCCCTGCCGAGACAGCAGGCCCTCCTGCGACGGCAGCCGCTGCGAAAAAGCTCGGCCGTGGCGTGCCGGTCGTAAAGGTACCCAAGGCTCTCACAGCGGTGCCCCGCCGGACCAGCCGTCCTGCCAGTGCCCTTGCCGCTGCGTCTTCGCATCCCCTACCTCGGGCCGGCGACCGGGAGTCACCCCTCTCGCACTCGGCCACGTCCAGCACCACCACGGTGAATGTCCCCGTCACAGCCGCCGCGACAGCAGAAGAGGAGGCCGTCTTCGCCCGTATTTGCGTGACCGGAGGAGGGGCTGGCGGGGGGAACTCCAACGCCACCAACGCGCACACAGCTCATGGCGATGCATCCGTGGCCAAGCACGACGCTGCAGCCTACGCGGCCCCTCCACAGCCGCAGGGCGTGGTGGCGAGCAAGCGATCCGTGCTGTCAGCGCCGCTCCTCTGGGGCGTCGGTGCCGCCACACTAGTCACAGCCTCGCCTCCCGCGCTTTCGCTCGCGCCGGCTGCACCACCAGCAGCGGCCAGCATGACCGCGAAACCAACGTCCTTGCTGACGCCAACCGCCCTCAAGCAACCGGCTACGTTAGCAGCGACGGCCGGAATGTCGGCAGCAGCAACCACGACGACGACAACAAGGGCAACAGCGATTCGCTTCGTCGTGCAAGGGAACGATAAGACGGAGTGCGCGGCGACAAACCGGCCACCGCCCTCACCGCCGACTCAAACGCAACTGACGCTGCCGCCTATTCTGCCGCCGGGACGCCCCTCCTCCGCCGCCACCTCTTTGTCCTCAGCAACAGGTACGCGGAACGGCCCCAACGCGAGTCGCGTGAAGGTTGACACCTCCATCGCGACGGGGCATCCAGGAGCGGCAACAGCAGCGCTGGAGGGGACAGCAGAGGCCACCAAGACATGGTTTATGTACCTGCTGGGCGACTGGGCACTGCATGCCACCGTGGTGCTGCAGTCCCCGCGGCCCTCAACATCTACGCTCGATGTGATTCTCTTCTTACTCAACCGCCGCGCGCCGCTCAGCGTGTCGGTGCTGCAACTGTTCCTCGCGGCGTCGCATCCCATGAATGCCATCTACTACACCCTCTCCCCCCTCACCGACAGCAGCACCCTCGACCACCTCGCGCGCCACGACAGCAAGTCAGAGGTTGCCTACACAGAGAAGCGGCTGCTGACCCTCGCGTTCGAGACGCCCGCCCATGCCGATACGTTGCTGCACCTGCTTGTGATCAATGACCAATGCCAGCTGGCCGAGTACTACCTCGCGTTCTGCCTCTTCTATTTCTCGCAGCTGGGGCACGGGGAGGCAACCCTGCGACCGGGGAAGTTCGGGATCCGCGAAGACCGCACGGGGGCGCGGGCGGGGCTCTCTTCTGATTCGGCCGCGACCGCATCGGGCGAAGGAATGGAGGACGACGACGATGAGGATGGCGTGGAGTTTGCTGGCGGCGACACGGCCGCCACCGCGCTTTCCTCGGTGCACAAGGCAAACCATTGTCAGAGCGCAACCCCTGTGAACTTTCTCCGCCTCATGCTTCGACGAAATCGGCACGGCCTCACCCCCTTTGACTACGCACGTAGTCCCGGCATGCTCACGCTGCTCCAGAGCTACGGGTGTGTACCACCCTCCTATCGGCCCAACCCTCGCACTTTCAGCCGCGCGCTGGGGCTCCCACTTAGCAGCGCGGAGACCTCAGCGGCTGCTGAGGGCAAGGCGAACCCTGCCACAACGGTTCGATTCGCGGAAGGCACCACCGCTGGCGTTCTTCGCGGTGATGCTGGTGAAACAGACGAGCGGCCTGTCTCGCGGCCGTTCCAGAGCTCCGCAACGGGCCTCTGGGGTGGTGCGTCACAGAAACCCTCTGGTCGACTCGGAGGTTCCCCCAGCGCAGCGACACAGCTCAGCCGAGCAACCGCCGCGCTACGAGGCGCGTACCCCTTCTTTCCTGTCCCACGCATCGTCCTCGCCTCGGAGAACTTTGCTGCGCTGCAGGACGGCGATAACGCAGACAGCATCTATCGCGCTGCGAACGCCCTGACGGCGACGATGCACAATACCACCATGTCCGGGTCGAACACTCCTGGAGGCGCCTTGTCGACCACATCCACGCTCCCGGGGCACGCGGATGCCCTTCATGGGGGAGAACTGGGGAATAGAGGGACCGCAAGCTTGGCAAGGAAGCGTTACTTGAGAGAGAAGCTCGCCCTCTTCAATCTTGTTTCCTCTTCTGGGGGTCGCGTGCACTTCGCCACCACCGAAGACAAAAAGAAGAGCACGAAGCCAACCCGCGGCACCACCACCACGGCTACCACTGGCGCTGGCGCCAAGGCAACGTCTTTATCCGACACAGCCCTCCTGCGGAACCTTCTGGCGTCACAGCGGACCACGGTTAGCACTATCCTACCCATTCTTCTCAACGACGACGTCAGCCTACTGCACCTCGGTCTATGTGCCCCAGACGATGAACTCGTGCTGACGTACGGAAGCCACACAAACGGCGATGCAGCGAGCGGCCGTGCCTCTCTCCGTGTTGGCGCTGCGCTGAGCACCACCTCTGCCGCGGGGTCCCTCCATGCCACGACGCGGTCGGAAGGGCAGAGGCCCTCGCGCGCTGTGGACGCCATCTTGAACGCCACCACCAGCTCCCGAGGTGGCGCCGCCACCGTCGCACCGCTCTACCGCAAGGAAGGAGCAAGAGGCGGAGGCGGCGGCGGTGGTGGTGGCGACAGTGCCAGGGAGGACGCGGTCTCTGGCGAAGGGCAGAGAAGGCCCGGAGGAGACACCGCGGAGCCGACAAGTGACAGCAGCAAGAAGGACGATGGCACACATCCAGCCCTCTACATGTCCTCTGCCAATGCATACGGCACGAGCCTCCTGCCACCGCTTCTGCTCGGGCATCCCTCCCAACCTCTGGTGGATGGCGATGGCGACGGCGGCGCTGGTGCCACAGAAACGCTGACGCTACCACCGCCACAGTCGCACCAGCAGCAGCGGGAACAGCCTGACAAGCGCACCGCCGGGACGCAGCGTTCCTCGACAACCACCACAACCAGTCGCAGCACACGCAAGTCAAACATGCGCTCTCGGGCGGCCAGTGTGGCCCGGACAGCCGCAGCCGCCTCCAGCACCAGCCCAAGCGCGGCCCCTGCGCCACCACCCTTGTCGCTGCGTGACATTGTGAAGATGCTCGAACGCAAGCTCTTTGTCGTCTTCCCGCTCTCCCTGCCCCCACCACCACCTCCTCCTCCCTCATCCGTGATGGGCACAACATCCACGTCTGACGGAAGATCAAAGGCGGCGCGCGCCACCAGCGCTGGCAAGCGCAAGGATCCTCGCAACGGCGCACCCGCTGTCGCAGCCTACGATCACCTTCCCGTCGATTCCGCCAACATCTTCCTGCACAAGGTAGCCACCGCGCACGCGTTAGACGCAGAGGAGGCCGCAGAGGAAGCCGAGCACCCGAACGAGTCCGCGCTGCTTGTGGCAGCGACGCCCATGCAGCTCGCCATCACCGCGGGTGCCATGAAAGGCATTCCGCTGGTAGGCCCATCCAGCACGGGAAGCACGAACTCCACCACCAACGCTGCTGGCGCGGCCTCGTCGTCACCTGCAGCCCAACAGCAGTTCCAGAGCACGTGGCGGTTTGGTGGTAACCCAACTGCCTTCGCCACGTCCAAGATGGCGGCTGCAGACGCCGGGAACACACACGGCATCTCCGTCACGCCGCCGAA
This sequence comes from Herpetomonas samuelpessoai, assembly GCA_030849835.1. Taxonomy (NCBI): domain Eukaryota; phylum Euglenozoa; class Kinetoplastea; order Trypanosomatida; family Trypanosomatidae; genus Herpetomonas; species Herpetomonas samuelpessoai. Next base: position 169,973 of record JASAOC010002136.1, read on the forward strand.
GCGTCTCGAGAAGAACCCCTACGGAAGCCTCATGTCGTTTGCGTCGGTGGTGTCTACGACTCGGGGCTCCTCCGCTGGCACCGCCTCCGTGAAGCCGCCGCCGCCGCCACCGGTTGTGGTCGCCGTCGCTGCGCTGCAGCCCCCTCCGTTTAACCTTAGCGACCCCGCCGTGGCCGCGGGCGGGGCACCGGCCATGGCCGACCGCCTGGACCAGTGGGCCGGCGAGCAGCTGGCGAAGCTCGCGCGCCACCGACTCTACTCCCGTCCTGCCGCCTCACTGTCGCAGGCGACGGCTGCCGCAGGGCTCGATGCTGCGGCCGCAACAGCGGGAGGCACCACGCGCCTCGCTTCGCATGGAGGTCACTCTGAGACTGCTTTGGGAGGGAAAATGTCTCTTTCAAGGAGCTCGCACACGGAGGGGAGCGCCGCCGCACGCCGGCACCGCACCTCCCGCTCCCCCGCAGACCAAAGACGTGCCGCCGCCTCCTCCGCCCACGCCGCAGCCAGCGGTGGTGACGCCGCGAGCAGCGATGGCGAGGACGATGCCGCGGACGAGCAGACCCATTACCTTGCCAGCGCGGCGCCGGTCGGGGGGGTCGCGACCGCGGAGCAGCAGAGCCTCATGAAGCTGCTGCTGCGACACTTCAGCACAGCACCCGCGACCCTCCCCATCCCCACAGGCTCGGGCGCCGATGCCGTCCGGCGGAAGGGCGGGCGCGGAACGGGAGCGGCTGCGGAGGCGAAGCTCGGTCCCATTTCTCGCTTGTCAAAGGACATGGGACTGCGCATTGAGCCCAATTACGAAACCACGGACAGCGGCGTCGGCGACGCTGTGGCCGCGGTGCGACAGCTCAAATCAGGCGCGAGTAGCGCCAAGTACGCCAATACCCTGTGATAACAATTCCCCCTAAATGATATTCACGCGTCTTCAGCTGTCACCTATTTGTTTGGCTTTCTCTCTCTTTATTCTTCTACGGATGGCATCCCCCGTCACCAGGAAACGCCTGAGTCAATGTACGTTACCTCAAATAAATGTAATTTCCCGTGAACATTATGCTCTTCTTTTTTTTTTTTTGAGAATTGAAACAGATGTATCGCACTTGTCAGCAAGACTTCTCAACAACAAGAACAAAAACAAAAACAAAAAGGGAAAGGTGAAGAAAAAAAAAACCTGGCGACGAGACACTCCTGTCGAAGTGTCCCAGCGGATGAATGGAATCGGGGGTGTCTCGAGCGGGTTCTGGCTACTGCCGATTAGGTTTCCGTTTTGGTTGCACACATGCTAGAGTGAAGAGAATGACGGAAGGTAAAAGGACTCAAGGAGGATATGTATCCCATCCTATTCATGCGTACAACGAACAAGCTAGGTACACCATTCTGTCCTCCCTCTTATTTATTTATTTATTTTTCCTTTTTTTCTTCTGCCGCGCGACATCTCCTCTAGATATCACACAGCACGAGCGGACCAGCGAGAGCCAATCTCCGGTGCACGCGTGACAAACCTCCTCCCTCAGCCTCACCATCGCAGTGTTCCGTTTATATTATTATCATTCCCTCCTCTTTTCTTTTTCTTTTTCGTGATCGTAGTCCTCTTTCCTTCTGAATTCGCTTCCTTTTGTGTTTTACGGAAAAGACCTTGCATCAGCAATCCCCTTCTCCGACTCCCAAGCATCACCTCTTTCTTTTTTCTTCTCTCTCTCTCTCTTCCACCTTCTCGGATAGCGGCACGTTCAGCTCATTCGGGGTTCTTCTCTGTTGTTGTTGTTACATATATATACTTTCTCCCACCCTTTTTTTTTTCCTTTGCTTTGCCACCATCAACGCACCGCACCTGAACCAGCACTAATAGGAAAACCAACGATCGCATGGCGACCTCGTCCGATCCCTCGCCCCCACAGCTTGTTTGGCAGTGTCTGACATGCAAGCACCGCACTCCCTTGCACCGGGACGGGCCCCTCTCCACCGAAGCGGCACCAACCGTTCCGGCTGCTCACCCCATGGACTCCGTGCGCTCTGCGTTCCTCATGCGCGATCTCGAAGAGGAATCCGGGAGCGACGAGGCCTTCGACGGTGGCGCGAGTGACGAGATGGTCGACAGCTATCGGGAGTCCGCAGGGGCGAGTGTTTCGTCTCGCGTCACTGGTGCACCGCACCTTGCCTCGCCTCCACTGAACGCGCATGCATCGGCATCGCAAGGCTCGGGCCAGCATCGTCACGGGGATTCTGCCCTTTCCGTGCAGCCCTTGTCCGACATCACCGAGGACGCGCAGAAGGCGAGGGAGCGCGCGCGTCGTGAGAAGGTGACGTACTTCTACGACTGCGTCGACCCAGAGCTCATCAATGCCATTCACAAGCATGACAGCGACGATAGCTCAAGCTTCTCTCACAACAGGCGTCACGGTCTCACCGTTGGCGCGTTCCAGCACGCTGCGACGTCGCCACCAACTGCGGCGTCGTCTTCTCCCTCCCCGTCTCACCCGGTAGTGGGGAAGCGCATGGTGCGGTACTGCGGGCGGTGCGACAATGTCACGTGCGCGGAGGTGGTGGAACTTACTGCTCCCACTCCTAGCATACCGAGCCAAACCCAGGAGTCACACGACGAAGGCGAAGAGGAAATCGACCCCAACGAGCCTGAAGTTGTTTTGGAAGAGCTCCCCGACACCGATAGCGATGCAGAGGCGACAAACTCAATGGTCGCAGAGGGCACCAGTGCAGGCACGCAGCCAGAGGACACCACCTCGTTCATCTATTACGGGCGCTGGCTCGCGGACTCCTTTATTACGAGCGCCACAGACGACAAGACGACGCGCGAGTACAACCGTGAGCTGGTCCTTTCCATCTTCCCGCCTTTCCTCGTGCGACTGTGGCAGCGACGCACAGTGCAGTCGGCGTGGCACGCGCTGTGCACGCTCATCCACCCTCTCTCCCCACGCCTCTACCGCTTCGAGGAACCGTTGCCGCCCTCGTCAGGATCCCCCGTCACAGCATCTTCACCGACCGTGCCAACGCCAGAGAATTCTCGCGTGTGGCGTGCTGGTGTAGAAACAGAAGGCAATGGCTTCCGTTCCGATCAAAGGTGCAACGACACGGCAGATGAAGACGTGGACAAGCAAGAGGAGCATGTCGCAGAAAAGACCGCCATGGCAGAAGAACTCGCCAACGCGTTTGCGAGCCTCATGTGAGTCTTTGTGGCATACACGTGTGCAGCCGGTTACATTTGAAAAAAAAAAAAAGGAAACTTTGGATCGCGTTTTTTCCTTCTGCTTTTAAATGACGACCTTTGGTCACGTTTTTCCACGTCTCAACCACCTCTCTCACGTTTGCTCTTTCATCCTCCTTCCAGCAATGGGCTGCTATACGCAACACGCTTTGAATCTTTTTCTTTCGAAAGAGAAAACAATAAACATTGTCCACCTTACCTCGACTTTATCTATTGTTGATTCCTTTTCTTCTTTTTTCTTTTCCTTTTTTTGTTTTTCTTCTTCTTCACGCTCCATGTGCCTTCATCCTGCAACGCCTTTTTTCAAAACGCACTATCTTTTATTTCACGCGCGCGCTCGATTCCCCACACCACTTATCTCTCTCTCTCAATCTCTCTTTTCTTTTTCCTAAAAGGAAAACAAAAGAAGCCGTAAACAGGAAAAAACAAAACGCAAGGTCATGCGTGTCCCTTCTCACATGCGTCACGCCCTTTGCCGATTTCACTCCCCCTCTCTCAATTCTTCCTTTCCTTGGCACATGCGTGCTTGGTCCCTTTTGTTGTTGTTCGCATCACGCAGACACAGCGTGTTGTGTTGTTCTTGCCAGCGCGGATGTTCATCCCTACCTCACTTTCACTCCATGAGCGTTCATTTCTTTTTTTTTTTTATTTTTCTAATCCACCCTGCATCACAAAATGTTGAATAAGCAGGGAGGGAAACGAAATGGTTCGTTCGTCTCCTCTCTCAACCTGTCTTCACCGCTCCCTCATCTCTTCCATTTGCGAGTGTCTTTCCCCAAAGGAAAGCAGAACCAAAATAAAAAAAGTTCTGAGTGCCTATCAATAATTCCCAACAGCATAAATAAAACAAAAAAAAACGTATCCCCCGATGAAGTCGACAGGGGGGTCGACGAAAAGGGAAAGGACGGCGAGAAGAATGCGTTGTGATGCGAACGGTGCAATATGAAACCTGTTTCAGGACAGCAAGACCAACAGAGGGAGGCAAAAATAAGAGAGAATGAAGATCACTTTGCTCCTGTGATCCCCGCCGTGGCCTCTCTCTCTCCCTCCACCACAAGTTTCCACCAACGAAGCCATCTCAATTTGTTACGCTTTTTCTCCCTTTTTCCTTATTCTCTTCCTTTGTGCTGCGCTCACGACAGCCGAGTAGGATAGTGATTGTATTATTAGTTATTCGTTTTTTCATTTCTACTGAATTTGCGCTGCTCTGGCAGCATTTAACGGGGCTTTGAACGATATACAGAGGAGCCTCTGGGTTTCCTCTCCCAACTCTCCTCGGATTTATTTTCATTTTGCACAGCTGCACGCAACGCCCATAGAAGTCACAGGAGGCTATCAGCTCCTCGACTGCCATTTTTTTTTTTCTTCTTCTTTCTACCTCTGTCTTTCTTTCCCTCTTTCTTTTGTTTACACTAGACAACCTTCGCGATAACTCCACGGAACCTCTCGTTTCCGGCCTCCCTATATATATATATTTCACCGCCTTTGTTTCCTCCGATTCCCTGGGTTCCTACTCACTTGGGCTGTTGTTTGTTTCTTTGTTTTGTTTTGTTTTTTACTTTTCTTACACATTAGATCACCTCCCACTCAGACGACGAAGCGACTCACCGCCTCACAACATCCAAAAGAGAAAGATGGCGGGATTGCAAAGCCAGAACATCTCCGTCGCGTCCACACGCATGGGCGGCGCCAGTGCCGTGGGCCCTGCCGGCGCCACGAGCAAAGACAAGAGCACCTGTGTCTTCTGCAAGCGCCGGGCGACGCCGCCTGCGTCTGACCCGCACGCGCCTGTCTTCGCCTTCTTCTCCCTCGTGGATTGCCGGCACTACGCCTGCCAGCCCTGTGCCTTGGTCAACTGCGACAACGCGGGCCGGTATATTGAGTGCCCGCAGTGCCACTGTGTGTCGCGGCTGGCGCAGTCTGGCCGCAAGCGGACGTCCTCTGAGAAGCGCCGCGATGAGGATCGCGTGCCCATTGATGACGGCGTCTCTTCCGTTGGCTCGCGGCGATCGTCACGGGCAGGAGCGGCGGCGGCAGCTGGCAGGCCGCCACGCAGCGCGCTGAAAAGCAGCGGGCCGCACGGATCGGCGGGAAGCACCTCCTCGGTGCTCGGACCTGACGGAAAGCCACTCAAGAAGAAGCGCGCCAGCTCCGTGCAGTTCCCGGCCAACCTGGACGACAGCAGCGCCAGCGCGACGCCAACACCTGAGGCCGCGGAGGGCACCCCGCGCACCTCCTCGCCCCTGACACAGGACGCGGTTGATGCGCTGCCCCTTGACCCGGACATGGAGCGCAAGCGGCGACGCGAGCTGCGCGCCATGAAACGTCAGCGTGCAAAGGCAGAGGAGCCCTCTGTGGGGCTGTACTCCTTGGCAGCCCCGGCCCCAGCCTCGTCGAGCGCGAGCGCCTCTGCGGCCGCGGGGAAGAAGGATCGCACTCGCAGTGCGCCTCCGCCAGCGCTGCCAAAGACAATCTTGGACCCCAAGGAGACCTTCCCGGTGCCGCCGCCGCTGAAGCTGCACACTATCGAGGAGGACGAAGCCAAGGCTGCGGAAGCGCAGGAATCACAGCAACAACCTGCACAGGCAGCCGATGGCACGACCAACGACGACGCGGTCCCTGAGGTCGCCCCCACAGACACTCCGCAGAACGAAGAGGAACCCAAGCAGAAGCCCGAAGAACAACAACTGCCGACAGACCAAACCGCAGACCAGGTCAAGGAGCCCACCCCCTCTCAGCCCGAGAAGGGCGAAGACGAAGAGAAACAAGAAGAAGAGGCTGCGGAGGCCGAGGCGCAAGCCGCGCAGCGGCAAGAAGCGGAGGCGCAGCTCCATGCCTGCCTCCTTGGCGAGAAAGATGGCCGAGAAGTCATCCAGCAAGCGGAGGCGCACCAGCGTCAGTCCCTCGCGGCTGTCATGGAGGACGAGTGGTTCGACCACCACGCCAGCCGTCCCTTGCAGGACGAGTTCGAGGTGAGCCCTCGTACCCCTGGCGGGGCATACCCAGGGAACACGACAACGGAAATCTCCGATCAAGTCTCTGTCACGTCAGACGACGAGTCGCTTCGTGGACTTTCTGGCATCCGCAGCAGCCGAAGCAGCCGTCGCCCGGGCCGCTCTGCAGCTAGCTCTGCGGTGAAGCCGCGCGAGGCGACAGCCACCACTGGCACCGCAACCATCGGCGTCTCTTCCACCGGTGTGCCTGCAGCTGAGGATGGCGGCATCTCACCCGTCAGTGACGTCTTCCCGACTGCTGCAAGCCTCAAGGACCCTGCCGCTGCAGCCGCGTCTGAGACCCCAGCGGCAACAGGGGATGCGACGGCTCCGTCACTGGACAGCGCTGCCCCGCACACCGTCAAAGATGCCTCTTCATCCCCCATTGCAGAAACCAACGCGCAACCGTCTCATGGGGCGACGGGGAGTGGTAGTGCTCCCACCGCCACGGACGCCACAGATGCCGCCACCAGCCCCATCGGTCCCTTTCGCGAAGGGGAGGAAGAAGATGATGAGGAGCGCCCCGGTAGCGGCCACCGCGCGACCGACGACCCAGACGAGGCGCCGGCTTCCCTCCACACACAAGGCCACACGGAGAAACCGTCAGGACAGGAAGGCCCTGTCGCAGAGGACGAAGTCGGACTGCTGCCCTCGTCCTCTGCGACCGTTTCTGGCCCGAGCAGCGAGAGCTCCTCGTCCATGCGGCGGCACAAGAGCAAGCCGCACAAAGGCAAGGATGCAGCTCCTCGCACTGCGGCAGCATCCACTGCCAAACCGGACGAACTCGCTCAGGGACCGGCCGACGGAGAGGACAGTCCCGACGTGGATCACGCACCGGTGGGTGAGGAGGGCACCGTGACGCCTTCTGACGCTGCCTTCGCACTTGGAAAGGGCGGTGTGGTGGAAGAGAAGGACGACGTCAACGACGATGGCGAGTCCATCGCCGTGGACGTCCCCGCCGCCGAGGAAGATGGTGGTGTTCAGACAGACTCCACCCCCAAGCCCCTGCCAACAGGATTTACCACGGCACCTACAGAAGATGAAAGAGCAGACGCTTCCGTGCCCGGTGTCAGAACCGACGACACGGATGCCCCTCACGCCACAAACGCTGTCCCCGCTGTAGATGTCGACGGTGCTGCCGATACTGCGGGCGATGGGACGGCGGAAGGTGCTCTTGGAAATCCGCATGAGGGCAGTGCTTCCACAGGGGCAGAGGATGCAGAAGAGCTCGCGGCGCGCGCGGCGTACGGAGAACTGCAGCGCCAGCAGCAGGAAGCGCAAGAGGAGGAGCAAGAGCGAGAACGCCAGCAAAGGCAACAGGCGGAAGAAGAAGGAGAAGCAGAAGCCAAAGCAGCAGCAGCAGCAGCAGCAGCCGAGGAGCAAGCGGCACGCGAGCGGCAACTTGCTGAAGAGGAAGCTGCCTTTGCTGCTGCCATGCAGGCGCTCAAGTCGCAGACGGTGGATGCGGAAGCTCAGGCCCGGCGTGACATCGAGAACCAAGAGGCCAGCGAGGCCCAGTGGCTGTTAGCCGCTGAGCGCATGGATCGCGCGGCGGCGGCAGCCGAGGAGGCGGATCGCCTTCAACAGGAGCGCTTCCTCCAGCGCCAGCAGCGTGAACTGGACCAGCTGGCCTTTGACGCCGCCACGCTTGTGGAGCGTGACGAGCCGCTGGATCGGCGCGACATCCAGGAAGCGGAGCGGCGTGCAAGGGCTCTGCTGCAACTCGAGGCAGATGTCGTTGCACAGGCACCCGTCGCCGCGGCCGACTCCGCCGCACGCCTGCGCGCCGCATCCGAGAAGCGCGAGGCCGAACTTGAGGCGGAGCGTGAGCGTGCCCGTCTTCTCCGCGAGTTCCGGCAAGCCGTGGAGGAAATGACCCTTGACGAGGAGGACGACCGCTACGATGTGCGGGAGCAGGAGCGCCACGCGCGCAGGCAGTTGCGCAACGAACTTTCCGAGGCACTGGATAAGGCAGCCCTCGAAGAAAGACACCGGAAGCTTCGAGAAGCCCAGGAGGAACAAGAGAGGGCTCGCGTGTCCGCGCGACCAGGGCCTCACCCCGATGAAGGTGACGACCGTGAGGAAGAAGGCGAAGACACCTTTCAGAACGCCAGCAACGATCAAGGGTACGGCGCTGCGGACATGACCACGGCGTCCGAGGCCCCTACCGTCGGCCCTGCCGACGCGGCGACGACCCAGCAGCCCATCCGTGCACATGCACCGATGATGCAACGACCCCCTTTCGCGACCCCGTCCGCAGACAACACGTTCCTCAACAACGCCACCGCAAACGATGGCAGCTACACCCAGCAGCAGCCCTCACCACAGCAACAGCAGCAGCAATCCATGCTGCGCTCGCAGTCCCGCGGTGGTGAAGGCCATCACACACCCGTCTCCCCGTGGTACGACCCGGAGCTGATTCGTCAGATGCGGGAGCGCGCACTGGCGCAGGAGGAGGAAGTCCTGGAGGCTCAAGCCCGTCTTCGCGAGGCGGAGCGACGCCTAGAAGAGGAGGCTCGCGTTCGTGCCAAGGCAGAGGCCCAGCGCGCCGCTGCCGAGGAGGAAGCCGCACGCGTGCTGGCGGAGGCGGAGCGACGGGCCGAGGAGCGCATCCGCATGGCGCGCGAGCAGGCAGAGCGAGAGCTGGAGGAGCAGCTGCAGTCCGCGAGGCGCGCGAGCGAGCGTCGCGCGGAGCACGAGGCCGCCATGCAGGCCCTCGAGGCCGACGAACGCAGCGCGGTGCTGGAAGCGAAGCTGCAAGCCGCGGAGCGTGCCTTGGCGGAAGCGCAGCGTCGAGCTGAGCAGGAGGTGCAACGCGCACGCCAAGAGGCAGCCGACGCGGCCGCCGCGGAGGCTGCGCGCTTGGAACGCCAAGCACGCGAGCGCGAGGCTGAATTCGCCGAGAAAAAACACGCCGAGGCCATGCTGCGACTAGCAGAACGCGAGAAGGAGCGCGAGGAGGCGGCGGAGCGACTGCGCGAGATTGAGGCACGCGCCGACGCCGCCGTGCGCCAAGCCAAGGAGGAAGCCCGCGCCGCCGCAGAGGCGGCCCAGGCGCGTCTGGAGGAGATGCAGGCACGCCAGCAGGCACGAGCGGAGGAAGTTCGTGAAGCCCAGCGGGCGGTGCAGCGGGCACGCGAAGATGCGCTGGACTTTGCGTCGAGTCGTGCCACGTCCTCACGCGCCACTCCGGTGCCCTTTGATACTGCTGTTGCTGTTGCCTCTGCTGCTCGCGTCGCAACACCAACCAGTGCGGCAGCCGCCCTGCAACCGCAACCTCCGCACCCCTCACGCACCCCTGGCCGCCCCAGCCCAGGCGGTAGCAGCAGCGTCAACCACGGCGCGGCCTTCCGTCAGTCACAGATGGAGCAGCCACTGGCGCAAGAGCACAAGAGCAGCCCATTGCCCGTGCGCCCACCCTCTGCCACGGCCAGCCGCTCTGGAGCCGCAACACCACCGCTGGCGCCAGCCATTGCCCTCCGTGAGCCCCGGGGCACTACCGTAGCACTGACAGAGAATAACGAGATCCTCACCGGACAGCTTATTCGTGTTGCCATCCGTGAGGCTGTGCAAGAGATTCTCATGGCCCGCGAGCACGCCCGCACGCTGCGCGAGAACGCCAACGAGAGCGTAGAAAACAGCCAGCGTCGTTTCCGGCACCACCAGCGCGAGCGCAACCAGGCCGAGGTGGATCTCGTGGAGGCCCAGAGCGCCTGCTCGGAGAGCTACGCCGCCCCACAGCAGTCCCGCCAGCACCACCACCAGCATCCTCGTCACACGCACGGCTCTGCGCAGTCGACGCCAACACCGCAGCAAGACCAGAGCTTCGACAGCGGGCGTCCCTCGTCACGGTACTTTGACGTCTCCTTCGACGGTCGCGGGTACGGCGCGATGGACCGAGGGGAGACGGCACCAGAGCCTTCGCGGCCGGCGCACCGTGCCCTCTTTCCCGCCCGCCAGCCGCAGCAACAGCAGCAACAATACCGTCAGCCGTACGCGGCACCGTATGCAGGACGTCCATTACCCGCGCCGGTTCCTCACGGCCATCCGTTCTATACCTCACCCTCCGCCGGCCTGGCGGACTACGGCCCGATGCACCAGTATTATCAGGACCGCCACCCCACCGCCGCCGGGCCAGCAGCGTTCCGTCCCGCGCACGGTGGCTTTTACCCGAGCGCTGACGAGCGCTACGGCTACGCGTACGACAAGGAAGCCGCCGCTGCGTACTACACCGGCGTCCCACCGCCCCAACGGCCCCGGCCGCAGCCGGCGTACAATCCCTACGATGCCGATGGTGTCGAAGATGACGACATGGACACTGCGCAGCCGCCGTCGCGCCGTAGCCGCACCCGCGCGGACCCGAATGCGACTGACTATCGCGCGCCAAGTGGCTCTCAGCCTTCACCGCAGCCTGTTGGTCAGACAGACGAATGCGCACGCAACGATGCGGGCACCTCACCCATCACAGTCTTTGACGCCGCTGCTGGTGCTGCCTCTGGGTTGATGGCGACACCGCCCTACAAGGCTGGGGTCGCGAAGGCAGCTGGCACCTCTCCGATTGTCTCTGCGGCGGATACGGCCGCGGACGGTGCGACGGGTGCTGCACACGCCGCCGTCAACGTTTCCTACGAGGGCGCCTTTGTGGAAGGCGATGAAAGCGAGAACGACGACAGCAGACAGCCCACCAGCGCGCCGGAAGCCGCGGCGCAGAAACACCTCCCCACAGACGGCAGTTTGTTTGCTTCCCCTCACAAGGCCACGGGCGAGGGCAACGCCGCCGAATCCCCAGAAGAGCCCAAGACGGTGAAGAAGGCGTACGAAGCTTTTTTCGTGCCCTTTGGCGACACCTCCGAACCGCGCCGGCCCAAGCCACCGACGCCGTGCAATTACGTGCCTGGCAAGAAGCCCTTTCCCTCCGCGGCCGCGACACCTGCCCATAAACCAACCAACGCCCGCACCCGCGGGACCAGCGGAGGCCGCGGGCCATCCACGGGACGTCGCCGCGCAGGCAACACGTCGGCGCGCAAGCCTGTGGCCGATCCCAATGAGCGCCGTCGCAGCATGCGGGAGCGCTTTGCGGAGAAGCACCAGCCCCGGCCGCGGAAGAGCTCACCCCCGCAGCCTCACCAGCCGCAGCGCTCGGCCCGCCGTGCACCGGACGCTTGGGACCCCGTCTTGAAGGCTCCTCATGTTCACATTCACACCAACGATGTGCCTGTCGACGCGTACGACTCCCTCGAAGACGATGAGACGCTGCGTACGCCACCGCCACTTCCCCGCAGCCGTGCACGTGATGCCAAGGACCTTGGTCATGGTGCAGGCCGCAGCCGAGATGCCTACTATTACGAACCGATGGCCGTCCCGAAAGCGAGCAAGCCCTCTGTCGGTCCATGGGAGCGCGAAACCTTTGCCGAGGACAAGCCCACACAGCGTCGCGCCGCTTATCACGACGAAGTCAACATTCACAGGAGCACCAACTACGGTAGAGGGACGGACCCGTATGCGGACGGAGAGGCAGACGACGACGTACTGTGGGAGCCGAGTTACCGCGCACGCGGTCCACGCCCAGCCCCACCGCCGTCTGGCCCGGAGCCCCGTCGCGATCGTCGCCGTGAGCGCACGGACAGTCATGGTGACCGCTATGGCGCCAGCGGACCGGCAGCCCCTGCCGCCGCCTACTTCTCCTCTGGCATGGTCAGCACACCAGAGATGGTGCGGTACGGAGGCAACAGCAGCCATCCTCGCCGACATCACGACCTCGCGGATGGCGATCGGCCCGCGCCTAGCACCGGACATCCGTACGCGTACATGCCCCCGGGAACCTCGCGTGCCTCGGGCGCCCCCACCCTCGCCGAGCTCGACCGCCGTCTTCGCCAGCTGCGTGAGCTAGATCGCCGTACGGGAGGCACCAGCAGTGGCGCGGCCCCTCGCCGTGTGTCCCCGGGCGGCCGGCGTGCGCCGACACAGGCGTACGACCCAAGCATCACGGTGACCTTGGACCTGCACGGTGGAAGGGACCGTGACAGCCGAGAGCATCGCACGCGTAGCCGCAGCGCTGGGGTGCGTCAGTCCGCGGCTGCCTCCCCTCCTTGGCGGACAGACCTGAACAGCAGCCCCGTGCGGCCCCCATGGAACGTTCGTCAGCCGCACTCGAACGTCTACATGCCCCCACCCGTGCAACGGCCCGTTCCGTTTTAGTGGAACGAGTGAGAGAGAAACGGCGCGGGGGAATGCCTTGTGTCATTCTCCTTCTACCAATGTGCTGGTGTCTCCATTTTTTTTTAATAGAAGTTATTTTTTTCTGTTGTAAGATTATACCTACAGTGTGTGTATGACTGATATATGCTTGTTCCCCTCTCACCTTGTTCTCTTCTTTTCTATTTGATGCCCCGCGGACATCCATGAAGCTGGTCCGTTTTTGCTGTTGTTGTTGTTTTTTTCGTTTTTCTTTTTGCTGTGCATGTGAGCAACAGGTGCGTCGCTCAGGCCGCGCGCTCTGTTGTCTTCCACGCTTGCCCTAGAACTCTTTCATTTGTCATTCTTGATGGTGAGAGAGGCTAACGATTTTTAATGTTTCCATTTGGCTTGTTGTTTTCACATCCCTCACGTTCTTAGAGGAGCTCGCTCCACTTGCTTTGACGTTTACGTCATTGTGTTTTGTCTCATTTGTTCACTCACTGTTTAAATCGCTCTTTCCCTCTCATACACACACACATACACACACACACCCAACATGCGAACTTGGGTCACTCGCTCGCGCTTTTCTTCCCCATGTTCAACGCTTCCTCCTCTCCCTACACGCATACAATTGTTCCCTTTGACCTGAATGAAGACAAGAAAGAAAAAAAAAGAGAAGATATCGCATGTCATGGCGAACCAGGATTTGCCCTTGTTGAAAAGCACAGAATGGTTTGGCGATACTGAGCGTCCTGGATGCCTCCTGTAGGGACGGTTACTAGGTCTTTAACTAACCATCGCAACCCCCCTAATCTCCTATGGGTATCGCTGTGGGTGGTGGATAACGACCCGCCCCATGACCGCGTCGGATGAATGGGGAACAGACACCGCGATGCAGCGGAAGGCTATCCTCTGGAGGTGTCCGCTTGACTCCAGTTGGAAGGGCAGTCATGCTTTTCCATTCCTTGGAGAAGAACACTCTTCGTCATGAAATGTAACTTTTCAACTGGGTCTTCCTTGTCTCTTTCCTTTACCATCTATGATGTTGTATTTTGAAGCTATACGCTTTCTCCTTGTATTCATTTTTTTTTTCTATTATTATTTTCATTTCCGTTTTCCTAGTCACCCTAACGAACTTCGAATCCTGTTCCCTTTCTCTCACACTCTGTATCCTTCACTACCGAAAAAACAACAAAGTATAAAGCCATCACGATGACCGCTCTCATCACCAGTCAGCGCTACAACTGGATGGGGTACAATGGTACCGAGTCCCGCGAGGTGGACACCTCCCTCCTGCGCGTGGACCCCAACAGCCGTGGCAGCAACTACGACTACGACCACCGCCAGGAGGTGATGGCCGATATCAAGGAGCGCCTCTACCTCATCAAGCGCGACCTCGATCTGATTCCTGAGGACGAGCTCCGCGCCGAGGAGGAGCGCCGCCAGCAGCGCCGCGACGCTCGCAAGCAGCGCGAGGCGGAGGAGGCCCGCCAGCGCGAGGAGGAGATGGAACGCAAGCGCCAGGAGGCGGAGCGTCGCCGCCAGGAGCGCGAGCAGCACGAGGAGGCGGAACGCCAGCGTCAGGCCGAGGAAGAAGAGCGCCGCAAGCAGGAGGAGGCAGAGGCTGCTGCCAACGCGCAGCGCTGGCGCGCCGTGAAGGACTCAGACGAGGACAGCGACGATGAGGACGAGCGCAACGACGTGCTTGCCCGCATCCCCCGCTCGCAAGACGAGATCGATGCCGCCGTCAAGGCCTTCTCCAACGGGACCCGCTCTCTGCTTGTGAGCCGCGGCCAGGGCTACGTGTCCTACCTCGATGGCTCCACGCACTCCAGCATCGCCGTGCTCGAGCAGTACAACAGCAACCACGTCGCCGCCACCGAGAAGGCGATCCGCGGCACCACCCGGAGCGTCCCCTCCGCGGACGAGTTCAGCACCCAAGAGCTGCGCGAGACCCTCGAGGCCCGCAACGAGGCTCGCAAGAACCTCGACGCTCGCCGCGCCGAGAACGACCCGACGTACGCCGCCCGCATGCGCAAGGCCGAGCGCGACAACCTCCGCAAGGTCCCCGCGGAAGAGGGCGACGAGGCAGAGCTGCTGCGCAAGGTCGAGGACGCCAAGGCGCGCCACGAGGAGGCCCGCGAGCAGTACAACAAGCGCGCGGCCGCCTCTGGTGAGGCCCTCGCCGTCGCCGCCGCCAGCCGCATCCCGGAGGGCGGCCTGCCCGCGGAGGCGGAGGCTGAGCCGGAGCCGGAGGTGGTCGCTGCGGCCGCCTCCGCTCCGCCAGAGGAGGTGAGCACGGTTCAGCAGGACCGCGCCATCAACATTGACGCGCCGGCCGAAGACGAGTACCCCACCGAGGAGCCCGCCAAGGCTGCGTCCAGCGCCAGCAAGAAGTCTTCGACCAAGAAGTCCTCCAGCAAGTCTTCGAGTAAGTCTTCGAGCAAGAAGTCCACCCCCAAGGAGCAGGAGGATGAGTACCCCACTGAAGAGCCCGCTCAGCAGGACCGCGCCGTTCACGTTGATGCCGCGGCGGCTGATGAGTACCCCACCGAGGAGCCCGCCAAGGCTGCGTCCAGCGCCAGCAAGAAGTCTTCGTCCAAGAAGTCCTCGAGCAAGTCCTCGAGCAAGGCCTCGAGCAAGAAGTCCACCCCCAAGGAGCAGGAAGACGAGTACCCGACCGAGGAGCCCGCCCAGCAGGACCGCGCCATCGACATTGACGCTCCTGCCGGTGACGAGTACCCCACTGAAGAGCCCGCCAAGGCTGCGTCCAGCAAGAGCTCCTCCAAGAAGACTAGCCCCAAGGCTCAGGGCGATGAGTACCCGACCGAGTAAGCGGCCTGCGGCACGCTCTCCGATCCCTTGATTTGGAAGGTTTGAAAAAAAAAAAGGATTTAGTGGAGAAAGACTAGCAGTGATGGCGAAAAGGGAGAAGTGAAGAGGCACGCGTCACGTCCTTCTCGATGTATTTTTGTAAGTGTGTGTGGCTTGTCACACCGAGGAGCACCCCGCTCTGTCTCACCACAAAGCATCTAGACGGAAGGAACGTGAGAAGGCTACCCTCATCTCTATACATTCACTTCCTTCCCTGGATGCGAACTTCTTTTTCTTCGTGAATGTCGTGCCTTTTTCTCTTTTTTTTTTTTTTGGATTGTATTTTGAATGCGTGACACCGATCTGCCCCTCTCCTACCGGCCAAAATTGTCCCATTCCAAACCGCAACTTCGTTTATCTCTTCCAGCTGTATCTCATTCCCTCTGTCACTGCTCCCTTCTTTTTAAAATATTATTTTTCACTTGTATTTCATGGATGCATGCACGCTTTTCCCTCTTTTCTCGTCGTTTCGTTGGTCTTGTTGATGGCGGTTTGTTTCTCTCTTTTTTTTTTTTCATCGTGCATGTTAGCCAGCCCTACTCCTGTTTTTCTTTTTCTCTCTCTCCCTTCCCAACAAAGGCAGAGTGTCGCTCATGTTCCAGTCCCACAGACGGAACGTAGAAGTAGAAAGGGGTCAGAAAAGAAAGAGAAGCGTTGTCATCTCCACTTTCGAGGCTCTCGTACTCGGTGGCCATGGACCCGGCAGCCACTCCATTCCCCTTCTCTTTTTTTTGTCTCATTTCTTTCGGCTTCCGCGTTTCCCTACGCCCCTACAACCACTCTAACGTTGCGGCTCTCCAACCGTAGACAAGCATTTGACTTTCTTTGAAAATAACGTACGAAATCAAAAAATGAGTGGCGAGATTGTCTATCTTCGAACACTAAACGTTTTGGGGAGGGACGAACCCCTCTCTCTCTCTTTCGCTGAGGAAGCAGCGCTACGTGCGTGCAGGCGATGGATTCCTGTTTGAGTAGGGCACTCAGCACTCTCAACTGCCTCTCGTGCGCACCCTTCTCTGGCGAAGCGATGCGCTGTGTGTTATGTTTTGCCCGTGAAGGCTTGCGCACTGTGTATACCGCGGAGCCCATATCTGACGCATGCGGTCAGCCCTTCCAAACCCATGTTAGGAAGGTGGCTTTCCCCGGCGATGACCAGCGGCGAAGAAGACGACTAAAAAACGCCTTCTTGTGTGTTAACTGGTTCTTGCTATGGTCTCCCACTGTCTCTTTGTCCTATTTCACTCGTCATGTTTCCACGGAAGCTCTGCGTATTTTGCGCGCAAGCCTCTTCGTGGCGTGAATTCTTTCGAACTCACTTTGGTGTTCAAGGCTTTTGAAGCTCAATTATTTTTATTTTTATTTATTTTTTTGCAAGCGTGACGATAGAAGTGTATCACCTGCATAGAGTACCAGAGTGAGTCCAAAACAAAAGCAGAGTAGGCTTCCAAATTACAGAAAGACTGGAGCACTCGTTCTCTTGCTTCAGCTTTGCGTATAGAAATCCATCCTCTGCATAAACAGTTGGCGCACACGAGGCCCCGCGCCTGTGTATTGTCTTCCTTCGTATTCCCAGTGTGTCATATCCTCTTTGTGCTTCCTGATAGCGCCTCCGCACCATTACAAATGGCGCACGTGTTCCCAACGCAAGCACTCGGTACAGGTTCCTTTTCTGTGACGCAAACAGCCAGCGGGGCTCGCATCTACGAACCCGCCTCACCACCCGTCGGGCAGATTCCCGTCATTCCCCCTGCCGCTGTCTCACAGGCTTCCGCGCCAGCCTCGGGCTATGCGTATGCCTACCCCTTTCACAGTGCATTTCCTCCACCACCACCTCTGCCGCACGGGGTTTCCTCGCCATCGTCAGGAGAACCGCAGCGCCGACAGGTGGTTCCGCTTGATATGGCGCCTGGAGCCTCGGAAGGGCCACGCCATAGCGGTGGCGATGCCTCAGCTCGCAAGGAGCCGCAAGCGGGTGTGGATTCAAACCCTGTTCCATTCGAAAACGAGCGGAAGTCCCAAGCGCCCCCGTCAACGCGTGCAGCGGTGGCCGAGGCATCTCACTTGAAGGCGCAGGTCCGGGTGCTGGAGCACGAGGTGAAAACGCTGCGGGATGGGCTGACAAGGACGGCCCAGCTGTCGTCGGCTTCTTCGCGTGCTGCGTCGGCCTCCCGCTCGCCAGCACAGGGTCGCGCTACAGCCACGGCCGCAGCGGGTGCTTCTGTGGGGAAACCTGAGATTGCGTTCGGGCGACGGGTTCAGCCGTCGTCTTACACCGCGAGCAGCTCAGCAACCGCCGCAGCAGCCTCCACAACTCGTGCAACGAAGACAGTTAGCTTTGCGAAGCGCAGTACGTCGAGCCAGCCACGCGCGCGTCATGCAGAAGGGCCTGCTTCGCATAGCCCTCCAAGTGCGAGCACCTCTGTGTCACGGCACGCCACGTCCAACCCTCATGCAAACATGCAGCCCTTGGTCGTGCCGGTGTGGGAAGAAAACCGCGAGATCCCTCTCCAGGGCTCCGCCACCGGTGGCACACTCCTCCCTGCGGGCCAAGGCACCACAACAAGCACGGTAGCCCTAGATCGCACAGAGGAGCCCGCCCCATCGTCGAGGGGAAAGTACTACTGGCTCTCGGCAGATCCCATTAGCTTGCCGCGCCGCACGGCCGCGATCCCCACGCCGCCTAGCGCACAGCCTTCCCCGGCCGAAGCCAAGGCAACCTCGGCACTGAATACGTCAACGACGGTGGTGCAGCTGTCTCCCGCTGCGTCAGCAGATTCCTTGCACGTGGCGAACCTTCTCTCCCGTCACACGCAGCAGCAGCCCACGGCGTCAGACACCGCTTCGATGGAGGCGGAACTGGTGGAGGCGCGGCGTCTCGTTTCGTGGCAGGCAGATCGCATCACGCAGCAGGAGCACAGCCTGCGCGCGATGGCCCTAGCCCTCGTAGAACTCGAGCAGCGAGTCGCGCAAGAGCAGAAGGCTGCTCCTGTTTCTACAAACATCGTGCAGGGAACAGCGCTAGCACCGGCCGAACATGGCGACTCCACGGAAACACAGCGGCAGGCTGCGCTGCTCACCTTGGCGAAGCAGCTGGCGGAAACGCAGAAACGTGAAGGCGACGCTGTGGCCCACACCACCCAAGCCGAAGCGGCGCTCTCGGAAGCAAGGGCAGAGAATGAACGATTGAAGATGGCGCTTGATACCCTGAAGAAGGAGAACGAGCGCTTGATTGCTGTGTCGCCGCATGGAGCAAGCAGTCCTGTGGGTGGTGGTAGTGCGGCTCAGAGCCCCTCCCCGCCCTGCTCCTCGTCCCCCGCTGCAGCAGCACCGGCCCGTGACGCCAGCGCCAAGCCGGCCCCTGCCGCGTCTGCAGAAAACGCTGAAGACAAGCACCGCAGCAGCGACGCCGTCGTTGCAGATCTGAAGCGGCAAAATGAAACGCTTCGTGCGCGCCTCAAGGCTTGGGAGCGCTGGTACTTTACGGTGCACCAGCAAGAGCAAACACAAGGGCAGCAAGAAGCTCCGAGAAACCGTATGCACGAGGACTCGCGTTGTCAATGCCACAACCGTCAAGTGCCATTGACAGAATCCAAGAAGCCTCGTCACCAGGAATGCGGCTGCTGTCTGTCAGGTGCACCAGAGCCACCGTACTATTCACTCTACGAAATGGTGCACGGTCGGTCTCCATTTCCAGGTACAGGGCCAGCGTCAGAAGAGCAGAGCCCTAACCCTTTCTTTACAGGTGGCGCAGCGGCCCCACGTGCCACTTCACACGGGGCCACCGCAGACCCCCTGGAGTACCTCCGTGCCTGGCGACGCTACCTCCCTGAAACCATGGAAGCAGGGTACACAAAAGAAAAGGTAGACGACAAGGATCGGGATGTTGTGAAGACACCGCAGCCGGTGGCAAGCGAAGCACCCCAAGCACGTCAAGCAATCTCTGTCCAAGGGGACGCGGCTGCGGGTACACAATCAAGCAATCCCACGTCTTCCGCCGTCTATGAGTCACATGGGTATTTCTCACCAGAGGTGCAGCGGCTACTTCAGGAAACGTGGCTGGGCCTTGGCTCTCCGCACGACAGGTGTGACAGCAATGAAGCAGCGAGCGTGGCAGCCTTTCTCGCCAAGGAGCGAGCCCTGCGGGAGCTGGCAACGGCCGAGCACGAGCTCGCAGAGGAACGGCTGCGGAAAATGCTTCTCGCGTCTCGTGAAGGTGCGAACGGAGAGTCGACGACGGCAGCGGCGGCGGATAGTTCCACGCCTATTCACCAGCGAACAACGGTACCGGGCTCGGTGTGCACCCCGTAACACACACCCACACACTTGCGAGAATCCCTCATTAACCATCCCACATGTCTACGATCATGGACGTATGGATAGAAAGACCCGCAGTCAAGCTTGATGTGCGTGTGTGTTCGAGTAGACATTTCCTGGATGGGTGAACATGTACGCTTTGCACTTTCCCCCTTTTTTCTTTGACTCTTATAGATATCAGCAATGTGCCTCTTTCTGTGCTTCTTTTCAAATTTCCTCTCGGCATTATTCATAGATTATAGATTCAGCGACGGGGACACCTCGTCAAAGGGCGTTCCCTCAGGGACACCAGTCTCCATTTTCTCTACAATTCTCATAAAACCATGGGAAAGCTACACACAAGGGAAGGCAAGACGGCTTGTCATCATCCCATCCAGCGAAAAGCGCGTTGCGAGCACTGTGTCACGGAAACGTTTCAACAGTATGTCACTTTGTGCTGCCAGATGTCTGTCCACGAATGAGCCTCACAGTGAAGGATGAAGAAGTGAAAGCTTCACCAGGGCAGCAGACGTTAAATGGCAGCAACTCCCACTACATGATGCCCTTCTCTTTTTCCCTTTCACGCTTCACCTCACCGTTAGGTACGGTTAAAACAGAAGCGACAAAAAACAAAAACAAGAACAAGAACAAGACTTCAGAATTTATACAAGACAGCATATTCATAGAACGCACATCCCATTTATCTTTCTCACCACAGAACTCACCCTTGACTTCTCTTTTTTTTTTTTCTGCATTCACAGCATGAGTAACCCCTTTCACCGACAGAACATCCTCTTCCCCTATGGTGTGGGAAGAGGAGTGCAAGACAGCAACGACAGCTCGGACATTCACGAAAGCGAAAGCGAAGGAGCGGAGGACGAAGACGATCAAGTGGTGTACGCGCGAGAAGACGGACTCCTGAAAGGCAGTGGTCGTATCGCGAATCTATCCTCCTCCTCTCTCATGGCCGGTTCTGCAGGCGGGAAGCCCAAGTCGAATGCAAGTGATGTCACGTGCATGACGACAGCCTCTGTCGTGCGTTCGGTCCATGATGCGGATAGCGGACCTGAACAAAAGATGGCCGCGCGGTCGCACGTCGTTCCTGAAACGTCCTCTGCGACCACACACCAGGCCGCGTCACCGATACCAGACCTCCCACACGCTGCTGCTCCGGCGCCACTCATACGGCGCCATCACGGATCGGCTTCCTTGTCCTCTCTGTCGTTTGCAAGTCCGTCCCTCGGCATGGCGGCAGACGGCAGCGCTGGTGTCGCGGGGGATGTGGTGTCCATGAATGCGACGGTCAAGGTACCACCCGCACTGCGTGCCACCGCTGTGCGTCGCACCATGCTGGACATCATGCTCGACGTGAAGAAGCGTAAAGCCGAGGAGAAGGAAGAAGAGCGCCGCCGAGTGGCCAACCTGAAGGAAGTAACCTTGACAGAACTCTTTGATAAACAGCAGCAGCAGCAGCGTCAGAAGGCACGCGTGCAAATTGGGGAAGCGGCAGAGGCGGAAGAAAGAACGGTTGCCGCAGAGAACGTTCCCAGAAACAAGAAGACCGAGACGAACATGGACGGTACAGCAGAAGCTGCACCCGCAGATCCGCAGCGAAGCCTGCGTCACCTGCTTCCCAGTCATTTACGCAAGGTGGAAAGAGAAAAAGAGATGGAGCGGATGCTCGCAGAGAGAAAGCAGCGCGCGGTGGAGCAGGAGATGGCCATGGACATCTCCGACTTTGGCAGCAGCGATGACAGCGTCTGTGAGGAGGGTAACGCGCGTCTGACAGAGGAAAGATGCGTGCCTGCGCCACCGCAGTCTCGCCGGAAAGACCTTGCCGCGCTGTTGGAAGACTGCGA
Organism: Herpetomonas samuelpessoai; assembly: GCA_030849835.1. NCBI lineage: Eukaryota > Euglenozoa > Kinetoplastea > Trypanosomatida > Trypanosomatidae > Herpetomonas > Herpetomonas samuelpessoai. Next base: position 191,389 of record JASAOC010002136.1, read on the forward strand.
GAATGAGGAGGATGAAAGGCACGCTTCTCCGCGAGCAGCCGCTAGTCCACTCGACCGCTCTGAAGGAAAGACAAGGTCAGATCGCAACAAGGCGAAAGGAACCGTACTAGCACTGCTGGGAGAGGACGAGGACGGAGCAAACCAAGAATCTCGGTCCCAGCGCAACCCACGGACCTCATCTGCGCAAACGACAACACAGCAGTCACACCTCCAACAGAAGCAGCGCAAGCAGCAGCAACAGCAACAGCAACAGCAACAGACGGGTCGCTCTGTCATGGACCTGTTCCACGCGAGAGAGGTTGACGCCACGTATACGGAAGAAAGTGACCGCGGCACTCACGCAACAAGGCCGCGGGGTGGGACCGCGGGCATGCGAGCGTCAGACCTCGTCGACGCCTTCTTTGATCAAGCGGAACAGCAATCGCAGGCCCAACGACAGCAGGCGGAGGAAACTCGGCGAAGCGGCCGAACGGCACCGCATGTCGATCTCTTTCGGCAGCTGGAAAATGACGCGCACGCGGCTGACCTGCCGCAGCACCCGCGGCAGAACCCTGATGCTGATGGCGGCCCTCTCCACGAGCACGTGGAGGAAGAGAAGGCTCTTGACAACCGTCGCGGACCGCTTTCGAAGCGAACAGTGACGGAGCTGCTGGACGAAAGCATGTCCGATGGTGCCGTGCACGCCGCGCGGGTCCACAAAGCCAAGCAGCAGGAGGAACAGCAGCACGTCCGACAGCAGCAGTGGCTGCGCGTGCAGCAAGAGCTGGCCCAACAGTCTCGCCTCGCCAACGACGCAGCGCAAAGGGCCGCAGCACCTGCATCCATGACAGGGATGGGCATTGTTGGCAAGCCCCTCGACGTGTGCATCACGGCGATTGCAGCGGCACCCGCGAGTAGTAGTAGTGGGTACCCTGCAGGGACGGGCCGCCGCTGCTGGCACTTTTCTGCAGAAAGTCTTTCCTTGTTGCGGCCCCACGCGATGGCAATACCGTCTGGGTCTGGGCAGCCACCGCACGCGTCGTATGCCGCGGACGCAATTCTCAACTCACGCCGGGCGCTGCTCCACGACGGTCAGCTCATGGCCATCACCACGACGATTCCTCGATTGCTCACACACCCTCAGCAGCAGCAGCAGCAACAGCAGCAACCACAAGGAGTCGCCGGACGTAAGCGCGGGGGCACCAGCGATCCCATGCATGTGAAGTCTGTCGTGGACAACCCCACCTCCGCTCGCGTGGTTGAGTACGTGAAGCGCTGCTTCGACACGTGGCTCCTGGACGGGGGGCAGATTCTTCGTGAAATTCAGCACAATGCAGAGGTGGACGCTGAGGCGCAGGCACGCGCAGCGGCACACTTCCTGACGCCTGCAGGTCGCGCCAGTCAGCAGCTGCTTCTCGCTTCTCAGCAGCAACAGCAGCAATCGCAGCCGCCAGTGGCCGAGCGCCATCGCAGCAGTCTTTCTACCATCATCAGTTCCGCCCTCCAGCACCACGAAGGGTCGAACCCTGCAACACCATCAGCACCACCACAACCTCCACAGCAAGAGGAGCAGCCCTCCCCTCAGTCCATCCCCGTCTCTCTTGATGGCAGTGGCGTGGACATCAAACTGCGCGTCGCGTTTGCCGATTCGGCATTTGGTGTCACCCGTATTGTTGGCGATGTCGAGTGGATGAGCGCTGCGGCGCAGACAAAGTGCGGTTTGGCATCAGGCATGCGAGAAGAAAATGAGGAAACGGAAAATGGGGAAAGGGGAACCATGGACGGTTGCTCGCGGCGTGAACTCGGACAAGGGGAGGCGCTCTTCACGCGTAAACCGGACTTGCAGGCGCTGGAAGCACGCCGGTGGACGGTGGTCCTCCCAGAGCACCTCTTCCGCACGCTGCCCCTTTCCTTAGGAAGGTCCCTGTATCTTGCCCTTCCGTTTTTTGTCGTGCCCGCCGCCAAGACGATCCTCTCCTCTTACTGCGTCACAACCGACATGTTTGTGGCAGCATCTTGCAAGGCCTACGAAGCGTTGCGAGAGGAGGAGCAGCTGGCAGCTGCGGCGCAGGACGCTGCAAAGATGGCGCGACGGGAGGCAGCGGAGCAGGAGCGTGGCATCTCCGCGTCCCCTGCACGTGTCGAACGGTTCGGCACCGCGCACGTGTTTTCTGCCATCTCTGCGCCACAACGATCGCAGACGGGTGCAACACCAGAAAAGCATGTCGGCGACGAGGCGGATTATCTCACCCCACAGCCACAACGTCGGAGATTCATTGGGCGGGGCGAGGGCGAAGAGGGCGACAGCAGCAGACACGCGTCTGGTGATGCTGGGCCGAGTGCGGTCGGAGCGTCGAGACAGGCGGGAGCGGTGCGGGTAAAGCAAGAACCTGGGGTGCACCGAGGGGACCCCCACGTCTACTTTAGCGAGGGCGAGGAGGAGAACGACGATGCCACGAGCATCGCCAAGACGCCTTTTCGTGGGAACCTCTACGACCCCCTGGCCATCCCCGGCATCGCCATGGGAGGGGCGAACCCGCGCCATTCACTCCCGCCGTCACAGGATAACGGAGGGAGAGAGGACACGACGCTGCTGGAGCCGTTTTCGAATCGCATCTTGGCGGAGCAGACACCTCCTGCATGGCGCGAGCAGCACGGTGAAGATGGAGGAGGAGGAGGAGGCGACCACACACGATGGACGCCACACAAGACGCGCCTGCGGACCTCGCAAGAGGTCTTTGCGCTTCTGCAAGATCGTCGGAGCGAAAGCCGTGGTCGTCAGGATTCCTCTTCGCAGGGAAAAACCGGACCACGGAAGAACGAGGAGGAGGAGGCCGCTGCTTGGGAACGCCTAGACCCAAAAGGGATTGGCTTCCCACGGGGTCCTGGCAATGATTGGAGCATTCCTTTTGAAGTCATGGAGCTCTTCATCCGTCAAGGACAGCGGCATCAGCAGCAGCATCAGCATCAGCATCAGCCTGTTGGGCCATCAGAGGGTGATGACGTGCACGCCCATGGGAGCAGCAATGCGTTTCCCAGCGCAACAAGGACCACCACTACCACAACAACTACTACCGTCACCACGGTCCCTTCTTCCACGGGAACAGAGCCGTTCTCCTCGAGTCGTCCAAATGGACCGCTGCGCGAGGCAGCAGAGCTGCGGCACTTGACGAGCGATGTGAGTGGGTACAGCTTTCCTCTCGATGAGCCCTTGCTGGTCGAAAACGAAGAGAGCGACTCCGCGCTGTCATCTGGGGACTCCTTGCCCTCCCCTCACGACAATGACAGCGTACGAAGCGGAGGGATGGGCCGACGCAGCAGCGCACACCGTCCCCGTCAGGCAGGTGGGCGGACACGAGGCGAGGAAGAGACCTCAGCATCGGCACCGATTCCCACGCCGCCCCCTCAGTACCGCGATGTGGAGCTGTAAACCAAAGAGGAGCGAGGCCCTTTCTCTCTTTTTCGAAGGAAGGACGGAAGGAATGGCAACATTCCAGAGCGAATAACAAACAAAAGAAAAGAAGAAACGGGTCGAAGAAGCTGTTTCTCGCTGTCGCAGGACTCACGTCACGCAAGACTCCCCAAGTGTTTCAGCGATCTAGGCTGAAACCAAACAAAGCGCCAATATGCGTGTAATTGCTCGAATGCACCGCTTTCTGAATCGTCCATCCACCTCTCTCGCTCTCTCTCCCTTTCCCTTTCACCACTCTTGTAGCCGCTATTTTGCTGTTCCTGTTGTCATTTCTGTCATACGCGTCACCCCTTCCTCAACCCGGCTTCAACCCAAGCGGGACCTCTGTTGACCTTTCACCTGTTCGAGACACACCATCTTAGCCATCGTTTCTTACAGCGTTCATCGTCTTCTTTTTTTTCTCATCTTCACCACAAAATCAGCGTTTCTATCATCGCTCAGTTTACAAAACAAAGTCAACCAAAAAAAATGTCTAACGGCGTCACATCGAACCCCACCCGCGTGGCCAACAAACCACCGGACCTCGGCTCCTTTCCGCTCGATCACTACCGCGAGTGCAAGGATGAGATTGAGCAGTACTACCGATGTCTCAAGGACAACGAGTACGTCACCCCCATGTGCCGTGACCAAGTTCGCGACTACCTGAACTGCCGCATGGACCGCGGCCTGATGAAAAAAACGGATGTGAGTGCGTTTGGGCTGCCCGAGACGGAGTTTGTGCCCACGAAGCAGCACCGCATCGATCTCAAGGAGCAGTGGTTGCGGCAGAAGATGAACCAAGTCACGGTGGTGTGGGAGGAGAATTACAAGAAGGACGACATGAATGTGCCAGACGGTTTCGAGCGCGATAAGCATGGCAACATTGTTCCCTAAACACAGACGTGCACAAGGTATCCGTGAATGCACGCACACATGCGATTTTGTTTCGTTCTGTTTTGTCCCGTGCGCGGTGCTTGTTCCTCGGACGCTTTCCTTCACATATTTACTAAAAAAAGACAAAAACTGTGTGGATGTGACCTCGCACATTCTCTCTCCCTGTTTACGAATATCCGCTCACCAACATTAAAGCTCAGAACGAAGCAAAAAGAGGAAGAGATGAACGAAACAATCTTGGAGGTCGCTTCGAGAGTTTCTTGTTTCCGACTTTATGGCAGCGCTAACCGAAGGCGATCCTTGAACCTCACAACGGGCTCCCGTTTTTAAATTCCATAGAAAGGTGATGACGCTACACAACAGCCTTGAGTGTGTCGTACCATGTGCGCTTTCCTAATCGTTTCACTGAATGAGCGGTGAGCAACGGCGATAGGTAATGAGAGCCTTCCAACGTGTCTCAAGCATTTCCTCCGTTTTTCCCTAGCATCGCCTTTGGGATAGAGTGAACCCATACCACTGTTGAATGCCAGGGGGGGCGCTAGAACCGCGGCGGAATACAACAAACGGGATAGAGATACTTTACAAATATAGACACTGTGTGAGCGATGAGCGTGCGGCCGGCTGTAGTTCTTGACAATGGAGCCGCCTTTATCAAATGCGGCTTTGGGGGCGACAAGTTCCCCTCCTGTGTAACCCCCACCGTCGTTGCACAGCCACCTATCTCCTCGTCCCACCACCTGAATGCAAGCCCAGCGCGTGGAAGCCGCGCTGATGCCGGCCGTGAAGCATACTGCTGTGGGGAACGGGCGATCGAGCGGCGACACGAGTGGTCGCTCTCCTCTCCGATGAAAAACAACGTTATCACCAGCATCGATGACATGGAGCGTCTCTGGGATCACGTCTTCTCTGACCTGCTTCACCTCCACAAGGCTCGTGGGACAAGCGGATCCGATCCAGATCCTGTCGTCCTTGACGGCGGAGGCCTTGAAGAGAGGAGTTTGTTGTTATGCGAGGCGCCGTCCTTCCCCATGGCCCACCGCGCCCGGCTATTTGAGGTGATGTTCGAGCGCTACGGCTTCTCGCACATCCAAGCCGCCCACCAAGGCGTGTTGACGCTCTTCGCTGCTGGCTTGGAGACGGGCGTTGCGGTCGAATGCGGGGAAGATGCCACGCACTGCATGCCCGTGTTCGACGGCTACCCTCTCACGCACGCGGAGCGCCGTGTGCACGTGGGCGGCGCCGACGTTACGCGGTGTCTCGCACGCTTGTTGCAGAAGAAAGGATTTCCGCCCTCTGCGACGTTTGCATTGCGTGGAAGCAGCGCCACGCCCGGTCACGCACGGTTCCTCAAGGCTGCCGCAAACTGCCGCGGCTTCTGGAACGACACGCAGGTGGTACGAAGGATTAAAGAGCGCTTCTGCTACACAGCTGTAGACCGGGCCCTCGAAGAACACTTGGCGCTCGACACGACCGCGCTAGACGCGTCGTTTCTGCTGCCGGATGGCACGCCCTGCACGCTCGGGCAGGAACGCTTCAAGGCCGCCGAGGTGCTTTTCCGCCCTTCTATCATGGATGTGGACTGCCCTGGACTGACGGAGCAGCTGTGGGAGAGCATCCAGGCGGCCGACATGGACGTTCGTCTGGACTTGTACGCGAACATGGTGCTTTCGGGAGGGAATTCACTTTTGCCAGGGCTCTCCACTCGACTCCAGGCGGAGATGGAGCAAGAATTCCTTGAACGCAATCTGAAAGGGGACAAGGCACGCCTGCGCACGACGCGGTGTGTCATGCATGTCGAAGACACGCCGCAGCGAAAGCACATGGTTTTTCTGGGCGGTGCGTTGCTCGCCGAGCAGACCATGACTCAGCAGGTACTTATGAACTCCAGGGGAGGGCTGTCGGCGGCGGAGGATGACACCTCGTGCTGGTTGTCGCGACAGGCGTGGTTGGAGGGTGGTGAGAGTGCACTCCGCGCACGGTATGGGGAACCGACAACCCCCGTTCCGTCACCGGTGTGACCGATTGCTTTCCTCTACATGCTCTACTGCTTTTTTTTTGGTCTTCTCCAATCCTCGACCATGGGTGGTACGGGCTTGCTGTCAACAAACAAAAAATGAAACTGGATCTTCTTTCGATATGACAAGCCAAAGGAGAAATACACAGAAAACGAGGGAATCAAAAGAAAAGTAAACGTGTGTACGTAAAGCCCTGAATATGACGCAGTTGTTCTGTCCCTCTCTTACAGTTCCCCTCCTCCCCCCCCCCTCGGGCTGTCTTCCCGTGCGCCTTCAACATTTCAAGCAAGCATCCTGAATTGAAAGATCCCAGCCCCGGTCCATCTAGTTATCCCTTTGCGTTCTGTGAGGGGTGTTCTGTTGTGTTTCTTCCCATTCTTTCGCTAAGCGTTGCACAGCGTCCCGTGGTAGCACCAGCACGACACCATGGGCAAGGTCAAGAAGCAGTCTGACCATGCCATCAAGAAGATCCTCATGAAGGAGAAGAGCCTGGCACACAAGAAGAAGCGCGAGGCGGACAGCTACCATGAAACGCCAGAGACCAACATCACCTCGCAGAGCTTAAGGGACCCGGCCGCTGTGGCCTTCCGCAAGGCGCAGGTGACGACGGCTGCTCCGACGCAGACGTCCCAATTCCTCAGCTTCAACACCGCCCTCGGCCCTCCGTTCCGCATCTGGCTCGATACCAATTTTATCAACTTCTCCATGCAGAACAAGATTGACATCGTGCAGGGGCTGATGGACTGCCTCTTGGCCAAGGTCATCCCGTGCATCTGCGACTGCGTCTTTGCGGAGCTGGAAAAGCTGGGAAAGAAGTTTAGGATTGCGCTGAAGCTGGCGCGCGACAAGCGCTTCCACCGGCTCACATGCGACGGCAAGTACGCCGATGACTGCGTGGTCAAGACGGTGACGCAGTCCCCTATCTACATTGTCGCCACCTGCGATCAGGAACTGAAGCGGCGCCTGCGCAAGATTCCAGGCGTGCCGATCATGTACATTGCGAAGCATCGGTACACGATTGAACGCCTGCCGGAGGCCTACGGCGCGCCTGCGTAAGAAGAGAGAAGGCTAGAGTGAATTCCTCTCGGTAATAATGCTGTATTAACGGAAGGATGCTGGAGGAAGGCAGTGATGTGAGAAAACGGAAGCGCTGTTGAGTCTTGCTGTGCAAGTCCCTCACCCATGACCGATAAGCACTCTGATTACCTCCTCGGTTCCTCCCTTGTGAGTGTCTCACATGCAGCTGTGGAATATGATAATTGTAAATTCGATTAATGAACAACGCGGTAACGCCAAAAAAAAAAAATCACAGAAACAAACAAAATGAGTGATGCAGGAGAAAGAACCTTGACGGTTATGCACACGTTACACCACCCGAGTGGGTGGAACAGCAAGTTCCGGTTCGCAACGCCACGCTTCCATTCCCGAGATCGCCTTAAGCGATTATTATTGTTTGAAGTCCTCACGGTCTGGCTCCCTTATCTGAGAATGGTTCGGAAGCGCGCTAGAGACCGACATGACGCTGCACACTTCCCGAGGCAACCTATTCCAACTTGATGACGTTGCCCTCCACCAAAATCTGTTTTTCGAAGGCAAAATCTTCACGCGCATCACGTGCGAAAAAAAAAAAGTCTGGGACCGCTGCCTCAACAATGCGCCGATTTCCTGTGGTAGCCCAAAGCACGAGATGCAATACGACTCGTGGCTCATTTCCCTCCGCGCTGGCCACCCTTGCTGCTAGCGGGACGAGAAGCATGGGTCACCTCCGCCTCGCTGCCTCTTCGTCATTAGCACGGCCGCCATCGTCGTTGTGCATGACTGAAGCCTTGTCGACATCGCGCCGCTTTCGCAGCTTTCACTTTTATTTAAACCTCGCAGACCCCGAGGAGAGCCGCCGGCACGTAGAGGAAGACCTTGAGCGACTCGCGCAGGAAAATAAAACAGACACCTCGGCCTATCTACACAGCCTTCTCAACCTCTCCCTGGCATATTACCAGACGGAGGACTTCATCAAGGCCCGTCAGATGGCCGAGCTGACGCACCAGCACGCCCTCGCGTACAACAAAAAATCAAGCTTCCTCTTTCTCACCGCCAAGACATGCAGCAAGACGTGCATCGCCCTCGCGGACCAGTACGAGCAGCACGTTGCGCAGGTCGAACAGGCCGCCGCGAAATCACCGGCCAGCTTGGCACCAAAGCCCTCCGTTGTCTTTTCTGCGCAGCGAGCCATTCGCAAGCTACGCGAGGACGCCACGCGTTACGAAGGTATCGCGAACCGCATTTACAACAAACCCGAAAATGCGTTTATGCGCGGGATCGGGACAGGGCCGAGCAGCCGAGCACGCGACAGGAAAGGAGAGGGCGATGACGATGGCGCGGCGTCAAGAGATGGTCAAGGCTCACAGACGGCCGGAGAGACAAGAACGCGTCAGACCCCACGAGACCGCCGCCGGGCCTTCTCAGAGGACGGGCAGGACGTGGACCTGGATTGGGAGCGCATGCACGGCACACGCTGGCAGCAGCAGCGGCGGCGCCCCGAGCACGCGGAGCTGCGCCGGCGACAGCAACAGGTCGCGAACCGCGGGCAGTGGTCCGTCCCCAAGTAAAGATGAGCGCCAGAATAGCCATGCAAACATCCTTTACATGGGGGAAAGGTGTTGAGGAGGGGAGGGAGGTGCAGTGAGGAAGTGCAGATATCCTTTACGCGAAAGGCCCTTTCCCGATTGGCGGACTGTACCATACCAACGTAAACAAAAAGAAAACAAATAAAAGGGAAACACAAAGAAGGACCTATTAGGAGGAATTGCACTCGTATTCCCTTGCAAGAGCTCGACCAAGCCGTGAAAAGAAGAGGAGCGAAGCAAGGGACAGGCATCTTTCAATGACGAAAAACCGACAATGTGGCGCATATTTCAGGCGGAACGATGTACCTCCTATGGACTCTCCCCACTTCACTCTTGATACTCGTTGTTTCCCAAACCATTGCAGCCCGGCCTTGCTTTCCGTTGAATTTTATTCCTTCTTGGCCCATCACCCCCACCGTGCTTCTTCGTGTAGAAACAGGCATTAATCCTTTCGAACACACACACACAAACCCTTGCGAATCTTCGTGGGGGTCTCTCTCGCAATCTCTTTTGCGCGAACTCATCTACCGGGTTTTCTTTGTGATTCTCTTCTTCTTTTGGCAATTGCATTGTTGCTATTATTACTCTGCTCTTTCCACCCCACCCCACCCCACTCCCTGCGATTTTTTTTTCTGCGGTTATATTCACTTTTTCCTTCGAGCCTAAAAAGAAAAACAAAGCACACAGCCGACGCGTGTGTATTCACACTCGTTGCGCCGGTGTCTGTAGACCTCTCTCTTTCCCTTTTATTACTTTTTCCCTTTCTAGTTATTCCCACCAACGTAAAAGAAAAAACAAACACCCGTGTGCTTGCTCTTTCGTGTGTCTTTGCGTGTGCGCGTGAGTTTGCCTCTGACCGTCTTTTTCACTTGACAATCCAATGAGCAGCTCTCAGCCTACACTAGAGGCCGACGACGATGAGGTGTTCGTCGTACGGCGACCACAGCAGCCCGCCTCGGCGTTGGGGACCAAGGCGCCTGCGGCGACCACAAGCGAGACTTCCTCCACCACAGTGATTTACGCCCTGGACGCGGTCGATGGTCGCCGCTACATCATAGCGGTGCCCACCGCCTCCCTCACCAAGCTGACCGTGAAACGGCTGAAGCGCGCGATTATCAAGCAAAACGCAGTTGACCACGCTGACGAAGACGACGAGGAAGACGAGGCGGCCAATGACGAGGACGCCAGCGGTCAGGGAGGGGGTCATCACGTAGCAAAAAAGCGTCGAGTACCTTTGTTGCACAAGCGCAACTTCACTCTGATTCACGGAGAGACGCGGCTGGAGGACGACGCGCTGACGGTGGCGGACCTGCTCGCCATGCCACAGCCACACCTGGAGCAAGAGACGGAAGAAAGTGGGCTCTCTCCGCTGGTCTTGAAGATTCGCCGGAAGATGCATGTGAACCGACACAGGCCCAAGGACAACACAGAGGCACAGGGAGCTGCACCGCGGGCCATCACCGAGGGCCCACACGCCGCTGCCTCCCCTTCCTCCTCTAGCGCTGCTGCCGCGCGGTCGCGTCCCATGAAGCCAGGGCAGACGCGTCAAGGATCCTTGATACCGGTGCGTGAGTTGTCCAGCCTCACGGGGAGCGGCACGGGTCTCTTGTCACCCTCTGCGCCGCCCATGCACGCCTCCACACGACCGCCGTCCGCGAATAATTCGACCCACTCCAGCGCCGTGATGCGGAACTTGGTGGCCTCGCCGAAGCAGCAGGGGGCGGTGACGGCAGAAGCAGCCGCAGGAGGACCTACCGCGGAGAGCACTGCGTCGCAACCACTAGAAGGATATTTGGTGAGTGTCACCCTTAAGCGCGCGGGGTCCACGGCCGCGGCGACGCCCAAAAACGCTTCCTCCTCAGCTGCAACAGGCCGCGCCACCCTTGTCGATCCAAATGCATCTATCAAGGCTATTGAAGGTCGTGAACCGCATCGCCTCGCTGCGCCCGAGAGGCCCCTCGCACTGGAGCCCGGGTCAGCATCGGCCGCCGCGGCGGCTATGGAGGAGGACCCCAGGCGCGCGCGCACCAAGCTCCTTTTGGCCAAATGCCAGCGGAGCTGCGAGGCCGGCGAGGAAGGGGGAAAGGTTCATTCCGCCCCGCTGGAGATTGACAAGGACGACGAGGAGGAGGAAGGTGTCGCCCATGAGGAAGACATCCACAGCGAGGAAGAGGGCGACGGCGACGGCATGGACACAGGAATGCAGGGCGAAGTCATGGAAGGAGACTCACCTGCCAATGTGGGAGCTCCCGAGGCGAATCCCAACGACGCCGATGCCACCGCCGTCTCCCACACAGACGACGAGAGTCTGCAGTGGGAGGAGGAAGAGGAACCGACTGAGAACGTGCCAGAGCCCGTCTCGGTGCACGTCATGATGGAGGCCGACGCGGAGTCTGCGGAGTTGAGCATTGAGGAAGAGCCGACGCCGCGTGTAGCGACACCACCCCCTCCCCCGCAAACACAACCAACAGAAAAGACGGCGTCTTCCCCTCACAAAAGCGTTGAGGAGGGTGACGAAAGCACTCCCTTCGTCGAGGAGGCCGCTGGTGATCCGTTTGGCCGCCAACGCATCCTCAACCAATACAAGGCGTTCCAGCAAATGGACGACATTCTCAAGATGGGTGCCGCGTTCCTCGAAAAGGAAAGTGACGACGACGGTGACCACATGGATGACGACGACAACAACGATGCAGACGCCTCGCAGCGCACACGCGGTGAAACACTCAACTCCCCTTTTGGCGAGCACGAAGGCAACGCGCACGAACCTTTCGCCACACTAACGGCGCGTGAGTCGAAGCTGCGGCAAGACCAGCTCGCCCTGGCCGAGCGTGCCCGCCTGCAGGCCCGACTGAAGGAGCTGCAAGACGAGGTGGAAAGCCTCCGTGCACAGCAGGCCAAGGAAACCTCGTGGAGCGAGTCCCTGCAGCAGGCGCTGCTCACGTCGGAAGGCGAGCGCGCCGGGTTGGCCTCTTCCGAGGAGCACAAGGACGAGCAGCTGCGGGCCGCGTCGCTCTGGCTCGGGGTGAAAGCCAAAGCATCGAACGAGGGCGGGGGAGGTGCTGAGGGCAGTGACGCCCCCCTGACGCCGCAAGAGGCGCGGCAGCTCCTCGCACACCTCGGCGCGCTGCACTACAACCGCAGCCTGCGCCTGCAGCTCGCCGCAAGCCGTCGGCGATGCCTCGCTGAGGAAGCAGCGCGGGCAACCAGCTTGCACGACTGGACGGCGCAGGTGTCCCCCGGGCAGAGTTTTCGTGTCGTTCTGCGGGTGCGGCCGCCCGTGGTACACATTGCGCTGTGTCAGCTCCGCGCTGCGATGCTGAAGGCGGAGGCGGAGGAACGTCACCGCCTCAAGCACGACCTCAAGAACAAGCGCACCAGCGCTTCCCAGGAAGGAAAGAAGAAGCCTGGTGGCAAGGATGACTCGGCAGCGGGAAAGAGCCGGGGTGGTGCAGCGGTCGATCCCTCAATGCTTCCCTACCTCGCCCTGAAGGACGCTGCGGTCGTGCTCCGCGCGGATGCCGTGAATGGCGCACGCGGCCACGTCCGGGTGGCGCCGTTTGCCGAGGTGGTGAGCACCACCAGTCCTACGACGAGTTTCGCGGGTTATGACATGAATGCCACCGCCCGCAGCAACGGCGGAAATAGTAGCAACGCGGGTGGGTCACCAGCTTCCTCGTTCGTGCCACCACTGGTGCTTGGGGGTCACGTGCAGGCACGCGGCAAGGCTTCCTTTTCTTTTTACAAGGCGTACTACGATCGCTTCGTCGCTCCGTCTGCGCAGCTGCTGCCTCCCCCTCCTCGAAGTCCCGAAGTCGTTGAAGGGGAAGTAGGCTCCAAAGCGGAGGAGGAGACGTTGAAGAACACCCTCCTCTACGCGGACGGCGACGACCCTGTCGCGGAGGAAATCCGGGCGACGAGTGAGACGGAGGCAGCACTGACGGCGCTGCTGCATGAAATTCAGCTTGAGGCTGGCCCTTGCGCGGCCACATTGAAGCGACAGCAGGCCGCGGGCCTCAATGTCACCACCGACAGCGTCAACACGCAGGCAAACTTCTACGACAGAGAGGTCTCTCCGCTGGTACTGCACGCGTTAGCGGGGCGTGACGCGGCGGTGCTGGCGTATGGACAGAGCGGCGCTGGCAAGTCCTTTACCATGTTCGGACCCTCAAGCATCCTCACCTCGACAGCACAAACGACACGTATGGTGAAGGCAAAGAAGAAGCTCACCGCAAAGAAAGGGGAGGACAAGTCACGGAAGTCAACGGGCGCCACAGCCAAGGCGAGGAAAGCGAATCTGACGCTGGTCGAGTCGCTCGAGACCAACGGCCTGGGCACCGGCATCGCACCTCGTGTGCTCAGTCAGATCTTTGACTCGCTGACCGAGGCCGCTCTGGTGAAGGAGATGACGCTGCGCACGCTGAGCTCCCCAGAGGAGCAACGCGCCGCAGTGGAAGCGCTTTTTCAACTGCTGCGCCGCGAAACCGACGCGGACCCTTCGCTCGTCTCCGCACCCTACTTTACGGTGAAGCTGTCCCTGATGGAGGTGCACAACGACAAGGTGTTTGACCTGCTGGCCGAGCCCGTTGAGGTGCCGATCCTGCGCGAGTTTCACCTCGGCGCCAACACCAACGCAGCGGCAGCAGCAGCAACAGCAACGACGTCGGCGGCCACACTCTCGGAGCGCAAGACCCCACCACCTGATCCTGCGATGATTGCGGGGTACCGGTTCGAGTCGCCCCAGTGCCCTGTGCGCGTCAAGGCCGATGGCACCGCGGACATTACCGGCCTCACGCAGTACCCCGTCTACGCGAAGGACGACGCGCTGTTTGTGCTCACCGAAGGCCTCTCACGGCGCCATAGCAACCTCAATAGCGAGTACGCAGCGGACGCTGCTGATGAACCGAAGCATGACAGCGGCAGTCCGCGGCACTCGGGTCCAAGTCTACCCTCCGAAAAGGGTACGACAAACACAAGAGACGCCGCAGCGACCAAGGTTGGGATCGTGGAGTCCCCTGACGCACTGAAACCGCCGACGCTGGCAGAGGCGGCGTCTCTCAGTCACGTCTCGCATCGTTCTCATGTGATTCTCACTATCCACGTCTCGCAGGTGAAGGTGGTGATGGGCGGCGTCAGCACGCTGCGGTCCGCCAAAGCAAAGAAGGCGGAGGCCGCGGAAAGTGTCGCGGCCGCTTCCTCAGCCAAAAAGAAATCTGTCTCAGCAACAGGAGGGGCTGCAAAGGGCAACGCTGCCAAGAAAGGCAAGAAGGACAATAGCGGAAGCGACAAAGACGACGACGATGACGACGATGACGACGATGACGCCAGCAACGACGGTGTGTCGGACATGGACTCCCTCAGTCCACGCGGGCGCCGCAGCAGCAGCCATGCTAACGCCGCCGCGAAGCCCTCGGCCGCGTACGAAAAGCTCGCAGCCCTCGCGGAGAAGGAAGAGGAGCAGCAGCGCAAACTCGCGGAGAAGAATGCCCAGCTCTCGTTTCAGCTTGTCCGGAGTACGCTCACGATGGTGGACCTGGCCGCATTTTCTCGGGTCGGAGAGGCTGGCCTTAATGGGGAGCGTTTGAGGGAGGCGCAGGGGGTGAACAAGAGCCTCTCTGCGCTTGGGGATGTCATGGCCGCCATCGCGGAGCGGCAGCGGGAGAAGGCCCGGCAAGCGGACGAGGAAAAAGGAGAAGGGAAGACCGGAAAGTCTAACAAGACATCCGAAGATGGCGCCGCGGCAGTGGCAGCAGACGCGCCACCGCCCACGGGTGCCAAGACAAAGAAAGCGGCACCGACTGTAACAAGCGCAAAAGGCAATGGTGGCAGCAGCAGCAGCCGTGGTGGTGGTGGTGGTGCCAACACATTTGTACCGTATCGAACGAATAAGCTGACTTGCATCTTGCACGGCATTCTCGCGCCGCCACCCCCTGCCCCACTGGTCTCGACCACCTACAAGGCAAACACCAGCAAGAAGAAGAGTGCAACTACGGCAGCAGGAACCATAGTGAAGACCCCGGTCCCAGAAGCTCCTGGGCCTCTGGTCCTCTTCATCGCCTGCGTCGCGCCCCTCGACGGCCCCATGTGCTGTGGTTCCACAGGCACCGCGGCCCGTATGCTCGAGGAGTACTTCACGCAAGCCCGCAAGCGCCTGCAGGGCCGTCAGCAGAAACTGCAACTGGCCGCCGTCGCCATGGCGACCAAGGCATCGACGCTGGCGACGGAGCCAGCGAATGTGAATGCCGAGGAGGACGTGGTCGGACCGAATGCGGCCGTGGGAGCTCTCGGGGAGGCGAGCGTTAAGAAGCGGGCGTTAGGGGCGACACGCAGAGCGATGGAGCAGCGGGTGGCCATCGCCGCCCTCGCCGAGGCTATCGCCGCGGGCGAAGATGTGCTCGCGGCGTGGAAGCAGAGCGCAGAGAGCGTCGCGGTGTCCGCGGCAAGGATCCACCAGCAGCTCAGCCACGACGACGGAGATGACGGCCGGCTGGCCACCGCGCGCGGAGCGGGTGTGAAGCAGGTGGGGGGTGCCCCTCCCGCGGCGCGAAAGAAGTCGGCCGCCTTGACTGGAGGAAAGAAAGGGACGGCGAGCGGTCAGAACACGGAGGAGAGTGGGGACCTGACAGGCATCTTCCTTGCCGATAAGACAGCGCTGTCGACACTTCAGTTTGCCACCCGTGTGCAGCTGTAATAAAGGGAGAGGGAGAGGGACGTAGAGAAAAAAAACATACTCTCTTATTCCGCACTTCGTTGCCTTTGGTATTTTTTGCGGGACTTGCCCAACGAGAATGTGCGCGTATGTGCGTGCGTTGGGTGTGTTACTCGCGTAAATCATTTTCCTTCTTCTTTGTTATTTCAGTGTTCTCTGTCGAGGTAGGCGCGCCACACTCCTCGTCCCCCGATCGGACGATTGGATATCCCCTTCATGACCAAAATGTGAAGAAAACGAGAAAACAAAGACAACCCAATATCGAAGAACTGTAAAGACAGGCATAGCCTTATTGACACGCGCTCATCGATGTGTCTTCTTCCCCTGCAAAGCTGATCGATTATAGGTTCGTCCTCGAAAACAGAGTGGAAAGAGAAAAAGATCTCCTTATGCAATGAGGCGCGTAGCACCCATGCAACCCTCTAGAGAAGGCAAAAGAGAGCGGCAGCTATTCTCGAACAATCGGCGCTTGCCCAATTCTACGCGTGAACCCTACGAATATGTTTTTTTCTGTTTGCCATTCTACCTCTTGTCAGACGCGTGGACGGGTTACGTATTTTTTTCTTTGGATTTTTCTAGTTGCCAACGGCGTGACCTGTGCTGCTGGCGTTCGTCGCTTGATAAAAATTTAAAAAAAACAAGAGCCATATTTATTAGGGAAACATTTAGGAAACATGCTTCGTCGATCCATCCTCCTAGGGCAGGCGACAGCCGCTGCAGCCGTCTCCCCGGACGCCGCAAAGACTAAGAAGGGCAGCACGGGAAAGCATCAAGACGGGAAAAATAAGAAGGGACACACAGCAGTGATGGCAACGGCGGCAACAAATGCGTCGCCACTATCCCAGCTCCGGCCCCTCCTGGGGTACCCGATCCGTCGTGCGGCGGCTGCGGAGATGCTCTACGGTGGTGTGCGCACCAATTACCTGAACCAGAAGCCCTTCACGCTGCACAAGACGCGTAGCGAGGACCTCCCCTCCCCCAGCCTCGACCGCGAGCGACATGACCTACAGCTGGAGATGCAGCTCCCTCGCGACGGCCGGCTAGGCTACAATAATACCTCGCTCAACGTCCAGCGGCAGATGGGTTCTGGCACCAACGAAGAGTCTGCGAACCCTCTGGACGCGGAGAACCCCCACGCACGGAAAGGATTTCAAATGGGCGACTACTTTGGTGATTTATTTCACCCCGAGCGTCACCACACCTCTTCTCTCCCGTATGCGATGCACGACACCAACAATGTCATGGGCCTGCGCATGTTTCCGCTGAATATGCACGTGCGGCTGCGCGTGGAAGGGGTCCGCATTCGCACCGAGGATCTGCTTCACCGCATGCGCGATCACGAGCTGTGTGCGGCGCATGGACTCCCGCTGCAGAGCCCCCTCCCAGAGCGCGTCCGGGCCGAGCTGCGCGCCGCCCTGAAGGAGCGCCAGGGGAAGAACCAGACGCTGTATTCAGGAGCGTTGGACCCGAGCCAGTGGGACGCCTCCGTAGCCACCACAGGGACCGAGGAGGAGGCCACCAAGCAGCGAGAGGCACAGAGGCGGCGGCAGCACCTGCGTGGTGGCCCCAGTCAGCCCAGACCGGAGGACCTGTCCATCTTCACACGTCCGCAAGACCTTGTGGACGCCGGCGGCGACAGCATGAGCAGCCACGGGGTTCCTCTCGGGTCGTCAAAGAAGTCGGTGCGGGCGGCGGCGCTCCACTACTTCTCCACGCAGGCGAGCGCGGCGCCAGCGGAAGATGCGGGCGTGTCGGCGCGCTGCTCTTTCATTTCCCACCGGCACCCACAGTATTGGATGCCACTGCAGATGCTGAAGCCCATGGGACAGAGCTTCTCGTACTCGATGCGCAGCTCCGGCGTGCGCGGACCGTCGATGCAGCTCATGCAGGAGCGGCTCGATCAGAAAGGTTTCGGTTGGAAGCGCAAGTCCCGCTCGCTCTGGCAGCAGGACGTGGACACAGCAGGGTTCCGTCCTCATCGGTACTTCTAAGAACGGGAGAGTGGAAAGAAAGTGCGGTGGAGGAGCCGCCCAACTGGGGGGCGTGTGTGGGTGTGTGTGTGCTGCGTTGCGTTGCGTCTCCTGCAGCCGTTTCTTTGTGTCTCCAGTCTGTGTTCTACAACGTATCTTCGCACAACGCCCTGAAGGCTCTCACGCCTTTCTTTTCTTTTTTTCCTTTTCTGTCTGTTGTTTAATGCGCTTCTTTCCCCCTTGTCGTCCGCGAAGGGAAGCTGCGTCGTGCATGCGGTGTGTTCTCTGACAGCGAGGAGTAATGTTCCCGCCTAAGGGAGAGTACGGATGCCTGTGAAGCTGGTCTTTCCGTGGCTTCACGCTGAAAGAAAGTCTCTCTTTTTTCTTTTTTTTTTGGCTGTCACATGTTGTTGACACTGTCGTCTTTGTCGTTGTATGTTTGGTTCAGGTGCGTTTCGGCTTGGCACCGTGTCACGTCGTGCACCGCTCTCCCACGTTGGGCCTTCTCTCTCACACACACACAAGCAAACACAAAACAAACAAGTGACATCACACACAGCAAACGGAAAAAAGGAAATGTTCTTCTCAAGAAAGACAAACTGACTACAGGCAGCAAGGCAGCTTCCATTGTCAACCTTCGTTTCACTAACATGCATAGTGTTGTACCGCGGCAGCCGTTTCAACCGTCCTGTGCGGCTCGCACGGCTTGCACCTCCGCGTCGTGGATACGACACCATTTGTGGAGTGCCTCTACACGAGCAGCGCTCGGGCAGCGGATGGAGGAACGATTTAACGATGAGGGCCATACGCTATCGGAATGCCAAGCAGAAAAGGGAACAGATGCTGTTCTTCCATGACTTATTCCCTTCCCTCCTTTCTCACACACACTCTCTCTCCTACTTACTGGTTCACACACACGCAAACACGCACATTCGTAGAACTCGACTCTGTGTCCTTGCTGTCCGTTTCGATACCTCCACTAACGTCAAGAGGACCCCTTCCTCCTCGCCGGATCTATCAATCACAGCTCAGACGCTTCTTGTTCTCTTCCCTTCTGCAGCCGATTCTTTTCTTTTATTCTTTTTCACTCCTTTTTCATTCGCACTCTCAATCGTCATTGTGCATTTCCCGCCCCCTTTGTCTCATCCTTCTCTTCCTTCTTTCTCTTCTTTCTTTCTCTCTTTCTTTCTCTCATTCTTTCTCTTTCGCGCGTGCCCCCGGACTCTCGCCCATCACCTACCCCCCCCCCTCCCCCTTTGACCTCCGCTCGCACGTGACGGCGACGAGTCTTCGAGTGACAGAAAAATAAAACAAGGCATTAAAAAAGAACGGAGAAGAAAAAGGTGTATCCGGCTCCTTCACATCCACTCGCTTTGCTAAAACACTTTCATTTGCCTTGTCACGGACCACCGCACCCACTCCACCCCCTCGAACTGTTTATTGATAATTTCTCTTCTCCACTCGATTTTTTTTTCGTTGGTTCATCTCTTCCATTCACGGTAAAAAAAAAAAAAGACGAAGGATCTCCGTTTATAATTCAACCTTTTCATCTCACGCGCGCCATCTTTCTCCTACATCTATATATCAGCTTATTATCATTATTATTTGACGTTTCACCTCCCCTGTCATCCGAAACCAATCACTCGTGTCTTACCCTAACCCCCAACACCCCATCTTTGTCACGACTGACTTTGTTTCGCTCATTCGACACCACACTCCTGTGCTCTCCCAATTTTTCACCCTATCTTTCCTCTCTTTCTCTCATACCCATTCTCTGGTTGTCCTCGCTTTTCCCCGCGCATTATTCTCCGTCTCCTTCTTCATTTGTTTTTTTTTGTTTTTTTTTTGTTTTCCGCCTTTCGGATTACTTCCCCTTGCGCGTCCTTCACCTTCTCAGATTTCTCTTTTCTCTCTTCTCCTTCTCTCTCCGTACTGTTTCTGACCAGAGGTTGTTTTTTTCTCGCGTTATTCGTTGCGTCGTCCTTTCTGGCGCAACACGACAAGAAGAGACCTCATCGTTGAGAAGACAGAAGAAAAAAGAAGGATTTGTATATAATAAAAAAAGGTGGTGAAAGGAGGACTGAATAACTAACATTTTAACTTCTTCCTCAAGTTTGTCTTACTCGCTGGTGGTTTTGTTTCTTCTCCCCCACCCACCACTTCGGTATTTACATTTATCGCTGCAGAAAAGACTTCGCACTGAGCTGAGTCCTCTCGCAATTTCTAATTCTACCGCGCACCTCTGGGCCTCGTTATCATCCTTCATCGAAGACGCACTGACACGTTCAAGCGGTGACGACAGAAGCTTGTAAATAAAAAAAAAAAAAGTTTTATTTTTCTTTTACGACCCACTTTTCGTGCCTCTACCGCATCTGGCTCCCCAGTGTTATTTTTTTTTCTCTCTCTTGTGCGCCTTTGTGTCTAGCTCTCCTTGGTTTTGCACAAAAAATAAACTCTGAACTAAGCTTCCCTTCGATTCCTCCCGTCTTTTTTTTTTTTCGTTTTATTTATCCCATCATCGTTCTTCACGACAACACGCTTTCGTGTTCTCTGAACCCATCCCTCTCTCTCTCTCTCTCTCTCTGTAACTCGTGTTGTTGTTGCTTTTCATCTCTAGCCATTGTGAGAGATCAAAATCAAAATCCTAAAAGATGATGCCGTTTTCACCCTCTGTCGTCTATACCATGAATGGTGCCCCCGCGAACGGGACCTTTCTTTTCCCACAGAGTTCCCAGCAGCAGCAGCAGCAACAGCAGGCATCTTCGATGCTCTACCAGCCGACGTACATCATCGCCTCGGGCCCTCCCCCCGTCCACGGAACCTACTGCGTTCCTTCCAGCCAGGCGCCATCGCCGTTTCCTCCCCCACAACAACAACCACAGGCTGGGGCCCACGGAGGGCCGTTCCTGCTCGACACGAGTGCCCTTTCCAGCGTGCCGCCCATCTCCGGCCCGTACACGGGCTCGCCTCACTACCTCATGGCCCCATTCGGCGCGCAGCCCGTGCCGATGCCGCCAAAGGCGTGTGAGAGCTCCCTGTACCCCGTCAACAACAACAACAACAACAGCGGCAGCAACGCCAACAGAAGCAACTTCCACACCAGCGCCGCCGCGCCGCAGATGTTCACGCTGGTCCCTGCCCACATGGCGGCTCCCTCGTCCTACCTCTCCGCTACGTCACCGCTCCTGGCGCAGGACGGTTCGCACTTTACCTTTGCCCTGCCATCGCCCGTGAAAGGCACTCCCTCGCCGTGCTACAGCAGTGCGGCCACCCTCGGCACCTGCGCGAGTCACTCTGCGGCGCTGAATGGCAGCGACAGCAGCCTCCTCCCTGCCCGCCCAGGTGCAAACAGCAACGAGAACAAGCAACGGAATGGGAATGGAGAAGAAGAGGAACGCGCGGCTCGCGCTCCCAAAGGAAAGAAGGCGGCGAGCGCTACCAAGAAGGGCGCCGCCGCAGCGGGCACTCCTCTGGCATCGATCAAGAAGGGTGCGGCCATCAGTGAACGCAGCACCAGCGCAAAGGACACTACGACCACGGCCACTACCACCGCCGCTGCCGCCCTGCCCGAGGCCAAGCTCTACGATGAGGACCCGGTCCCCATCGACACGACCAAGCGCCAGCTCATTGTGAACTACCTCCCGCAGAAGCTCTCCAACGAGGACTTCAAATCCCTCTTCCGCCGCTTTGGCGAACTGGAAGAGGAGAAGAGTCATATTGTCTTTGACTTCCGCACCGCCGGCGGCGTCAACGCGGAACTCTTTGCGTGGTACTGGAAGCGACGCCACGAGGACGGCAACGACGACGCGAAGGCGGGCCGCGGTGAGACTACCGAGCAGGCGGGCGTCAAGTCCGAGGAGGACATCCAGCGCGATCGCTTCTTCGCCGAGCTCATCAAGAAGGTGGACTTCAGCAAGGTGGAGCGTCAGATGCGTAGCAAAGGCTATGGCTTCATCTATTACAAGGACGGCGCGAGCACGGAGGGGGCCATGAAGCAGCTCAACGGCTACGAACTTCACGGCCGCCGCATCAAGGTCCGGTACGCCGAGCAGCAGCGCGACCGCAGCAGCGAACCCGCCAACCTTCACGCCGCTGCTGGCCATCACGGAGATGCCAACGCAGATGGGCACGGACATGCAACGCATAAGCGCGGTGCGCTATCCCTCTCCTCACCGACGCTCTCCGTGGCGCACTCGCCAACGCCTTCCGACGATGCCGTGCCACAGCCTTACCTGGAAGGCGCGGAGCCAGTCCACATCACCTCATCGGCGGTGACGTCGCCGATGCTGCTCAAGGGCAACCACACGCACTTCGCGCCTTCTCTTAAATACCTGGACACCGCCGACGTCGACCTCCCCGCGACGACTGGAGTCCAGAGCGTGAAGGGGACGAAGGGCGTGGAGAAGGGCGAGGCGCGTGATGAGGACAGCGGCACGGCGCACAGCGAACAGTCCATCATCTCGTCTGTGTATGAACTTCTTCTCGGTGTGGATGCGGAATGATGTGAGAAGGTGAGAGCACACAAGAAGAGCAGGGGAGGGTCGTCTTCCCTTCCTGCCCCCTCCCCTTTGTTTTTTCTCCCGTTATCGTGTGCCAACGGCACGAGCGTCACTATCTTTGCGGATACGCGGCACACTACATCGACGTCCTGTCTTTGACTTTCTTTCCTGTTGGCCACCTGCATTCTTCTCTTCCACCCACATGAACCTTCTCTCTTTCCCTTTCACTGTCTTCTCTTCTACGGGATATTTCTTTTCTCTCTTTCTTTTGTCTCTTCATGACCAGTTTTTCCTCTTTTTTTTCTCTTCTGTTTTCTCTGTTTCTCTTTTACACCCTGTTTTCTTGGGTTGTTGTTTTTTTTTTCATCCGCCACCTCACCCTCCGTTTTCTTTTTCTCTCCCACACTATTGCTTGTTTTCGTTCCGCTGGTTCAATCAGAAAAGCAGCTCGCTGGGACCTTGAACGCACACACGCGCAGAGACAGACAGGCACAAGCGCCAGTGGACGAAGAGCAAAAAAAAAAGCTAGAAATCATTCAAAGGAAAAAAAGAAAAAAGGGTTTTCGTCATCAGTCGTGAACTCCCATTCTCTTCTCCATTCATATTTTTCCCTTTATTTACGTATATACTGCGCGTGCCTTCCACCATCATCCTTCTGTCTCTCTTCTTTTTTTTTTTCCTCTCTCTCCTCCACTCGATCGCAATGTGCTTCTACTGATTTCGCCCATTCTCTCTGTCTCTCTTTCTCTCTCTCTCTCTCTCTATCTATCTATCATCACCTCCACCTTTCTTCTTCTTTCCTGTCGCACTTGCGAACCGTGTGCTGTCGTGGGTCTCTCTCTCTTTTTTTTTTTCTTCCTCTCATCATCTGTATACTCTTCTTGTTGTCGTTTTTTTTTTTTTCCATTATACAGGTCTTCCATTTCCTCGCACTCCTCCCTTCCATCCCGCTCCCCTCCTCTCCACCAAGCCTCCACTTTCCTTTCATGTTTTCTTTTTTGTTATTATGACTAATATTATTGTTATTTTGTTTTTTGTTTTGTTTTTCATACCAACCATGGTTGACGCATGATAAAGTTTTCCTCTCTTCGCCTTCAGCCGCAGGTCCACCGATTCCAACCTGTCAGTGACATTTCTTACATTCTTTCCTTTTTTTCCTCTCTCTTATTATTATTATTTTTGTTTTGGTTTTCTTGTCCTTCTTCTATGCCCATTCTTCTCTCATTCTAATACTTTCATCTTGAGCTAAGATACAAAAAAAAAAAAAAGTGATCCCAGTAAGCTCTTGACCTCCTCTCGTCATTCAGTCTCTTATCTCATTCGCGACTGCTTTTTTTTTTATGTTTCCTCAGCTCATTGTTGCTTTCTTGTGTATTTTGGTTTTGTTTCCATTTTGTTCTGGAGTTGTCATTCTCTTCCTTTCGTTGAAAGTGATGATTTTTTTTTCTTGCTTCTTCCTCTGTACCGTTCAGCTGTTTTCCTTCGCTTTTGATGCTTTTCACTCTCCTCACGTGAGCTCCCCCTCTCATTCTTCCTCTCCTCCTCCTCTTGATTTCTTTTATTGCTTATGCTAAGAGTACTATCTTTTTCTTTGTTCTTTGTTCTTGTTCTTTTTTTTTTGTTTTACTCCGATTTCACAACTCTCGTCTCTGCCGATTTCTGAAAGGAAACCACGGAAAAGATGAAGAGGCAAAATACACACAAAAATATTTATATACACAATCCCCACCCCCACCCCATCCTACACTGGATTACTTCATCACGGATCTTTCCTCGAAAATCCTTTTTTTTTTCTCCTGTCTCCCTCCTCAGAGGCAATACTCCTTCCTTCTCCTCCTTCTTGTTAACTCACTAGTGTTTATATACATATTGATTTCCCCGTCCTCTCATTCTTTTTTTTTTTATGTCCTTGTTAACGAGGTGTACGCTGGGGTGTAACACGTGTGTGTGTGTGTCTCGTGCTTCTGCTTACCTGCAGTGAGGAGAGTCCTCCCATTTTTTCACTCTTTCTCCAGTGGAAAACTCCTCCTCTCCAGCCACCACATGGCTTCATTCTCCCTCAGCCGACCCACAACGAAATAAAAAAACAAGAGACTCGACCCGGGAAGACTACTACTCTTTTTTTTTTCTTTTTTTTTCATTCAACCATCTCTAACGTCTTCCTTCTTGGCTAGCTTGAGTTTTGTTTTTTATTGTTATTCATCCAGCAGCATTATGGTTTTCCTTTTTTAATTTCTCCTTCCCTGTTAGCGTTTGTTTTTGTTTTTTTGTCCCCCACCACTGGGGACTATCCTTCCTTCCTTCAGGATTTAGCTTACGAATCCGCATGAACGAGGGAACGCGCGTGAGTGATCTCTCTTCTTTCTTTATTTCTTTTTTTTTCTTCTCGCTTCCTCCTCCCTCACACTCGCACACTCGCGCACGTGTTTTTTATTCGGATCATTCAACCGGGTGTACGGCTGCTGTGCTTGTGACTTCTCCCTCTCTTTCATCTCCTCTTCTCGCTCTCGGGCACTTTCTCTCAACTCGCTCTCTCTCTCTCGGTACAAGCGGCGACTACTGAACAGGGCGCGTGCACGAGGGCGGGACAGGCAGTGGTAAGCCTTCCTCTCCATTCTAGTGCCCTTACGACGGAATGAAGAAATGAACTTACACAAAATTAACAAAAATGATAAGCATTTTTTTTTTCGTCTTTTAAAAACTCGAGTTTTTTTTGTTGTTGAAATACTGGCATGTGAGTCCTAAATACATCCCGTATTATATAACTTTATCATTGACTTCATTCTTTTTTTTTATTTTCTGCAATGTTCGCGGTGCGCAAGAAGAGATAAAAAAAGAAAGAAAGAGTGTCATGGCGACCTTTGTTTTACCAAAGTGAAAACAGAAGCACCAGAACTGTACCTCTTCTCTTTTTTTTTTGATGTTTCTCTGCTTCTGACAGACCACGAGCATACCGAGCATTGTTTGGGTTTTTTTTAAAAAAGGCGAGAGACTAACGAGCTGAAACGAAAAAAACGACAGCTTCGTGCATCCAGCGATGCCACGTGCTTTATCATTCAAAATCTCTCAAAAACAAAGAAAAAGTCCTCCCATTCGGCTATGAACATAATTGTTTGCCGCTCATAGCAAGAATAAAGAAAGGTGATTAACTCGTGGTAGTCGAACGAGATGTTGCATTCTTATTATTATTTTTCTTTCTTCTTTATTTTTTTATTTGTTTATTCGTATTATTACGAAACGTTAGGGAAATGTCACCACTACTATGTTTACAATACTTTCTGTGAAAGCACTCCCGACGCCTTCGCGTTCACTTTTCTATTTTTCTTTTGTTCACAAAAATTCTCCTGTGCACACAAACACGTGGACGAACATGCGCTCGCGCATGCGCGAGTGTGTGTGTGTCTACTACACCAATTTAACCTCTCTTCCTATTCCTGATCTGTCTTGGGGAAAAAAAACACGGCCCAAGCTTCAAAGTGAATTCCTATCCTTCTCCCTCCGTGGCTTTCCTTCCACTGTGGTCTTGACCTATTCCTCTGTGAAGAAGGAGGAAAAGAGAATAAGTGGGATGTCTTCTCATTCTCTATTTATATATATTTATATATATTCATCGATGGACATTGCCTCGTGATCAAATGAAACGCAAACAAAAAAAAGGATTTGAAAAGAATATGTTTGTTGCAAAGAATAAGAGTGGTTTGCTTGAGGGCCGCCACTCAGCGGATGCCCCTCTGTCATTGGGGACGGGGGGTCCTTCGGCAAATGCAAACACATCTCCTCTCTCTCCTGTCATCCAAAAATGGAGGACGAGAAGGCGAGAGAGAGAAGGAGAGGACACCGATCAGTCTGTTTCTATATTGTTCTGTTCCGTCGTTCTCCTGAAGATGGAGAGGAGGTACCATGACGTGTTGTGCTTCAATGTTTGATCAATGTCCGGATAGGTGTTTCGTGAGTGACACACTACGTTTCTCCTTCTTCTTTTTCGTTTTCTCCGTTCATTATAAAGCACAGAAAGCACAGAAGGAAAAAGAAAGAAAAGAAAGATAGAGGAGCATCTCTCTTCTTTGGTTTTTCCCCCATTCCCCTCGTCCGCAGCGGCAGAGGTGGTCTTTATTGCTCTTGGCGTTGTTCACATTTAAAAAAAAAAGAGGACAAAACTGCCTCACAGCCTTCAGATCGCATCGTATTTTGATCCTTATAGAGTTTTCTTCTACTTCCTTTTTTTTTTTTTCTTATACCTCTCCTCCTTTTCCTTTCCCACCCTCTCTTTGGGTTGTCCTCCTCTTCTCACTTGCATCCTCTGATCGTCACAGCACTTCTTCCTACTCACGCTTATATGCTGTTGGTTTCATTCGATCACTCGACTTTATTTTCTTCTTCCGAACCGCATCCATACAGCTGACAAGAAAAAGCATTTGGTTCACCTCACAGAATCCTTCAAGTAATATACTTACAAAAAAAAAAAAGAAGATGACCAGAGAATTCATTCGCAAGCAGTGCGCCATCGCGGAGCACTTGGCCAATGACCGGAAACAGCCCCTGATGGCCTTCCTCGTCCTTTACAACCTGCTCCTGCGCAGGGGGCAGGCATCAGACGAAGCACAAGACACCACTTCAGGAGCGAGAGGAACAGAAGGAGAAGCAAGTAAGAATGCATCGACGCAAGCAGAAGGCGGGGGCAGTCACCACAACCCAGACACGTCGGCAGCGTCTTGCATTCCGCTGACGGTGCACGTGGGCGCCCGCGGAGGCCCTTCCCTCCCCGTGACAGATCCAGCGGTCAGTACCTCGCGGCCTGTCTTTGTCGAGCACGCTGACCTTGCACGGCCGTGCTTCGCCGCCATGTACAAGCGTGATGAGCTGCTCGTGCGCTTGCGTGCTGCCGAGCTGCTCCTGTGGGGGGAGCACGCGTGCGACACGTCCTGGCATCCCCACACCGCTCCCTGCTCCTCGTGCAGTGATACGGACGGCACGTGTACAGGCGGAGGTGAAGGCCCCGAGGCCATCTTTCGTATGCGGCCGCCCATGGGTCGGCAGGCGTCCTTGGAATGCGCGGAGCTCGCCCATCACATTCTCACTCCCTTGTTCTCACACGGTCGCTTCGGTGGGGCAGGGGATGACAGCAGCAGCAGCCATGGTCCAGAGGAGTTTAGCGTCGGCACAGGCTCTCGTCCCACTCCCCTGCGTCCGTCGTTCCGCAGGGCTACGGGTGCCGAGGCCGCAGACGCAACACGGGCAGCTCACCAGGGAGGATATTTTTTCTCTGCCTCACACGTTGTCTCTGCGCAGCTAGTTCCTGACGAGGCATTTACGTGGACGTTCACAGAGGCGCCGCCTGAGGACGGTGCACCGGAGGAACAACGCGTTCTCTGCTCCTTTGCCGCGAGCGATGAGCTTCGTTCCACCATGGAAACCCGTGGCGGTCATGACGACCGAGAGAAAGCGCTTGCGCCACGGATAAATGAAGAGGAAGACGGCGACGGGGAGGAGACAGCGCAGAGCGTTCCTGCCCTGGTCGTGATTCGAGCCTACGTACTCTTTGCGCTGGCGGCGCGACGTGGCCCCGAGACGCGCCTTGCGCTGCGGCGCTGTCTCGCACTCCTGCATCACGCAGAAGAATGGCTTCAGCTGGCGTTTGCTCCGCACAGGGTTCAACAGGAGGTGGAGGGTGGGTGTCAGAGCCTTCAAAAGCGCTTTCACAGATTTCTCCCTCTGCCCGGCACGGAGGCGCGTCCTGTCCCAGCGCCATCTTCACAGAGGGAAGCGGATGGGGAACGCTTCACACGTCGATTTGGGAACACAGCGGAGCACAACCCCTTGACGAAGCCGTCGTGCTCGTCCCAGTCGTCGGTCTCTTGGAGAGCGCAGGCGCAGCAGGCGTTCCGTCTGCGGATCCACCAGTGTTTTGTGCTGTGTAAGGCGCTGCTGTACACGGAGCTGAGTCGCCTGTACGCATCTTCGTGTCTGTACATGAGCCGGCAGAGCATCGGGGGCATGAGCACCCTTCTCGTATCCGCGCTAGCGCATGGTAGCAGTGGCAGGAATGGGCACACGGATCACGGAATGGCATCCTTTACCTCGTCGTCTACCCCGTCGCCGTCGGTGGCGCTGCCCGTGGCCCCACAGGAAATGAAGGCACGAGTACGAGAGCTGTACGACAGCCTTCAAGCTTTGACGTTTTATTCAAGCTACGGTATGGAGCTGCAGCAAGAAGCGGTGGCAGCAATGCGTTCCACCAAAACGCAAACGACGGTCATGCGGCAAGGATTAGGAGCGGAACGGGAGCACGAAATTCTCTCGGCCTGTGCAGCTTCTCTCGCCTTCTTCTACGCCCAGAGTCGCCTCTTCTCCCTTGAGACGGGTTTGGGCATCCCTCTTCACGCACGCGAACATGCCGAACACACAGGAAACGGTATCCTGGGAGAGCGTGATGTCGTCAAGTCGCTCGTGCGTCATGTCACCACCTCGTGTCAGCACTTGCAAGAAGGGTCGCATTTGGTTACGGCTTCTCCAACAACACCCGCGTGCGTGAGCAAGGGCTGCTCTCTTCCTCAAGGTGAGTTTACACTCCTGCGCGAGCTCCTCCTTCTTGCTGGGCTAGACGTGCCCAGGACCCGCCGCCCTAAGCATGACCGCAGTGCGGGCGACGGAGAGGTCCCCTCGGCTGGTCCTCTCCACCACCACGCATGGCTCGCTCCAGAGCTGCGGATGACGCTACAGCACTTTGCCCAGCTCCAGCGGATCGTTGCTTCCGGGGGAAGGCGTGAAGTTGTCGCCACAACAACGGCATCTGACAGCGCGGGGGGTGGTAGAGGCAGCAGCAGCAGCAGCAGCAGCAGCAATGGGGTTTTCCGTTTGATCCCGTTTCATGCGCAGGTCATGGAAGTCGAGAAAGGGCTCGCACGTGTTCTTGCGTGTCTCGACGAGAGTCTTCTCGTGATGGGCAGTGGCAGTGTCATGGACGGCAAGAGTAGAAACACCACAGCAGCCCGTGCCTCTGCGGTGGCAACCACCAGCAGTCCCACGTCTCACCCTCAAGGGCAAGCCAAGCAGGAGAGTCATCCCTTGCCGGAGGGAAAGCAGAACATAAAAGCAGAACCAGGAGAGGAAGAACCGTCGCACAAGGAAGAAGCTCAAGCCCGGCGACAAGATCATGAGACAATCAAACGACTCCGTGAAGAGGAGCACGAAAACGAGTCATCGCGAGACAACCAGCGCCCGGCTCATGAGGCAGACGGACGGCCGGTAGCCCAGCAACGTTGTCGACGACCCTTTCATCTTCTCTACGCCTCCCCTTACACGCAAACCCGTCTTCTCATTCAACTGAAAGTGTCTGCCTTCATCTCCGCTGCGGCCTTTGCACTCACCAACACGCATCTCCTGCGATGCGTACGTCACCTTTCCACCGTGACGGGCTTCATGAAGATGTTCCACAGCCACTTCACCATTCCGCGAAGCCCTTTCTCGCACGGGAGCCGGTCGTTGCCTAGTGGCTCGTCCTCCTCGTCCCACCACAAGCACCCTAGTCAGGTGCAGATCGACGTGCACCTCCTCATCGCGTGTCTTTGCATGAATCTATCTTTGCGGGACGTCAAGGGCGCTATAGAAAAGCACTCTTCCCTCTCGTCAGGAAGCACAAAAGAAGGCAGCAGTCTCGCACCTTCAAGTCAACCTGCGGATAAAACAGACGAGCAAGCAGTCGGTTATTTCGACTATTACGAGGGTACATCGGCAACAGGTATGCCGGCGGCAGCCATCAGTGACGTGGCATTGGATGTGGGGTTGCCGTACTACCACCTCCAAGCGGCAGAGGACATGTACCTCTCCTCGATGGCTGCCTTCACCCATCTGAATCCGAGCCTCGCGCTGCCGCCCGGTCAGCAGCCACAGCAGGATCGCCAGCACACGCACGGCCCCCTGTGCAAGTCTACGAGCATGTCGTCCACGCTCCTGCAGATCAAACTCCTCAAAGCCGTTGCCTTGTACCAGGTAGCGGCGATGGGGGAAGGCGTGGTGTTGACAGGACATGCCGGTGATGGCGCGTTCGCCACCATGAACATGCCCTTGTCCCAGCGCCGCCGATGCTCTGCCGCGGTGGGTGAAGTTCTCGAGAAGCTCGCGGAAAGCTACGCGGATGCCTTCCCAGCAGCAGTGTCCGCTGGCGCTTCGGTCACTAATATGCCAGAGGAAAGTGCCGTGAACGTGGAGAAGGGCGACGCCCCCACAACGCCAACGGCCCGCTCCGCTTTGTCATCCACGAAGGACATGATGCATCACCCCACATGGACCCACGCAAACACAGCCCTGTACTTTCTTTTACAAGCTGTCTACGCTGAAACGGAAAGCAAGGACGAGGTGTCCGCCCACTTTTACCTACGCAAGTACCTGAAGCTCTCCGCACACGCGGTGCACGGCAGCGCGGAAAGCAACATCTTCGTTGCCGACGCCCTTCAGCTTCTTGCGGGGCTCTTTCTTCGGCAAGGTCATCCACAAAGGAAGCGGATGGGCCACGAGGAGACACAAGACGCGCACGGCACCGCGAACGCAGAAGTCAGCGCCGGTACGCAACATCAGGATGCCGATGGTCCCAGCAATGAGGGTAAGGTCAGGCGTAGCTCCCCTATGAACGAGTACGACACGGTGAGTGCCCTCGCACGGCAGAGCTGCGGCCGGTACAGTGGCCTTGCGCTCCTTCGTCTACTCGAAGACAGCATGCACGATGGTCTTGGTGGCAGCGGCGGCGGTTCCGCTTTCATGCGCGATAACAACCCCTACCACGTGGAACAAGACGGCGTTGTCATGACCCATGTCAGTGGCGAACATGCAGAGCCAGGTGCGCACGGCGACGACGACGTCAGCGCAGTGGTGCAGCGAAAGGCGGCCGAACGGCGAGCAAAAGATGTGCGCCTGTTGTCGTGCCTGACCGAATGGCGTGCGTTGCAGTGGGGGATCTTGACGGGCGCTGTTCGTATCGAGGATGCCTTTGCCACTGCCAATGCTGTTCTGCAGCAGCAGAAACAACAGAAGCAGCAGCAGCAGCCGTATGAGGATGAAGATGCTGAGCTGCATCGTCATCATGCAAGCGTCTCCATGCGGGAGCACCTGCTCGTCGCCTTATTCAGTCTACACAAACCCAACGCTCTTCCTACGCCAAAGCAGTTCCTTGACGTTGTCACGTTTCTCCCCCACACGCCAGGTTACCGGAAGCTGGAAGAGTGATTCTTGCCAGGCCTAGAAGATGATATATTTTTAGTGTTACAATCGGCAGGCTGGACGCAGAGAATAACAAAGTGTAGACGAGCGGCGTGCTGCGATCTCTCAACATCGTGTGTCACTCTCTGGTGAATCTGTCATGAGCAGAAGACTGCGAAACACACATCCTCTCAAATCGAAACAAGTCAGACCGAGTTCTGATGAAAGGAAAAAAAGAATGAAAGGCGGAAAACTTCAGTGCCACGACTCAGCGGCATACTGTGACGCAAAACAAAAACAAAAAAGCCAAAGTCTTTGGCTCACAAGATGGAGCGACCCAACCTTCTGTGTGACGAAGGTGCAGTGTTGCAATTACAAACCTCCCTCTCCCTCTCTCCCACTCCCACCTTTCTAGAAGCTCATTATTTCGAAAACGGCGGAGACTTATTCTCCACTTCTTCTTTTTTTTTTTTCGCTGGCAACGCGAAGAGCGCTATTTATTAGTGACAGGGAAAAACGCGTCTGAAAGCATTATCGTTGACTATTTCACATTACACATCTCTTCTCCTTCTCTCTTGAGCTCTCTTGAGCTCTCTACCTGCGTTAGGCTGAGCACCTCTTTGCATTCGTGGCATCCTTACTTACAAGGTACATCGTGAGCACACACAACGATAGCCTGAGACAAGGGTTCGAGGTTACCAGAGGGGGGCACCATGATGTTCGAGAGCAGTCTTCTGACCCAAATCAATGTGGAGAACCCGCTGCCCACCCTCGTGGAGGTAGAAATCAGCCGCAACCTCAACGCTGCGCTGAAGCGTGCGTTTCACTTCTTCTACCTGCTCGCGGCAGAAAAGGTCTCCGCGCTTTCCCCCTTCATCCCGTACGGAGACGAAATGTATCTGGTGCTCCAGACCCTGTTTGAGCGCTTCTTGCTGAATAACGCCGACACCACCTTCACCGAACTGATGTTTGGGCTGCGTCGCGTACGGATTGTCGGGCCCGGCAAGGCCCTGCACCGACCGCCTTCGCAGGGAAGCAGCGGCGGTGTCGCACGGGTGAAGGAGGCCTTGCACGCGCTGCACTTTCTTGCGTTCGGTCCTCCCCCGATGCCCCTCGCGGAGGAGCGTGCCATGAACTACGTCGCGGCCAGCGCGTCGGCAGCGACGAGCGACACCTTTGGTGCAGACGGGGAGGTGGCCGCTGCATTGGCCCTCGCCGCGGACGGTGCCACGGGCAGCGCGGGAGCTGCCCCTGCCGTGCCGGCCATTGAACCCGATCAGCTGCCTGGCGCCGCCCTTCAACTGCAGCAGCAGCAGCAGCAGCAGCAGCAGCCAGCGTTAGCGTCGGGGTCGGATTACAATGCGAGCGAGCTCATGTCCGCCTCTCGGGCCTCCTACGGCTACCTCAAGTTCGCGCCCATCACCAAGCAGCAGCGCCTTCTCTCGCTGCTGCTGCTGACGCTGAAGCCTTACCTAGAAAAGAAAGTGAAGATGTGGTACGCGAATGAAACGGACAGCTCCCCAGACGCGGTCGCCCTGCGTGAGGCGTACGCGTACCAGAACCCGAGCCTGGCGAAGCTGAAAAAAGTCTTTTGCACATTTGTGTTTCCCCTCCTGCACGTCTGCCAGAAATCGGCCGAGTTTACCTTTAAGCTGCTCTACCTGTGCGAGCTCACGCCGTACACGTCGCCCTTCCACCGGCTCTTCAACATAGCCGTGAAGCGGGGCAGTTTCGAGGAGAGCGTCAACGCAAGCCCAAAGGCCCAGCGCGCCATCACCATCGCGCGGGTCCTCATTTTTGTCGTCTTCTTTGGCTTCCAGCTCTTTGAGTTCTCGCGCAGCACTGGCCTGGGGGCTGGCGTGCTCAGCGACGACGGCAATGAGGAGAGCTCCCTGCCCATCCCGCCTCCCCCTGTGTGGGGGGTGGATGTGAAGCCAAAGAACAAGCAAACGCGCGCGGTCCGTGGCCATGCGACGACGCGTGACGCGAGTGCAGAAGGCGAGGAAGAGACACAGGAATCTACTGGTGGTGCAGACGCAGAGGTCAACAACGGTGCAGAAGAAGGTGTGACTAGGGAGGCGGCTGCCGAGCCTGTTGTGACGCCCGGTCAGTGCCCTGTCTGCGGACGGCCCGTCACCAACGCCGCGGTGCTGACCACGAGCGGCATATTGGGCTGCTACCCCTGCCTCCAACAGCACCTGCGTGAGAATGGATGCTGCCCTGTGACCAATGTCACGACATCGGCGGCGCAGATTCGTCGGGTCTTTGAATGCTGATGAAGTACGGTCAAGAGAACAAACAAAAAGAAAATGACATCAAAAGATATTTGCTCAGTATCACCTAAAAGGAAAAAAAAAAGCAAGGAAGCAACTCTTCTACGACGACAGCTACCATGAGCCCGCGTACATGCTGTCAAAGATTTCGGTCTTGGAGCAATTCCTTCCAAGAGATTTGTCCACGCCACAGTTACGATGTTTGCCTTGCTTGAGAGGTAGGGCGGGGGACGTAACGATTTACCCGACGGAGAAGCGGCAAGCACTTTACAGAAGAAAAAAAAACGTGCACAGCTCTCCGCACAAAGGGTAAGGGAAGTATTGTTCTCTGAGTGGCACAACACCGACAATCCGGAAGAGGCTGCGATGCAGAAGGACCAGCGAGCTTCCGAGCTCGTCTTCTTGCTCAGGACCTGTCCCGCCTGTGGAAGTAGTATTATCTTGCTCTCTTCACTGGGTGTAACAACACCTTCGGGAGAAAGAAAAAAAAAACATACTGCATGCACCAGACAAAATACACGAGACTCTTGTATGCGTTCACCTCTGCTGCCCCATCTTTTATTCCCCTCCCTCCCCCCTTGCTCTCTCTCTGTCTACGTCAACCACGACGGGGTGAAATCTCAACATGCATGCTCATAGATAAAGTGAAAGCAGAAACACCAAGACAAGACGCATCTTTGGGCACTAGTGACACATTGTTGTTGTTTCTTGGGTTTCACCTTTCCCTCTGGACCTCCTCTGAGACACCATGGGGGGAAGCGGCATCAAGGGTGGCTTCGGAAGCTTCTTGCTCCGCCGCGCGGCACCAAAGAGCGTCCGGCAAAGGCACATGACCGGCCCGCAGTTTAACAAGCGCAAGTTCTTTCACTTCCCCAAGGGCACGCATCAGCTCCACAAGCGCGTCGCCCCCGCCGCGGTGGCGCGCAGCTCGATGGAGCTCGAGCACGAGCGCTACCGTCACCTCCCTGGAGACCTCCGCACTCGCCCCTTGTATGACTTCACCCGCAGCGGTGCCCCATCTCCGGAAGAGGAGCTCCTGGCCTGGGCGGAGAAGGAAGGCGTCCCCTTCCGCGACGCTAGCCGTCGGGGCACGCATGGCTCCAGCAGCAGCAGCAACAGTGGTGGTGGTGACGTCAATGGTGCCCAACGCCTGCGACACGCCAGCGGAAGCAACACACTCTTTAAACGCAAGGACAAGGCCATGTTTGCTTGGCAGAAGCAGGGCCGTCTCCAGCTGTACCAAATGGGAGGAAAGAAGGAAGTCTTTGTGTGCTATCGGTGTGGATACCCCGTCAAGTCGGCGATGGTGGCCATCAAGGATGATAACTGGGATTGGAGAATGTGCTACAACTGCTACACAAAGGTGAGGTCACAAGGGATGGAGAACAACACGTGAAGGCCCCACGTTTCACAAGGCACCTGCTGATGCAGACGGAGCCGCACCGATGCGCTGCGCTGACTATCCTGGAAGTACTTTGTTTCGTGAGTGTGACGATGTCACGTGTGCTATTTGAAAGCTCTCTTGCTGCTTCGCAGAACAAGGTGTATTCACAGACTCTCAGGTACATTAAGAAAGATTTAAAGAAAGAGACTGACGTATAAATATACATTATTATTATTATTATTTTGAAAATGAGCGAGGCTGGTGTTTTATTCGCACATATATGCGAAGACGCAGTTGCACCCCTTTGGAAGACAAAAGAAGATTGCATTCTTCTTCATTCACTGACGACATGGCGCTCCTTCTATCCAACCATCACCACGACACGTTCCTTCCTGCGCACCAACATGGTCGTAGTTGAACGTGAGCTTCTTCTTCTTTTTTTTCCAAGAACCTCAAACACCGAATACGATTAGCAGTAAGGACTTCATTGCGATTTTTTTTCTCCGCACACTTCCTCCCTTTTATCCTCTCTCTCTCTCTCACTCTCTCACTCTCTCATCCGGGAACACCACCGAACGATACGGACGGCCACTGGACACGAGCACGCAAAACACAAAGAAGAAACCATTCGCCCCCGTCATGGCGGAATCCGCAGAGACCTACACCCGACCCGAGGGGATGTCCGACAAGCAGGAAGAGATCATCCAGTATGTGGCCAAATACGTGGTGGCAAGCTGCGATAGCGCCAAATACCAAAAGAAGCTCAAGGCCAAGACCAAGTACAACTCCTATTTTGATTTCCTGAATGCAAAGGACCGCTACCACCCCCACTACACCTATCTCGTGCAGTCCTACCGCTACTGGATGGAGCAGGCCAAGGCCATGGAACAGAACAACCTCATGTCAGGCGTGACGGAAGAGGAGGAGCAGCAGGCCATGTCGATGGGCGGAGGGCAGACCGAGTACGCCGCATTCCAACACCCGGGCATGCAAGGGCACGCGGGGTTTCAGGATTACTCCGCGTATCAAAGCTACGGGAATGACTTTGGCGCCGACCCTACTGCGCCACCATCGGCGTCGGCGCCCGCTGTGGATGTGCATGCGCCTGGCGGGTCGTCCTACCAGCACACATCACAGGCGTCCTACTACTCGGGGGCACAGGGGTCCTACGCACCACAAGAAGCTGGAACGGCGTCCGGCTACGGCGGGAACGAATACACCACGGCTGTGAATCCGACTGCGGGTAGCGCGGTGGCAGAGGACGATGACGAGGAGTACGAAATGGTGATGCAGAACGGTGTGCAGACGCTGGTGCCGAAGCGTAGGTAACACACACACACACACACACACACACACACACGAAGAAGGGTGAATGACTCCTCTTGTCTGTGTCTGTGGGTGTGTTTTGATATTGTGTCGTTGTTGTTTTTCTTGTTTGCGAATTCGCGCCTTTTCACTCAGCTAATTCTAACTCGCAACAGCCTCCACTCCCCACCGTCAGCGTGGGGGCGTGTGCGCGAGTCTGTGTGTGCGCGCGTCAGTACTCAGCTCTTGTGGATGTGGAGTTTGCTGCCGGGCGCCGTGGAGCCGATAACCGGCTCGTAGACCATTGTGATTGCGTCCAATTTAAAAAAAAAAACCAACGGGTTCTACCGTAGAAACGAGTTATTCAACTATGTGAATCACATTCCAAAGAGAGCGAGCAGCGACCATCACCATACCTGGGGAGATGTTTACGTTTGTTTCACAGGAGGTTGCCTCGCATTTGGACGTGTCAACAAGCACGACAACATGCCTGAGGGCTCTCATGCCCATCATGATTGGGTCTTCGTCTTTTTGTCGTGGACACCTTCAACGGAACGAAAAGGGCGTGGCGTCCTCCCTGCCCCAAGCCCTCTTCCTCTTTCCCTTTTCTTCTTCTTCTTCTCTTATGCGGTCTCCATTCCGCAGGAAAGTATATATACTTTTTTTTCTCTCTGCCTCTTTCTTTCATTAGTTCCTTTCCGTTCGACTGTTAGTCGTCTACCGCTTCAGGACAAAGACAAACGAAGGACCTTTCCTCCGCACCCCCGTCAGCGTCCCGAATTGCTTTTGTTCTTAAAACCTTCTTTAAACCGCTGAAACCCCTACCGCTATAGTTTTTTTCTCTCGCTTTTTCCTGCTGAATCCTTCACCCCCAGTCTCTTCATTCGGCGAACCACACACATACACACCACTTCGTTACTACACACAGAGACAATCAAAAATGGGTTGCTGCCAAAGCGTTCCTCAGAGCGAAATCGGCATCTTCGAAACATGTGGCCGCTTCTCCGGCATCGCACCACCGGGATGCCATTGCTTTTCCCCTTGCACCTCTGTTGTCACGCAGATCAGCATCCGCCTGAGGGAGCACGACATTGGTGTGACAAGCAAAACAAAGGACAATGTCTTTGTTAAGATTGCCCTCGTGATTCAGTACCAAATCATCGCCGACAAAGTGGAAGACGCCTTTTACAAGGCAAAAGACCCCATTGGCGTGCTGGACAACTACGTCCTCAACTCGATCCGCGCGAAGATCCCGCTGTACAAATTGGAGGCACTCTATGTGGAGCGAGGCACCATCAGCCAGCAACTTAAGGACGAAATCGATCAGGAGATGGAGTACTACGGGATTGAAATCGTCTCTGCTTTGATTGCAGACATTGACCCTGGCAACGAAATTACCACGGCCATGAACGACATTCAGCGGCTGCAGCGCCTGCGCGTCGCCAGTGTCGACGAGGCCGAGACGAAGAAGATGAACCGTGTGATGGCAGCGGAGGCGCAGTGTGAGGCGCGACGTCTGGCGGGTGAAGGTCTCGCCGAGCAGCGCAAGGCTATCGTTCTTGGTCTAATGGAGTCCGTCGAGCTGATTCAGAAGGAAGTGCACGACCTGACATCCACCGATGCGACCAACATGCTACTCATGAACCAGTACTACGACACCCTGCAGGAGATTGCCAAGTCATCCCAGGGCTCCGTGATGATGGTGGAGACGACCGGAGGGCTGGAACGGGTGGCGGCGCAACTGCGCGAAGGCGTTGTGCAGATGATGAAGTAACGACGGCAGAGCCTTGTGCTCTTTTCTTCTTATGTTGCTTTTTTTTGCCCTTGAAGAGGCTATAGTTGGAAAAGCGAAACAGAAAAGGAAAACAATGCCTCCGGTTCCATCCAATAAAGCTTTGAACGCAACAGTGCTAAACCAAATTCGTTGCATCGAGACTCTCTGTCTGTCTGTACTTGCTCCTATCCTTTTTCTTTTCTCTTTTATTTTTATCCTCTGCTTGCTTCTGACACCTTGCATCTGACACAACAGCACAAAACCGAGCTCTCCTCCTGACTCCCTCTTGGTTTCAAACAGTTTTTTTTTTCCTCCTCACCCCCGCCGCTACTCTTGAATGCCTTCTCTGCCTCCACGCCCGTTCTGTTCTTTTTTTTTCTCTTTGCTCTCCTCTCTCCACTAAGCCGTCTTGATTACCACTGTTATACCTTCCACTCTCGTCTTCTCTTGAGCTGTTTTGTCTTGTCTTGTTTTTTTTTGGAGGGGAGGGGTTGCCCGAACGTATCACCGTATGTTGTCACGTTTTCGTTTGCTTACTCTACGCACCATCGCAACTTGTAAAAAAAAAAAAAAAACGGTCAAACTCACGAACATACACAGCCATGCGCATTTCTACAAAGGCAGAGGGAAAAGGAGGCGTGCCAAGGTAATGCAACACTCACTTGGGGATTCACAGTCCGTCGCGCTCTCCTCGGACCCCAGGAGACGTGCATGCCGCGAAGGAAGCAGGGTTTCGCGGCACGCATGGACCCTGAGGTCCGAGGAGAACGCTACGAGGTGCCGCTCAGATGTCCACACGCATCACGGTCACCCTACCTGCGCATTGAAGATGCTCAAAGAGAGAAAGGTAACACCCGACGGCGTCCACTCCTCTGAGAAATGTTCTCTGAGCATGCGAGTAGACTCTGAAAAACCAGAGTAACCATCGCCTTTTTTTTTCCTCTGGATCACGCGTCTTTCCCACGCGTACTTCGCATCGCTGAGATGATGAATGCCTGCGCTCACAAAGCAGTGAGAGCATGAACTATTATGCCCGCTTCCTCCTCTGCTACTTTGTCTACGAAACAAACTGCTTTTTTTTTTCTTTTTTCCTCGGGTAACAGTTGAACTAGCTTATTCTATACTTTATCGGTTTCGTAATACACGCACACACGCACGCACTTTCTTCTCCTTATCATTCTTGCGTACCACCCACTTGGGTTTACTCTTGCTTTTCCTATCTACGACTCCTCACCGCTCGCTCCTTGCCCACTTGCGCTAATATTATTTTTCTTTCTAGTGTATTTTCTTCTTTAGCAAAGGCAAGCGTATACAGAATAGTAAACTGTGAAGATTCGCAACCCAAGAGTCTGGTCATCATGTCTTGCTTTTGTGTTCGCACCAGCGAGATTGGCGTGGTCGAGTATTTTGGCAAGTTCGAGCGCACCGCGCAGCCTGGCTGCGGGTGCGTCGGCTGTGGTGGCAGCCTGCGCGGCACGGTCCCCCTCAGTCTGCAGATCGCCTACGTCCTGGTCGATACCAAGACGCGCGATAACGCCGTCGTCAAGGTGGAGACGCGCATTCATTACAAGGTGGTCGAAGATAAATCCGTGGAAGCCTTCTACAAGTTCACCAACCCCAACGAGCAGATTGGTAGCTTCGCCGCGTCGATTGTGCGAGGCGAGGTGCCCAAGTACACGCTCGACGAGCTCTTCCTCATGTCCGATGAAATCAAAAAAGTGGTGAAGGAGGAGCTCACGGAGCGTCTGCTGCAGTACGGCTTCTCTATTGAGGCCACACTGCTGACCAAGATTGACCCCAGCAACGACGTCAAGCAAGCGATTTCCCTAACGCAGGTGAACGCCTTCAAGCGAACGGCGGCAGAGCACCAGGCGGAGCTCAACAAGATTCTCCGCATCAAAGAAGCGGAGGCGGATTTTGAGGAGAAGCGTTTGTCTGGTGTCGGTCTCGCAGAGGAACGCAAGGCAATCATGCGTGGCTTGCAGAGCAGCATCGAAGGCTTCGTTGAAACGGTCCCCGGCATGGCGGCGCGCGACGTCATGAACTTGCTGCTACTGAATCAGTACTTTGACTCGATGAAGGAGATGGGCGCGCAGGGGAACAACCAGCTTGTGTTGATGCCAGGTTCTGGTCCGATTGGGCGCTCGCACGGTGGTGGGGCGGCGGCATCCGGGTTTGACACGACACAGTCCTCCACAGCGTCGAACATGCTGGCAGATGTGCTGGCGGCCCAGGTGGGCGCCAAGTCCATGCGATGAAAGGAAAGAATCCATGGCGTTGGTGAACATTGCTGATATCGTAGGGCACCCTCGCCCTCCCGCGGCCAGGCATCCCTTTCTCCTTCTGCATCTATGATGACACCAACCGACTGCTTGCATTCGTGGAGAGGAAAACAATACTAGCGAACGAATACGGTTATAGCACGCTCTTTCTTGAATTCGATAGCCTTCTTTTTTTTTATGTTTTGTTTTGTCTTGGTTCCTGTATCTCCTGGTTAGTTGAGATTGTGTGCCACTTGCATTATCCTAGACACACACACACACACACATGCGCGCACACATCGCTCTTCTTTCCCCTTGCCTCCCAGTACACCTATACTTTTTGTTGTTGTTGTTCATACGGACCTTGTTGTTATCCTCATGAGTTTGACGTTTTCTTCGTTCCAACGGCGGAACATTTCCTCCTTCATCTTTTTTCAATGCTCTCTTTTTGGGGTATGTGCTCCCTGCGCACCCCCTCGTTGCATCAACGCTCGCCCATGTCTTTCGTTTCTTCTCTTTCTTCTTCGCTGTTGTGACTTGTCTTTAATGTTCACTGCTTTTCCAGTACGCTCCCTTTCCTAACCCACCCCTCGCTGCTTCTCTCCGCTGCACACACGCGTGTCTTGTGCTACCTCCTCTCCTTATTTTCGTTTTCCAAAGGGAAAAATAACCTTGCTACTACACCTCAACTCCATTGAGGACACTCTCGTTGCATTCAAAACTATATCCTCATTTCTTTTTCCTCTCTCTTGTGTTTCAACCCCTGTTCATCTTTTTTTTTTTTTTTTTTACGCCGCCCTTGATAACGATCGCAGGAGATCTTTCTTCAGATGAACAAGACGAGGCACTCAACGCACGCGACGAGAACAGTACTGGCTTCTCCCATGCTTCTCACCCACAGAAGGAAAGGGCAGCGCGCTTTGGATTTGCCTTTCGATACTCCGGTTACATGTAGTACGATCCATGGACACGCGAGGGACGCATGTGCTGGATTGTCTTGCGAGAGCGCGCGGTGGTGCTCTGCAGGCAATCTCCTTTCACCTCGCACGGAACGCTCCATGTTTGCATTCCTCTTCTTCTGCTCTTCTCATTCCTGGCGGGGAAACGTGTGACCCCACTCCTCTAGATGAAAGCCGCAGCTCCCTCTTCTATCCACTCACAGACCCCTCACACACAAAAAAAAAAGTCCCTATAAGTATTGACACACACGCACATACATAGATCATCATAAACGCCAAACAGTTTTTTTTTTGTTTTTTAAATCTTTCATACATGCACCTTTGATTCTGGCTAATATATTTTCTTCCCCCTCTCTGTCTATTGCAGAGCTAGAAGCGCATATCTATATTCCCTTCCCCCTCTCCACCTCATTCCATTCCTTTCCACTGGAACAGCCGTTGATACCTTTTCCTTTTCTTGTGGAGTGAAACGCCTGCAGCAAACACAAAGAACAGCGGCGATCGTCGCACAACGGTACCGCGGCGACGCCATGGACGTACCCAACGGCAATGACCGTCTGATTCGCACCTTGCAAAGCCTCCCATTGCAAGAACTCTACAGACTATCCCGAAGTGTTGCGACGGAGAACACAACTGCGTTAGCGGCAGAGGACGTCACCACAAAAACTGCGAGGGCCCTCCCGCCTTCTACTGTAACCCTTCCTTCGCCATCCCCAGGTTTGACAAGCACTGCGGTATCCACCGCCTCCCCGTCTTTTCACTCTCATCGAGCAAGCGCAACGGTGGATAAAGTACGTGAGACCTCCACCCGCGGTGCCAGCTCTCATGGTGCAGGTGAAGAGACGACATGGAGAGGCTTCCATCCTGAACACGACAAGGCTTCCTACTCAGGGAGCAGTGTTCCCAGTCCCCTAACTGGCGCTACAGGAAACACAGATGAGGCTGCCATGGCGTCGTCTCCGACTCCGCGCCGGCCGTCATCGCCCTCCCCTGTGTCGTCGTCCTTGTCGATCTCGGAAGGGAGTCTCGTCGAGATTGACATGACGATGGGAAGTGAAAGCACACGCCTAGCAACCCCCAATAGCGCCCATCCTTCAGACGCTCGTATTCGTGACGGTGACGCTGGCGATGATGTGCACCGCCGTCTCTTCGACGCCACGACGGACTCCCCTACCAGCGTTTCCTCATCCAGTCTCTCACCACAGAATGAAGACGACCACCAGCGGGACGCCCCACCATCGCTGCTTGAAGCAGTCCACCCAACCCTTACATGCGGCACGACGCACCTTGGCACAAGTCATGGGGACGTGGAGAACGTCCTTGCTGTGTACGGCGAGCGTCTCACGCGGACGGAACAACAGTGTGCGGATATCCTCGAGTTTCTCAGCTTCGCTGAGGCCCGTCGTGAACGTTTGGCCGAGGTCTTTTCCGGCGCAGTTGTAACGAATTCGTTCTTGTCTGCGTCGCCACTGTCCCCGTCGTCAGACGAGACAGACCTCCCTGGGCTGCAGCAGGGTTCCTCGCGCATGCCGCACGCGCAAGGACTGGGGTTGTCGGATGCAACGTCGGCCTCCCTAACAGAAGACTCCTCCATCGCCCTCAGGTACGCGTATCTACAGAACCCTCACCTGCGACGACGCAAGCTCAACCGACTGGGGTGCCACGCACCAACCAGTCGAGACCAGACAGACAGAGAGCCTCTTCATTTCACACGCTCTGCCGTGCATGTGGCATTACCGCTAGCAGGGGAGGAAAAGAAAGCGGAGGGCGTGGGGAATGACGACTGGTCTCTTCGAAACACCTGCCCACAGAGGCCGACATGTCAGCAGCGGCAGTGGCAGCAGCAGCAGCAGCAGCAACCTCCGCAAGCGGAGCAGTGCCTGGTGCGAGAAGAAGTGCCACTGCGGCATCACATCATGTGGGCGGCGGAGGAACTCGATTTGTACGAAGATCTTGTGTTCGGCTTCACCTGCTCCCCGTCCACAAGAAACCAGGGCTCCTGACATCTGCGTT
The DNA here is from genome assembly GCA_030849835.1 of Herpetomonas samuelpessoai. Classification (NCBI taxonomy): domain Eukaryota; phylum Euglenozoa; class Kinetoplastea; order Trypanosomatida; family Trypanosomatidae; genus Herpetomonas; species Herpetomonas samuelpessoai. The sequence continues at coordinate 234,688 of JASAOC010002136.1, forward strand.
GCTGGTGTGGGTGACGTAGGTGGAACAGAGAGATATACATCAATCCTCGAAAAGAAAAAAAGAAAAGAGAAGGAAGTGAACCATATGGATGGAATGAACGTGCGTCTCATTGTGAACCATGGCCAACCTCTTCCCGCAGAAGGGGCGACGGCGTTGAGGCGTTTCGTGGGACAACAAAACTTCTGCTTCCCCACCTTCAAGGCAAGCGAACCATCGCAGAAACGATACTGTACCCCTTCCCCCCTCTTCCCCCCCCCCCTCCACACACACACCCTCTTCTCTTTCTCTCTTGCATCCTTCTGAACGGAACGATAGTAGCCTGAAGTAGTAGCATTGTCGAAAACGAAACCAAGAAAGTACATAGTAAGACATCGCTCTCTCTCTCTCTCTTCCTTTGCGTCCTCTACTCGTCAAAGTCGAGTCAAAAAAAAAAAGTTCCGCCTTTCCAAAGGTTCGAAGAAGAGGAAGCAGCATCAAAGCAAACCATGTTCGGTCGGCGCGTCTTTGCGAGCGCACCGCTGCCGCGCGCCATGTGGGCCACGCTGCACATCCAGAACCAGCGCCAGGCAGCCCGCATGCTTCCCTCGCTGACCCCGCTGACGTCCCTCATGGGAAAGAGTGCCAGCAGCGTAGGGGCGGCCGCACTTCCCGGCCTTGCCCTAAACGCCCTGGGCCGCACCAGCGCCGGCGTCGGGGAGGAGGGTCTGGTGAGCGTGGACGGGAAGCTGATGGGCGCGGAGGCGGCAGCGAATGCGTGCGGCATGTGGGTCCTAAGTACCTTCACGAGGCATTGCCAGTGCTGCTGCCTGAGCAGCATGGCGTGCTCGTCCTGGGGACCGACAATGATGCTACGCAAAAGCACAACGACAGCTACACACCTCCCCACCGCCTGAGGAAGAAGCCGGATACGCGCGAAGGGAGAGGAAAGGGGATCGACATAGCTCTGGTTCCTCTTCTTTCTTTTCTTCCCCACAGCGAGCGGATGCAACCTGTACACACCCTCTCTCAGGAAAGAAGTAGGCATCTACAGCTTGATTCCCATCTACTTTTGTACAACAAAGCAAAAAAAAAAAAAAAAAACGTCTGTTGGTGATGTTGATGTGGTTGTTATATTGTTGTCGTTATTTGTTGTTTTTCGAGCTGTTCTTGGATGTCTCTTTCCGTCGCTCTCGCCTTTCCAAATGCCTCTTTGAGAGGTTCCATGGGGAACGCCTAGGACGCCCTCACGTTCCCTTTCCAGGAGGGAAGAGAAAATGAGGAGAAAAGGGGGTGGACGGCGGAACAGAAGAGTTGTTATCTCTCACAGACTGTTCACTGTTTCATGAAGTTTTGTTTCAAAGAAATCTAATTCCACCCTTTCACACATGCATTCAAATCAACATATAAAAAAAAAGGAGTAAGCATTTGTACGATAATGAGTCCTCATCTGCAATTTACCTTCCCTGCGTTCTTTCTTTTTTGTGCGTGACGAAGGCAAGACCTGGTGAAATTCTCAAATCGGAAAGTGAGCCTTGCGAACAGGGAGGGGGAAAAAAAAAAGAATGTGAGGAATCGGAGACCTCATCTAAAGCAGCATAAATCATCACGAAGGAATCGAAACGTGGTGAGCTGAGTGAATCCGTGTCACTTTCTGTGGCTGCCAGCTTCCCCTCAATCCCCTCTCTCCCCCATCCCATCCGTGCTTTACATGTTCACAACTCCACTCGTGCCTAGTGTGGCCTCTTTCTTTTTTTCGTCGTTGTTCCTCCTTTTCTGTCGCCATGAGCCTCTCTGCGCCAAACACGGTGCACGCACACATGGAAGCGCCACCACTGTGTCGCATCGGGCGATTTCGTCTGTACTGGGCTGTTGAGAATCTGTTTGATCCCAGCTGGACGCAGGCAAAGACTGTCCCTGCAGAGGAAGATGCTCGCCTCGATAACCGAGACGAGAGGATGGAGCCAAGCGCAGGCCACAAGACCTCCCACTTCGCCAGCGACAAGCTAACCAACGACAGCGCGCAGCCTTCCACGGTCACCCATTCGCCTCCGTCCTTTGACGACCCCAACGTACCGGAGGTTTCTGCTGCTTCGGAACGGGAGCTCGCTGGAGCGCACAGGGGCAGCGGCAACAGCTGTGGACGCACCTCGGGCGGTACCGCAAGCGGCCGCTGCGTCCACATCTCCCTGGAGTACGTACTTCTCGTGTCCTTCGCACTGTGGGTGATTGGGTGTGGATGGGCCGCTCTAGACCGTGAGAGCCGCGAGCACCGTCTGGAGCTTGGCTTCCCCACCATTGTGCGATACCCGCGACGCCTCTTTGTCTGGTTACTCAACGCCAAGGGCATGGACGATGGCGTGGATCGACAATGGTTGGCCTACGAGTTCTTCTGCCCTATTCTCGCGTGCCTCTCCGGTCTCGTGGCATTCGTGACGCGCCGGATTCGCAGTCGCCAAGCGGCGGCGGAAACGGTAGGACCGCTGTCCATGGACACACAAAGCGAGGCGTACGCGGGAAAGGAAAGCGGGACCGCACCCCGACGAGCTCCGCGTCTCTTGCAGCGCAAGAATCTCCTGGCTGAGTTCTACGCGCTCCTCGGGCTATTCTTTGTCCTCGTCGCCCACCACGCCCACGTGATTTTCCCCCTCTTCATCGTCACCGCAAACTTCCTCCTCTTCTCGCGTCTGGTGCGATGGAGGCGCTGCCCTTACACCCTTTACTTGTCCCTCACCTGGATCGTGCACGTGGGTGTCATGTACCTGAACGAGTACTACCAAGGCTACGAATTTCTATACTGGGTGCAATACTTTCTACCGACAGAGGCAGCAGGAGAGGTGCTGGGAACGGAGTACGCGCCTGTGGTGCCGCGGCTCATGCGGTGGCACATTACGTACCGCATGTATGTGCTGCGCATGATTGCCTTTAACTACGACATGTGGGAGGCCAACCGCAGCGCGGCGGCAACGCGCGAACGGGCTCTGAGCAAGCACCTGAACAGCTGCGTGGAGTGTGCGAAGCTACGGGAACGCTTGGGTGCTGCGGCGGAGCCGCCTCATGCGTTGTTGGCGACCGTGACGTGCAGCGAAAGTAGGAACGGCGTCAAGGAGCCTCCTGGCGGTGGCACGGACGCGGAGGTGCAGGTACCGATTCTACGGCAAACACCACAGGGACCCGTACCCCCGCTGACATCGTTCTCGGGAGCTTTCTCCGGTGCCACGGGTGCGTCTGAAGAGGCATCGGGCAGCGGTGGTCCCGATCAAACCCTCTGGTGCTATAAGCTGCGCACCGAGTACCCTCGTGACTCGGGCGACTACAACTACGCCACGTACCTGGCCTACCTCCTCTTCTGCCCTTTGTACGTGGCCGGACCCATCACCTCCTTCAACGCCTTTGCCTCCCATCTGCGGGCCCCGAGCCATGCCATGACGCGCCGCGATGCCTGGATGTACCTTCTCCGCATCCTCTTCACCTACTTTGTGATGCAGGTGCTGCAGCACACCGTCTACCTCACCGCCTTTGGGGAGCGGGCGCTCCTGGTGCAGAACATGCCCGCGGTGCACCAAGCATACTACCTCTATTTTTACCTGGCCTACCTCTACCTCAAATTCAACTTCATCTGGAAGACCACCCGTTTCTTTGCCATGTGGTCCGGCATTGAGGTGCCGGAAAACTTGTTGCGGTGCTTCTCTAACAGCTGCTTCACGCGCGATTTTTGGCGATGCTGGCACGCGAGCTTCAACCTGTGGATTGTGCGCTATATGTACATTCCGATGGGTGGCCGGAAGCACATGCTCGTTTCCATCTTCCCCATTTTCTTTTTTATCGCGATCTGGCATGACCACGCCCTGCACCTCCTCAAGTGGGCCGCGTTGATTATCCTCATTTTTGTGGCCGAGGTCCTCGTCGGGCGGGCCTATGGACAGCTGTCCAACGTCTTCTCTCGTGAAATGGCGCGGTGCTGCGAGGGCAATACCACCGCAAGCACTCGCACGCGCGCTGCGGTTCCGTCAACACTCTCATCGCCCGAGTCTCCACCGGTGCCCCGGGGAGCAGACGCTGGAGGCGGCTGTCTGCGCGCTGTCGCACGTTTCACCGCGACCCACACCACACCACGGCAGCGCTGCTATCTCGAGCGCGTGCTGACCGCGTGGGGAGGGGCCCTGGCCGTCGCGGCGCAGATTGTGGCGAACATTGTTGGCTACAGCATTCAGCGCGATTACACAAAGACGGCAGGCTCGATGATGCAGGAGGCCACGGAGAATGACGCCGATGGGACCATTGTGCGTACGCTGCGGATGGCCCACGACAATGGGCTGGCCTGTGTGATGGCTGCATGCTTCTTATACACCATCGCCACGAGCGGCACGCTCTCGAAAAAGCGAGACGGGCTGCGAGAGAAACTCGAGAAGAAGCGATACGGCCTCAAGTAAGATCAGTTAGGAGGGAAAAGATAGTCCGTCTACACCACCATCTATGGTTTCATGGAAACGGATTCTGCGGGTGCTGCGAATTTTGTTTTTGTTTTTCGCTTCTACTGCCCATCAGCAGGTCCGTGCAGCACCAAGAAATGTCTTGCTCTCGTCCCTTCTTCCACTTCCTTTTCTTTCTTTCTTTTTTTCTTCCTGTCTCCTCACAGAACTGATGCCAAGGTTGTTTGATGGCATCATCATGTGTCTTACTCCATTCATTCATCTTTCTCCCGTCTGCACTCCTTTTTCTTCTTCCACAAGATGTCCACACGGTGACCTACTTGCATTCATCTTCACCATCTATTTCTTTCTTTCTCTCTCTCTCCGCTTAGATCTGATGATTATTATTATATTGCTTTTCGGACCGGTTCGTCTGTTTGTCCAGAGGCCTGTTGATCCCTTCTCCTACGCGTTAGCAACGCAACTCTCTAGGAGAGGATCATCGAAGGCTTTCATGTTCTCCGTTATTTATTTTTCTCATGCGTCGGTGTAGATATATGTACGTAGGTTCCCTTCCCTTCGGTACTCATGTTTGTTTGTTTTTTCCACCTTCATGGTGCAATGACTGCGCCATGGTTCTCATCAAACTTCTTCGTCTCATGTGTGTCTATCCATGATCTTGTCACTTTATTATTATTATTATTCCAATTCGGATCGTCCCTCCAATGGGCCGTCTCGGGTTTTCTTTTGCTGCTTCGCATCCTCTCCCTGTTTCCCTCCGGCTGTGGCAAGCCTCCATCGTCTTGGGAGCACATCTTTTCTTTTGATATGTCACACATCGTCATATGTTGTCGTCGTTGTTGTGAAGCTCAACGCTTTTTTTTTTCTGTTTCTTTCTGCCTCCCTCTACTCACTCTCCTCGCTGCGCAAAAGGAAACAAAAAAATCTATTCTCTCTCTCTCCTCTTTTTTCTTTCTCTAGGACCACTGTGTTTCAGTGCGTGGCAGGCGTATGTCGCTTGTGTTTCACATCATTTTACGCGATCTGGATGGAACGAGATGTAACATTCACCAATATTTGAAAAAAAAAAAAAGGTTGCAATGTGGTCTTTCCAGTAGGAACTGTATCGAACCACAGAAAGAAGGAGAAAAAAGGGGGACGCACCCGCAGGAGCAGCTACCCCTGTCGTGCTTCCATTAAGCGTTCTCCTTGGAAAGACAACGCAAAAAAAAAAAAAAAAAGGCTTCCGCCTTCGATACGGACGCTCTCAACGGATCGCGTAGCTACAAAAACCATGCGCTTTCTCTCTCACACACTCCCTTCTTATTCCTCTTGACCATCCTCGCCTGTCGCTTGGCTCGCACAGACGTGAATCCAACGGGTATCTGGGTTCGTTCTGCACTAAAACGAAACGGTGTGTTGTACGTTTGGCCCTTTACCTTTTCCCTTCTCGTGAAAAAAAAAGCAAAAAAGGAAAAGAGATAGCATCCCCACAGGTACCATTGGTTTGCACGAGAGGGAAAAAATAAGAAATGGTAAACAGTAGCAGTAGCCAAAACAACAGCCACGGTCAGGATGCGCCGTCCCCGCATCACTCGAATCGATCCACCAATGTCAATGATACCACCCGTCTTGGTCACCGCAAGTCACTGCGCGACGACGCTACATCACGTGCACCGGCCTCTGCCAAGAGGCAACCCGCCTCGCGATTTCGTCTGCTCGCCGACTTGACGGATGCCGAGGAGGACGGCCTCGCACCGCCCTTCAATCGCCTGCTCGCGTTTGAGTACGTCTTCTTCGTGCTATACACCCTCCTTGTCCTTGGTTCATATGCCTACTACATTGCGAGGAGCTGCCAGGCGCACTACCCGCAACTTCGCTCCCTGCTAGGCCATCCTCTTTGGGTGTTCCAGCAGCTCGGTGCTGTGGGCTTCGACGTGCTTCCGGATGTCCAACTCCGGGGCTACTTTAGCCAGCTCCCAGTGTTTTGCGTATTAGCGATCTTCTCCAGCGCGGGGACATGGCGCATTCGGCGTCTGCAACACGAAAGAGAAAGGAGCCGCGGCGAAGGAAAGGAAAAAGGAGATGCTGGCGTTGTGGGAGACGGGTACAGGGGGTCGTATACGAGCGGGGGTCGCACCGGACGCGGGCGCCTCACTGCGTGGGTTCGTGCGCTGCTGTCGCAGAGGTGGTCTCTCGCCGCGTTCCATGCAGTTGTTGGCTTGGGCTTCATCATCGTCGCGCACGGGCCCTTGTTTTTCTTTCCGCTCATCCTGAGCACCGCCAACTTCTTCCTCTTCAAGACCATCCAACGGGTACGCGCACCGTACTGGCTCTTTATGTGCGTCATGTGGATCCTCCATGTGGGAGGCCTCTACACGTTGCATGTGCACGCTGGGTTCCACGACGCCGAGTGGTCCGTCTATATCATCAAGAGGGCGTTTTGGTCGACCAAGATGCGATGGTTCATGGCCTACCGCATGTACGTGCTGCGCATGATTGCCTTTAACTACGACATGTGGGAGGCCAACCGCAATGCGGAGGATGCAAAGGCGCGTGCACTTGCAAAACACACAAAGAGCTGCGTGGAGTGTGCCTTGCTGCGCCAGCAGGCGGGCATGCTGCCACGCACGCAGACGGCAGGGTCCAGCACGGTCGTGTCTCCCATGACCACCAAGGTCGAGGTTGACACGAAGCAGGAGGCTGGCCGGCTGTCAAGAGAAGCCAGTGATACCGGGCGAGACGAATCCCTGTGGTGTTACAAGCTGCGCACCGAGCACCCCCGCCCCACCGACGAGTACACCTACCTCAACTACATCGCCTACCTCCTGTACACGCCCGTCTATCTGACAGGGCCCATCACCTCCTTCAACGCCTTTGTCTCGCATATGCACGTGCCCACACGCGTGATGCCGCCGCGAGACATGGTGCGCTACGGCCTGCGGATTCTCTTTAGCGGCCTGTGCTTGCTCACGCTCATGCACTATGTGTTTGTCAACGCACTGAGCAACCACACCTTTGTGCTCCTCAGCCTCCCTGTGGCAGAGCAGACGGTTGTCATGTATTATTATCTGGCGTATTTGTGGCTGAAGTTTACCATCATGTGGCGATGCTCTCGGCTCTTCTCCCTCTGGTGTGGTGTAGACGTCCCTGAGAATATGCGACGCTGCTTCTCCAACACGTTTTCGGTGCGAGACTTCTGGCGGGACTGGCACGCGAGCTTCAACCTGTGGATTGTGCGCTACATGTACATCCCCATGGGCGGCCGGAAGCGCATTCTTTTCTCCATTGCACCGATTTTTTTCTTTATCGCCATGTGGCATGACCACGCCCTGCACCTCCTCAAGTGGGCTGGCTGCATCGTTGTCCTCTTCGCCCTGGAGCTTCTAGTGAGTAGCACGTTTGGACGTCTGGAACGCTCCTTCTCCCGTGAAATGCAACGTGTGCAAGAGGGGCTCACTCCTGCCCACCATCTTATGGCACCAGAGTCACCGGGTGCAGCCGCCGACTCGTCAGAATCCACAAAGGCGATAGGGAACGCGTTAGGAGGCGTCGTGACAGAGGCGTCTGGCGAATGGCTGAAAGCCTCGTCTGACCATCATCAACAGCAGCAGCGCAGACAGGCGCCCGCCGCCCTGAACCCCTCTGCGATGTTGGCGCACCAGGAGGGATCTACGCAGTTAAGAAGCTCGCCATCCCACACGCCCATCCATGGGTCCTCTGCCCTGCGAGAGAAACAGAACAGCGGCGGCTGGTGGCACCGCATGGCCAAGTTCGCGGTGACAAGGCTTTCCCGGCAGCAGCGTCGCTTTGCCCATCGCATGATCATGACCGCCGGCTGCTCTCTCGTCATCTTTGGACTGATTGTCTCTAACCTGATTGGCTACAATATTCAAAACTCCCACGCCTTCAACGTGAAGGATGTGGGGTCGCACACGGATCGAAACATTGTTCGCGATTTAAAGATGGGCAGCCGTCTGTTTCACATTGTGCTCCTTTCAGCCATGTGGACGCCAGGCGTGATGAACACCGTTGATCGCATCCTCGCTGCTGCCAAACTGCGGCAGCTGAAACGCGAACTTGGCATCGATGGCTCTCTTTGATGAGAAGGCATGCAGGCGCGCGGGTGCGCCCACTCTTGTCTCTCTCTCACACACTTCTCCAGCTGCACGTGTCTTGTGTAGCAGGGTTATGTCTTCTTAGTTGTTTGTTGAACCTCGCTCCCTGTTGAACGCAATCTTTACGGCCCCTTCCTCCTGGTATGGACCCGCCTCTTACTCATATGCACATATATTTTTTCTCTACCTGCACCTGACCCAGCTCCTATCAAATCCGTATCTCCTGCTTGGGTTTTCTGCCTCTTCTTCTTTTTTTTTTTTGAAAGCGGTTTGGCGCTTCCATGTTTCTATCAACCAATCCTGCATACTGTGATGTATACACCCAAATTTTTATGCACAAGGGAGGAGGGAGCTCTCATCAAAAGCACGCTTCGGCTCCCTCCCTCCCTCTCTCTCGTAATAACTCCTTGAACTCTCAGATCTTTGTTATATTATTTCATTCTTTCTATCATTCGCTCTCCTCACATCGGGATCCCTCCTCTTCCTCGTCGTTTGACTGCACTCCTTCCTCCTCTCTCACACCACCACCACCAACGCAAAAAAAAAAAAAAAAAACGTGAAAGCACGGCATTCCTGTCCAGTTGGGTCACATCCCTTTTTGGGGACGACAGCGACTCTGGTGGTATTCAGCACACGGCTGTGATGGTCGTCCTCGCGTGTGTGCCTCATCTGCCGGAAATACCCTTGCTGTTACGAAAGGATAGATGGAAGCGCGGAATGAATGGGGGCCGTCCTTTCTTCATATGTCCCTCTTTTCTCTCCTAACTTTTACTTTTCCACAATTCCATTACCCCCAATCGTTGTACTACAAGGAAAAAGAAAGCAAGGTACGCTTCACTTGAGGGAGCTACCGTTGTGCACGTAACTGGAATATATTTCAAAAAGAAAAAAACTCATTGCCCACAAGGTACTCTGTGCTGCGCCGTTGCTGTGTGTTAGCCCACCCCTCCCCCATCAGCACAACTTATCTCGTCACATCTTTCCCCGTTTCTCTTTCGTCGCTTATTTGCTTTGTTTGCTTTGTTCTTCTTCTTTTTTTCCTCTTTTTATTCTTCCCCCGTCTGCTCCAGCATCGTCAATTGCAACGCCTCACGTTCGTAAGAGAGAGAGAGTACGAGCACTTGGGCTAATCTCTGCTCGTTTCACCATCACCCACCACAGTGTAAATTCTTCTCCCCCGGGTAATTCGTTTTCCAAAAAAAAAAAGGAACGATAAAGAGGAAGAACCGCATTCTCCTCAGCTTTCACTCTTTCAAGCTTCCATCCACTCTTCCTTATTATTAATTTTTCTCAGTCGAGCTGACGCCTTTCTTCATTCTTCCCACGCATTGCATTTATTTTTTGTTTGTTGCAATCGTCGTCGTCACCACCATCATCATCATCTTGTCCGACTGGGCAACCTGTCCGCGTCACAAAACCCTTTAGCCATACGGGTACACACACACCCACACACACGCCAGTTCCTGGACGCTTTCGGCGACTCTTTGCAACTACTCCTTAAACCAACAAACGTTCATATTTTATGTGTATTCCTTTCTTTGGCATTCGTCTTGATTATTTTCCTTTCATCAACTCCCTCCATTCTTGCTTGCTGCTGTCTCAGCTACGAGGGAATCGCGCTGCGTAACGTCTTCTCTCCACGCTTGCTCCCACATACATATATGTATTGTTGATATCACTGTCCTACCGCAAAGCAATCGGTCGATTTACAGATAAGGTTTATTTATTTATTTATTTTTTGAAAGCTTCCAAAGCTACAGACCTGACTTTGCAACACGGTGAGAGAAGCCCGTAACTGAAAAACAGAAACAATTTTACAAAGTGTTTCTTCCCTCTGTTTGGTTCCTTCCCTTTTCCACTTTGTCATCATTTCCACTCACGAATTATTCTCCTGCTCCACACGCCTCCTTTTCAATTATTATTTTATTATTTTTTCCAAAGTACGTGAATCGAGGGAGCAAATATGGAAGCTGAGAAGGCTCAAGGCCATCACGCGATTCGGTTCCAACCTGTCGGTGAAGTCGAAGCGGATCCGCAATCGACCACCACGTCAAGCGGCAACCTCACCAAGCGGAACCCGACGAGCTCCATGACCCTGCCGCCAGGCGTGGCCACTTCTGGCAGCGGTGCTGGTGCTGAAAAGGAGAGAACAAGTACACATCGGTCAAGCGATGCCTCTCGGCGAGTGCGACGCCTTTCCTTCGAATACATTCTCCCCGTCTTGACCCTCGTGGCGATTTTGGGCTACGGCTTCATCCTGGTCTCTCGCGCCTGCGCCGCGACCGCCCCAGCCATCAGTGGAAAGCTGCGGAAACCTCACTGGCTGATGGAGTACTTGGGATCCGTTGGTTACGATCACACCGTGGACTACCAAGTAGGCAGCTTCATATTTCACTTTGCGACATTCATCTTCATGTACGGGGCGATGGGGCTGGTGATGTGGTGGCTGCGCCGGCTTTCCGGTCCCACATCACTGTTCCTGCCGGCCTCGGCTGGGGAGGAGGTTTTTGGCGGAAGTGGTGGTGTCGGCCCAGCTGGCACGGGGAAGCATGCGGCGAGGACGTCTCTGCGAGGTCCGCGTTGGTTAACAAGGTGTTTCACAACGCCGTCCCTGCGTGTTTTCTTCATCTTCGCCGTTGGCTTGGGATTCCTGATCTTTGCCCATGGACCTCACTTCTTTTTTCTCCTTCTCCTCCCCACCATCAACTTTGTCTGCTTCAAAGGGCTGCAGCGCATCCGGGGCGTTCCTTTTTGGTTTTACATGGTGTTCATGTGGACCATTCACGTCAGTCTCTTGTATTTGAACGAGGTGCACTCCGGGTACGAGGGCGTGTATTGGTTGCAGAAGGCACTTCCTTCCTCCGTCAGAACGCACTTACAGGTCGTTGGACAGGTGCGGCGGCCACTCTGGCGGACGCGCATGAGATGGTTTCTCGCGTACCGCATGTTTGTGCTGCGCATGATTGCCTTTAACTACGACATGTGGGAGGCCAACCGCAGCGCGGCGGTGGCGCGCGAACGGGCTCTGAGCAAGCACCTGAACAGCTGCGTGGAGTGTGCGAAGCTGCGGGAACGTTATTGTGGCAAAGCCAGACCGCTAACCAACTCCGACACCGCCAGTGGGGAAAGGATCGATGCGGCGAAGGAGCTGTTGTCCGCGCATGCGGATGGTTGCCAAGAAGGGCTCGCTGGCCCCTCTCACACCTCTGAGGCTGCGCGAGACGAATCTCTGTGGTGTTACAAGCTGCGCACCGAGTACCCCCGCCCCACCGACGAGTACACCTACCTCAACTACATCGCCTACCTCCTGTACACGCCCGTCTATCTGACAGGGCCCATCACCTCCTTCAACGCCTTTGTCTCGCACATGCACGTGCCCACACGTGCGATGCCGCCGCGAGACATGGTGCGCTACGGCCTGCGGATTCTCATCATATTTCTCATGATGCACTTTCTCCTCAGCTTTGTGTATGTGAATGCCCTCTCGGAACACGGGGCGCTTGTGCTCAAGTTCTCCCTTCCTAAACAGGCCTACTTTATGTACTATTATCTGGCGTACCTGTGGCTGAAATTCTGTTTCATGTGGCGATGCTCCCGGCTCTTCTCCCTTTGGTGTGGCGTGGATGTCCCTGAGAACATGCGACGCTGCTTCACAAACACATTTTCTGTGCGAGACTTCTGGCGGGACTGGCACGCGAGCTTCAACCTGTGGATTGTGCGCTACATGTACATTCCCATGGGCGGCCGGAAGCGCATTCTTTTCTCCATTGCACCGATTTTCTTCTTTATCGCGATTTGGCATGACCACGCCCTGCACCTCCTCAAGTGGGCTGGCTGCATCGTCGTCATGTTCGCCCTGGAGCTTCTAGTGAGCAGCACGTTTGGTCGGCTCACGGCGGCTTTTCGAAAGGAAATGGCGAGCGTTGGTGAGGGAACGATGGGGCAGGGGTCTCATGGAGCCCCTACAGAAACGACAGACGGCACCGGAAACGAGAAGGACGAGAGTGCGAAATCGAGACTCGTCTCGCAAATGGGGTGCGTGCGGCGTGGCTTCCGTGCCGCGGCGCGCTTTGCGGTCCTTTACATGTCTCCTCGGCAACGACACCTCGCCTACCGAGCCATCATCGTCCTTGGCGGCTCCACGACGGTGTTCGCCCTCATTGTCGCCAACCTAGTCGGCTATCACGTGCTGTACACGAGCGGCAAGAATACCTCTGACACGGACACGACGATTGAAACCGGACTGGCGTCGGCATCCGTGAATTTTCATGTGGGACTCGTCCTTGCGATGATTCTCGCCGCATGGCAAGGCGTTCTTTCCCGCGAGATGGCAGCACAGGAGGAGGCGGAGTTGCGAGTGAAGTACGGACTCACAACGGTGGCGTCTGCCACTTCACGGGCTCCTACAGCGTCGAAGGATTCATTGAAGGACGAAGCCACCGAGACCACCGTCTCGGTGGTGTGAGGAACTGAATTTCCGAGTGTTTGCTTTTCTTGATCTTATTTGCTTGTTACTCCTGTTGTTGTTTCCCAACGACTATTGTAACTCACAGGGGGAACTGGGCTTGTGCCAATGCAGTTGCGTTAAGCGATCCACACGCGTCTGCCCCCCACCCCCTAGTGCTGTTCTTCCATTCGAATCCTTCTCTCTTTTGAGAAGGTCATTCCGTAGCGGGGAATGAAAACATCTTCCCGCGCACTTCTTGTGCTGTATGCACTCCCGTGCGTTGCATCATGATTCCAAAGCGACAACCAAAGCAAAGAAAGATCTTTTTACAAGTGCAATTATGTATCAAAGAAAAGTGATAAATGATGTTAGATGAGCAGAAGATGGAACGTCTTCTCCTACTCTCCCTCTCTGCGTCAATGGAGACTTTCCCTTACCCCACGTCCGCTTCTCCAATACACTTCTCCGTTTCCTTCACAAAGCAACAGAAAGGGGAGCGCCACCTGACAGGCTCCATCACCCCGCTCATTTCCGCGTCCTTTGTGTTTCGTTTTTTGTTGTTGTTGTCTGTCTCGTTCGTGTGCGTGCGGAGGAGAGAGAGAGAGAGTCAGCGTGTGATTCCGTTTCGGCACTGGGCGCTTTTTTGTGTTCTCTCTCTTTTCCTTTTATCCTTTTTTTTTTTTTGCTCTATCGCTATCCGTTTCCCCTGATCCCTGCAAACTCTCTTTATGGGTGTTCCTTCCTGTGTTCGCGGTACCTATACACACATCTCTTCGTTTTTCTGAATCACCTCTCTTGGAAGAAGAAGAAAAAGAAGCGATGGATAACTCGCAGCATGCAGCGCCACCATCGTCGTCGTCGGCGAACATACATGCGACGGCAGCGAGCGGGACACGAGGTGAGGTCCCTGCGATGCCGAAACCCAACTTCCTCCAGAAAAACTCCCTCCTGTACCTCTTTTACGCGGGCTCCCTTGCCATTGTCATCACCTGGATCGGTGGCTACGACTTTTATGTGATTGGACGCGAGCACTACGAGGAACTCCGGCCGAATCTGCGAGAGCCATGGGCGCCGTTCAAGTGGATGGGCAGCCGTGGCGTCGATGTAGCGGACCTGCAGTGGTATTACTTTATCCTCGCGCTTCCCCCGACGATCCCCATTCTGATTCTCTTCCTCGTGCTCTCCACGAAACTGAAGGAGCGGAGTCCGCCGGTGGTCATGCCGTTTTCGCCGGCCGCAGCGACAGCAGCAGCGGCTGTCTCCAAAGGGTCTCCCACACGTCATGCCGAAGGGAAGGCGGCGGGGCACTGGGAAGTTCCGGGCGCGCCTCGAAGTGCAGAGCGGAATCCGTTCCGCCAGAATACCCTTGACCAAAGAGACAGGGCCGCACAGGGGGCCCGCGCCGGCAGCGGCTCGACCAGCGAATCGATGCCCAAGGGCAATGGGGAGAGCGGCGTTGTGATGGAACGAGAGAACAGCGGCTCACCGCTGCAGAACCCTTATCACGCTCACGGCGCCGCAGGGGAGGCTGGGACCGCGTCGGCCATGTCCCTGTCCATCGACAGCAGCGGCTCTCACCGCTATCTGTACTTTGGGAAGAATTTAACGGCTGTCTACCTTGTCCATATTGCCTTTGGCGTCGTGATTGCTGCCCTCATCACAGGACCTGGCTTTCTCTTTGGCACCGCCCTCATGCTGCTCAATTACTACCTGATTGTGCCCCTGCAGCGGCGCTTCTCCTTCCGGTTTGCCATGGCGGTGATGTGGGTGTCGCACATTGCCATTCTCTTTATCAATTTTCACGCAGATGGGTACCGGTTCGCCTGGTTCGGTCTCAGCTTCCTGGACCACTTGTACTCCCCGCTGATGCGGTGGAACGTGCATTACAACATGACCCTGCTGCGCATGATTGCCTTCAACAATGACTATTGGGAGGCCAACATGCACGGCGAAGAGAGACGGGAACGCGCGATTAGCAAGCACTTCCGCTGCTGCGCCGCCTGCGCCGTGCTGCGGGACACGCATCGGCACATCTCCCCCACCGGCGGGCAGGCGGAATCGCTGCGATGCTACAAGTGCCGCACCGAGTGCCCTCGCCCGCTGGAGGAGTACAATGTGCTGAGCTACTTGGCGTTCCTCTTCTACCCACCCCTGTTTATCGCGGGCCCGATGGCCTCCTTCAATGGGTACGTTTCCCACCTGCACTTCCCCACAAGGGCCGTGGTGGGCAAAGCACTCTGGCGCTACGGCCTTCGCTTCTTTTTCAACGCGATTGGTCTGGCCGCGATGATGCACTACGTGTGGATCACAGCGCTCCTCTACACGCAGCCCAGTGACTTGGCGAAGAGCCCCGTGGAGGTGGAGCGGCGGTGGGGGGCGGCAGCAGCAGCAGCGTCGAGTGCCTCTGCCGCAGGTTCCAACGCAACCACCACAACGGCGAGTTTAGCAGCAGAAGCGGCACGCATCAACAGCCAACCCGTGCCCTCGGTTTTTCAGCAGCTCGACTACGTCTCCAAGGCGAAGCTGCTCTACCTTTTTTTGTGCTTTATGTGGTACAAGTTCAACGTCTTTTGGAAGTTCTTCCGCTTTTTTGCCCTTCTCGACGGCATGGACCCGCCCGAGGACATGAAACGCTGCTTCTCCAACACCGTGAACATCCAAGGCTTCTGGCGGGACTGGCACGCGAGCTTCAACCTCTGGATTGTGCGCTACATGTACATCCCGATGGGCGGCCGGCAGCGCATCAAGTTTTCTATATTCCCCATTTTCTTTTTTATCGCGATCTGGCATGACATTGAGATGCGCCTCCTCTTTTGGGCTCTGTTCATGTGCGTCTTTATGGCTCCTGAGATTGCGGTCACGGCGACCTTTGCCTCGCGTAAAAACCCTACCGTCCTCAAGATCAAACGAAACGTCGGGCTCTACCGTTTCCTTCGCGTCGTGGCAACCGCCTTTAACATGCTTCTCTTGATTGTCGTCAATCTGATCGGGTTCTCCATTGGTATGTCAGGAGCGGAGTCGGAGATTAGCAACATGCTCAACCAGATGAGCGTAAAGTTTGTCTTGGTGTCTGTGTTTCTCTTCTTCTCCGCGGCCAACGTTGCCATTCAATCGCGAGATCAAGAGGCGTACGAAAATCAAGTGCTGAAACTCAAGTACGATTTACAATCCCGGTGAGCGACCCAAAGAGAAAAAAAAATATAGAAGAGAAGGCAAAAAAAAAAAAAAAACTTGGCAAGTGTTACGTCCCCCCTCCCCCTCTCGTTCATGTTCTTTGAAGAGGGAAGACAGATACATCTCTACATCATTACTGGGCCTTGTGCGGTGTTGTGGTTTACGCCTTGTATGCTTAATGTCTTCTTGATGCATTCATATCTCCTCTCTGCAGCGCCTCTTGCACGCACTGCTGCTGTCTTGGTTTGGTTGGCACTTTTCCTCTCTAATTTTGTTGCTTTTTTTTTAGAAAAAAAGAGTTGCTCTTTGTTCTTTTGTCACGTGGCGCTTCTCACATGTACTGGGGTTTTGCATTCCACATTTCATTCTCTGGGAAGGGCAGGGTGAGCTGGCATGGTTTAGGAGTCGTGCCCCCTTGGTGCTGTTGTCGGTTTCTCCTCTCATCTCTTGTTTGTTTCTAAGGTACTTACCCCTGCCGCTCTCCTTCCTTCTCACTCCTCTGAGAGAGAGAAAGAGAGAGATGCAGCAGTCTTCTTTGCAAACGAGAGGGCGTTCTTCCTGCTTCCCTCAGCAACCGTTGCCTCCATCCCTCTGCCAATCACCATTAACTCAACCATTTCTTCGTTGCATGCTGCATGGCGTATTCACAAAAACACAAGGTCGTACACCGATTCATGCCTACCTCTTTTTTTTTCTCTCGCTCTCTTCCTGCACTGCTTCCTTTCTGCTTCTCCGTCATATTCGCAACCGTTATCGCAAATCCGGAGAGGAGCACGTCAGCAACGCAAAGACATCCCTATAATACCTGTAAATGTAACCATCCATCAAAGGAAAGACAAAAAAAAGAACAAAAATAAGTGGTGACGTGCTTGTAAATGGCCTACCCGTGGAAAGGGGGAAATACAAAGTCAAGGTGAGGGCGGCCGAAGAGCTTGAAGGAAAGGATGCTTCACAAGAAACCGCAACTACGCCGCGGATGTGTTTCTCGTCCAGCGCATCGCTTTTATCCAGAGTGATCAGTGATCGTGCGCAAACGAACGAACATGGGGCAACTCTGATGTTCCTTCGTCGGAAAGGAAAAAGAATTCTCTCCCACTGCTGCTACCATCTACCTGTTTGGACAATGATGTGTTTTTGTTGTTGTTGTTGAGGGGGTTCTCTTCTAAGGTACACCCATAGAGCTCTACCTCCCTTCCCTCTTCTCCCAGAGACTTTGTAGAGGTCTCGAAGAGATTCACCTTTTGCCGTTGCGTCGCTTTCAGTCCGTCATAGCAGTTCTTGTTGCCGGTACCCCACCTTCAGCAGCCGCCAACAAAAATAAAAAAGGGACGGCAAGTAACGAAATGGTAGGAAATACCAATTACCGTCAGCTGGCGTACCAATACCAGCTCGTGGACTGGATCGTCGTGCTGATTCTCCTCGTCATTGATCTCATCATGAACGCCGCGGGAACCCCACACTGCCGCTCGTTCGAGTGGACAGACGCGAGCATCAACTACCCCATGAAGGCAGACACGTTTCCTGTGTACGCGCTTGTCCTCATGGCTATTTTTGCTCCCATCTTTTATTACGCGTTTAGCACCTGGTGCGTGGACCCTCTTCGCCGTCTGCTTGGGGAGCCGCTCTCGCTGCTCGCTACGGATGCGCCAGACACGGCGGTCGTGGTTGCGGGAGAGAGGGAGTCGTCGAGCGGCGTCTCTGACAGCGTTCGCGTACCTCTCGATGGCGCTCGCCCTCTGCATACCGCGGACGGCACCATCCCCCTCTCCGTTTCCAAGGTGCGTTCCATGCGCTGCGGCTCTGGTCCTGTATACCCCTGGATCAAGGCACATCTGTGGGCCCTGGTTCTGGACCAGTTCACGGTGGACATCATGAAACTCTACGCGGGACGGCTTCGCCCTGACTTCCTCGACCGCATGGCGCAAGCAGGCTACACGGCCGAGAGTACTCGGGGCCACGATCCACGAACGCAGCCGGAGTACTTTTGTGCATTGATGCATGACCACCGCGCGCTGCGAGAGGGCCGTCTGTCCTTCCCTTCGGGGCACAGCGGCACCTCCTTCGCGATTTTCACCGTCATGAGCTTCTACTTCTTCGCGCACCTGCGGCCCTTTGCACGGCAAGGCAGCTTGGCGCGGCTGCTGCTTTCGCTCTCCCCACTGCTGGTGCCCGCATTCTGCGCGGTGAGCCGAACGCGCGATAACAAGCACAACTTCTCCGATATCATGGCCGGCTCCTTCATTGGCATGGCCGCCGCTGTGTTGGTGCTGGCGACGGTGTTCCGTCAAGCAGGCGGCCCGCTCACCGTCTACCTTGCCCGCAGCGCACACGACGTGGAGTATGTCAAGCAGCGCGTGCTCGCTAGCCATAGCGGCAGCGAGGCCGACCGACGCTGGGCCACAGCTGATTACAACACCGTCTCGGGCGGCAATAACGGATCAAGGACGACGGTCGAAATGCAATCGGCGAGGCCCACTACTAGCGTGGATGCGGACACCGTGTCGGTTCCCGTGAGCAGCACCGCCGGCGCCAATGCAGGAGCGGCGCAGGCCTCTCTGCCGAATGGATCTGGTGGCGCAGCGGTTGTGGTAGTGATAGGAGAGCGCGAGTTGAATGAGAGCCCGGCAGCCGTGCCGTGGCTCTGAAGCGAGGCGTTGGTGGGGGTAACGACGGAGCAGCGACCTGGTCCTGTGAAAGAGGCGATCTTCTCCTCACGGCGATTGCCCGGATCGCCCACGTCGCGAGCGCCGGCCGACGCATCACAGGGAAGCTGGAGACCACTCGATCAGTGGCTCCGGCGCTCCAAAGCAACGGCGTCAGCGACGGATCGAAAGATCGTTTAAACGGCTTTCTTTTCCTTCGAAAGCAAATGAGAGAAGAAGAAAAAAAAGCGAAGAAACATGCAGAAACGGAAACAAACTCAGGAGAAGGAACGCCTTTTGAGACGGGTGTTCCTGTGGTCATGGTGTTGCCGAGTGAAAAGTACGGATAGCTTGTGCTGGGGAGAAGCCTTTGTTCTGCTGCCGTCGTTGGACATCCCCCCCCCCCCCCACACGGCGACCCACATTCTCAAACCTCATCTGTGGATGCTCTTCCCGTTCTCTTTCTCTCTCTCGCATACACATCATAACCTTGCCTGTATTGCAACTGTGTTTCCTTCCTGTCTTCCTTTGTCTCTTTTCTCTCTCTCTCCCTCTCTCTGTGTTGCCTTCTCCCACACACAGACCCCATCCGGCCGTGCAGGCATTTACTTGTATACCATGCCTACCTCCTCCCCCCACCACACACGCACCTCTGCTATAATTTTGAGATCCTTGAAAGGCACTTCTTCGCTGACGATGGGTGTGAATGGCGAACCCAAGAAGAATCCAAAGCAAAGAGAGAGGCATTCAGAATCCCATAGGAAAAGAACCTCTCTGAATGGTATGCGATGCGTACCCTCGGAGAAGGGAGATATACCTGAGCACACCCCGCGGCCTCTGCACATTAGAAGGGTCAGTAAACAAAAGTGCGAGGCAATTGAAGACTGACCTGAGTGGGCAGAGGCCTCTTCCGAGGTGTCCACCGCCAAGGAATGATCTCCAACATGCCGCACGGGGAATCTTAAACGATCGTGCTGCTCTCATCATCTTCACGTACGACTCACACCCTCTCTCTCTCTCTCCCTCTCTCCCTCTTCACCTCCCCCCTCTATTTGACCACAAACACACATGCGCGTTGGCATGTATCGACTGTTCTCTTTCCACAATCTGGAAATTGACAACACTTGGGGTCAACATAGGAGCAACAAACACGTTGAAACAAACGTATACGAGTGCAACAGGAGGCACAGCGGCAGAAAACGTTAACAGGGAGTAAACCGCACCTTTGCCAACGGTTAGAGTTTTTTTTTCCGTTTCTCCGCACTTGACAAGAGATTGTGTATTTTTAAAAAAGACGAACGAGCTACCCGCAGCCCATCAGAACCTTTATATTTTTTAGCAATCATGGCTCCACGCACGCGCCGTCTCGTGCCAGCGCTCTGCCTTCTGGCGTTCATCAGTCTTCAGACGCTGTCCCTCGTCGCCTCCGCCGCCAGCGGCAGCAACGGTAGTGGAAGCGGCGACGGTACGCAAACGACGACGCCGCTACCGACCGATGAAAATGGAAAGATGCCAGACGGCAAGCCACCGGACTGGAACAACAAGCACGTGATTTACACCATGACCGGCATCTTTCTCGCCCTCATGTTTCTCTATTTGGCGGTGGTGTTCACGTGCGCTTGGCTGTTCATGACAAAGTGCCCGCGCATGTACACGTGAGAGAGAAAAGGTAAAAAAGGAAAACGATGTGAGGCTTCTGGCGCATAAAATGGAAGAAAATAAAAACAAAGCGGACTCAATCTTCGATTCCTAGTGTATGTTTTGTTTTCTCTTTTCTGCACTCCCTCTCCTTTCTCTTTCTCTTTCGCTCGCGGAACATGTTGTGTTTCTCCTTCGACGTGGTCGTGTTCCCTATGACGGGATCGTTTCCCCAAGTTAGTTTCTCCCTTGTTGATGTTGTTCTTTGCTTTTACCACACTTCACGCGGTTTCGTTCATCCCTGCTCCTCCTTCGTCTTCTCGTGTGTCGTGGCTCCTCCCTGCTTCCTTTCTCCTTTCCGTGGGATGCTTAGGATGGGGGAACTGCGGAAGAAAATCAAAAAAAAAAGACGAAGACGAAGAAATATTGTGGATCTGAACACCATTCGCACCCTTCTTGTACTCTAGGCGTATATATTTTCTGTCAGTTACTGATTCTCTCCAGCCCCAACACCACCACCACCTCCTTTCATTTTCTTCACCCTTGATCATGTGCACACTCAGCAACAGAACGGCGACAAACGGGTTCATTGCTTCCGAATCTCGCCTGCTTTTTTCTATTTCTTTTTCCTTTGGGTTCTGTGTGTCTGTCACGGTTACTTCACTCCTCAACACTGTCCGCCCCATGTGTCTTCATTTTCATTATTGTTATTATCTGTTACTTTTGGCTGTCGGAGTTTACGATAAACATGCTGGACCAATATCCTTCAACATTGTTATTCTCTTTCCCTCCGTCCCTCCCTCTCTTCACTGAAACCCCTACGATCCGTGCATACATCCAACAACAATGACAAGACAAATAGAAGAAACGGAGCGCGCGCCGTATTTACTCATTATGAAGTGCGAGGGCTTACCCGAGTTATTCTCCGGTAAGAATCGAGAACCCTGATGGCTCGTGTATACCTTCCCCTCGCTGCGTCAGAAGATGTCACATGTAGTGCGCTTTGCGTGCATGAGGATGGAATCAGATTATGCACCTACGCTTACTTATCATTCCTCATTCGTCTAACCCTCACGGTGTTTTCGTGTGATGAGCACCCCATCTCACATCCTGAAGAAAGGAAGATAGAAACCCCACGTCAGACGTCGAGTCCGACACCCACGCGCACACAAACACAATCATTGTTCTCTGTCTTGGAGAATAAAAAGACTTCACAAAAGTTAGCAGGAAAGGCAGCAGCATCCAAGCAAGCCATGTTCGGTCGGCGCGTCTTTGCGAGCGCACCGCTGCCGCGCGCCATGTGGGCCACGCTGCACATCCAGAACCAGCGCCAGGCAGCCCGCATGCTCCCCTCGCTCGCCCCGCTGACGTCCCTGACGGGGAAGAGCACATCCGTCCTCAACAGCCTCGCCGTGGCGCAGGCCCGCGACGGACTGGCGGCGACGGCGTCTTCGACCCCCGCGACCCTGGATGACGTGATTGCGTCCATGATGACTGCCTGTGGGGCCGGGATGTGCCCCGCGACGCTGCTCTCGCGTTTTCAAATGGGCGGAAAATCCCTCCTAACGTGGCACACACCAGTCAATACCTTCGCAAAACGAATCCTGACGCCGCTAGCGTGAAGGGGAGACCCTCACCAGGGGTGTGTAGAAGCGGAGGGTTCGGGGGAGCGAGAGACCACGGATCCCGCTCGCCTTCTCAGACCCCTTGATGGACTTCCCCACCATCGCATAAACACATACGCATTGGAGATGAGATGTGTGGGGGAGGATGTCTTCGGGTTTTTCTTTTAGTGAAAACATCTGTCGAATTTTTTTTTCTACGTTTGGACCGCCTGGTTCATTCCCCTTGTCTTCTTTTCTTAATTTCTTCGTTTTGTATTTAGGAAAAACGAAGGGCGGTGGTACACAGTTTATCTTCAATACCTGAAGTTGTAGCCGTTGTTCTTGTTGATTTTTCAAAGCACCACCTCTTTTTTTTTCTCTCTCACACACACACACACACACACATGCAAACCCTCACTCACACTTCCATTTCTAACTACTTCCATTTAAAAAAAGAAAAAGTTCGAAATACTAAATGGAACCGAAATAGAAAGCCGACGTCGTCGCTCGTATAAATAGCGTTAAAGGGGGTTTGCCTCCACATGCGCCATGCGAGACGGTCGGACCGTCGAGCCTATACTGTCTGTAAAGATATAAGAGGCGTGCGAAAAGCGGTAACACATTATTATTTTTCATGTGTTGTTGCTGCATCCTTGGATGCCACCGCATCAGTGTCTCGATTTTTCTGTAAGCGTGTAGAACCATCCGGCACGGCCTTGCTATGGTTGCCCCTTGGCGCCACCGCTCACTCTCATCCATGGACTACGCTTCTTCTGGCTTCCTTCTCTGCTCCTCTTCCATACAAGAAAAAAGTGGTGGCGGGGTATACATTTCCTCTTCCCTTGTCAAATCCTGCGTAAAGGAGAGAGTACATTCATCCGAAGGAGAAGGGAAGAAATACCGTCGCTTAGGGCACACCCCTGTCCTGTCTATCTATCGAATTTCATTTGCCTATTTGAGGCACAGCCCAGTAGAGCTCGCTCTTCTTTATTATTTTCCTCTCTCGTTCAGATAGATGCTGGCCAATGCTTCCGTGGCCGGCGCCGCCGCGCCTCAAGACGCCGAGAACACGCTGCGCCGGCTGCAAACGTTTTACGATTCACATGCGTTTGACACAGAAGGCCCGTACGCGGACATCTTCGCCGTCCTCCTCTCGACCAGCAAGCACCTCATTGACGTCAATCTTGCCCAGCAAGAACGCATCACAACGCTAGAGCGGTCCTTGGAGAGGCTTCAGCAGGAATCTGCTGTTGTGTGCAACCAGAGCGTGAAGACATTGCAGCATGTGAGGGAGTTGCAGGATGAGGTGAGCGCCGCGCAGCGGCAACTTCGCACCATCGCAGCAGCGGACTGCGAGCGAGCCATGCTGGACGGAATCGGAAAAGGAGAGGAAGGCACCCGCGCAGCGAGGTTCGCTCATGGGCCTGGGGAACGAACACCGCCTCGTCCAGGGTCTGCAGGGGACGCGCGAGACATGGCAGCCTTTGAGCGTTTTGCCAAGCGCGCCGGAAACCGCTTACAGACGCTGGAAGAGAATGAGAAGCACGTGACCAATCGGCTGCAGTGGCTCGGCGAGCAGCTTTCTCGTGTGCAGACGGAGCAAAATTCAACCGGGAAGCGTCTCGATCGTGTGATCCACGACGTCAAAGGCCAGAATCGCGGTGGCAGCGGGCGCAGTGGTGGTGCTGCCTCGCCGCCGCGCCCGCTAGAGCTGCTAAGCGAGGCTGTTGATATAGAAGAAGAAGACCGACTCCACCTCCTACGGCGCCGGCTCGTAGACGTCGAAGAGGGACAAACCGCACTTGCTCAACGCGTGAATAAAAACATAGCCGCAGTGGAAGCCCTCTCGGCGACGACAGAGGCAGACCGGCAGACGCTTTCAGGTGCCGTTGCTGGGGTGCGGGAGCAGCTAACAGAGGTTCGTGTGGGGCTGGAACGCGTCAAGGGTCAGCTAGCGACATCACGGCAACCACCGCAGCAACAACGCCAAAGTGAAACAAAGGAAGCGGTGCCCGCTGACGCGCCGAACGCGAAACATACCATTGCCTTTACCGAAGAGGATTTTCTGATGCCTGCTACATCTCCGGACCGTAGAGGCTCGCAGCCACGGTCTGCAGCAACACCGCACACACAGGGAATGGCTGCGGTCGCGGTGGAGCGGATGTGGGGCGACTGGCTCCGCATCCTTCGCGCGATGCGATACGCAGTCAGCGATGTCCATCGTGGCGGCGATGGAAGCGGAAATACTAGTGGTGGTGGTGATGCGCTCGCTGATGGACGTCTTTCACATCCCGCCGCGTCAGCGGTAGCGCGTGAAGGCCAAGTACTCCTCGCCCAACTACTCGACGTGGCGGCGGCGATGGCGACGACAACACACTACAGTCCTCTACCATCACAGCACGGAGAGCCGTCAGAAGTTGTGGGCAACGACACTGTGGCTGATAAGACAATGGCCGCGTTAGCGGACCGCCTCGAGACGCTGTGTGGGCGAGTAGAAGTGCTTGAGGTGTACGCCCCACACACGTATTCCATCGCCACACGCCCACCCTTGCTTGGGCTCGAGCTGATCGACGATGACGATATCAAAGCCAAAGACGCGCGCGTTGCTTCTGCACGTGTGCGTGGGCGTGAGCTCTCGCACGGAACGCGGCAAGGCGCTGGCCACGGGATGCTGCGGGTGAAGGAAGTCTTCACTGGGTTCCTCGCAGACAAGGCCGGGGTGAGCCCAGGGGATATCATCCTTGCTCTCGACCACACCGTCGTCTCGAACCGTGCCGAGCTGTACGTGGCGTTGCGGGAGAAGACGCGGAACCATCAGGTGGTGTGTCAGCAGGTGCTGGAACGGAACTATTTTTCTGAGGCCACTGGGGGAAGACAAGCTGGGCCGCGGAGCTTGCCCAACATGACGCTGCCCTTGACAGTGAGAAGAGGGTCGGAGGTTGTGGAGGTCGAACTGAATGTGCCTGCCAGCCTCGTGTGGC
Organism: Herpetomonas samuelpessoai; assembly: GCA_030849835.1. NCBI lineage: Eukaryota > Euglenozoa > Kinetoplastea > Trypanosomatida > Trypanosomatidae > Herpetomonas > Herpetomonas samuelpessoai. Next base: position 259,680 of record JASAOC010002136.1, read on the forward strand.
CACCGCAATCGCCATCGGGATGATCCACACACACACATACCAAAAAAAAAAAAAAAACGACTCATAAAAGACGCACAAAGCATTGCAAGGGCAACAATCGGAGGAAAATGGAGAACAAAGGAACGTGGCTGCGCCTTTAACAAGAAGAAAAAGATGCGTGTTGTCAGCAAACAAAAAAAAAAAGGTTTCTTTGCCACCGAGGCCCAATACACGGAACCTTTATACCCCTGTATTCCTCCTCCAAACAAATCGTCTACTCGCGATTTCCTCCTTCTCCTCTTTCCCTGACATCTCCCTCTGACCCAATCCGAACTCATTCTTCTCCATATAAAAAAAAAAACTGTAGCTTCACAGCATTGTTGTCGTTTGTGTCGTGTCCCGTTCCCCATTGAAGCGCTAAGAAAAAAGCAAATACATCGTTCCTGCATTCGTGAAGGCAACGACAATCCGCTGCACATTCTTTTTCGCTGATTGTTTTTATCCTCACCGTGTGACTTAAGCGGCGCTGTCGAACCCTTCCCTCAGCTCATTCTTATTTATTTATTTTCTCTTGCTATTACACCTCTGCGTGTGTCTGTGTGCGTGTGCGTGCTTGCATACACCCCCCCCCCTATGCGGCGTATCTTGGCAGCGACAACCGCCCTTCCCATGAAAAATATAGCGGTAGCCGGAACGAGCACTTCCGCCACCACGGCAGCAGCAGCAGCAGCATCGGCGCAGCTCCGCTCTCACACACACAGTCACAGTCACAGCCATGGCGGTGGGGGTCACCACCACCACAGCCATGCCGCAATCGAAAAGGAGATTGAGGGGGCCAATCTGCGCTCCTGCCAAATGGCAACGCTCGCGGGCGGGGCCACCAACATCTTCTTTTGCGTCACGAAGCTCTGGGTGGGGTCCTCGGGCGGCTCGGTCGCCCTCGTCGCCGACGGCTTCCACGCGTTAACGGACATTGTGGCGGATGTTGTGTCCTACGCGTCTATTTCCCTGTCCAAGAAGAAGTTCCCACGATGCCGATTTCCGTTTGGCATCGGCCGCCTCGAGACCTCTGGCGCTGTCTTTGTCGCTGCGATTCTCTTGGTGGGGGGTGTCATGCTCCTCGTGCAGTCCTTCCAAAGCTGTCTGTCTGATTTAGGGGAGGTGGTGTTTCCTTCGGCCGCCGCAGCCGCCACCGTAGCGGCAGCGGCAGCGGCGGGAGCTGTGGCGTCGCACAGCGACGACGGCGCGGCTGCGGAGGAGCATCACCATCCGCACACGGGACTCGGCGCACATGAAGAGGAGGCGCACGGGCACAGCCATGCCGCCGCCTCATCGCATGGCCACAGCCACGCTGGCGGCGCTGCCCATGGGCACAGCCACTTTGAAGTCACGCAGTACGACGCCACGACGGGAAAGCAGGTCATTCTGTGGACCATGGTGACCCTCGCCGCCTCATCGGTGGTGTGCAAGGAGCTTCTGTTCCACTGGACCCGACGCGTCGGACAGCGAGCCGGGTCGCGCGTCGTTGTGGCCAACGCCTACCACCACCGCGCAGACGCCTGGAGCGGTGCGGTGGCCCTCGTGGGTGTGGCAGGCCAGATGATGGGGATCCCTGGCGTTGACGGCATCGCCGGCCTCGTGGTGTCCTTGTCGATTTGTAAGATTGGGTACGGCTTGTTTCGCGACTCGGTGCTAGAGTTTTTTGATTACCAGAATGCAGAGGAGGTGTCGCAGGTGCGCGAGCGGCTGCAGGACTTTCACCTGCGCGTGCTTGGCGACGGCGCTGTCACGGCAGAGCGCAATACGCCCATGGCCGCCGCCGCCTCCCCCGATGTGCACGAGTCCAAGATTCGTTACGTTAACGTCTTCCTCATGCGCCACGGGCACAGCTACGCCCTGCACGTGAAGCTGCTCGTGCACGAGTCGCAGACGGCTGCGCAGATTCAGGACGCGGTAGCGGAGCTCGAGAAGCTCGCCAAGGCATCGCTGCCGGTCCAGGAGACCTTCATTGCGCTCATGGTGTGCAGCCCAACCACCGTGACACGCAGCGAGTACTTCCAGACCCTCTACAAGGACACCTTCGGGGCGAGTCCAGCACCGTCAGAAGCAGACGAGGGTGAAGGCAGCGACGACGAGCACCACGACCACCACCACACTGCTCCACAGAGAAAGCGCGACGGGCCCGCAGACGCGGAAACAGCAAAGGAAATGTTCATCGCCGCTGAGGGAAACCTCGTGAACCCCTCCCTAGAAAAAGTCTTGCGGGCGCTGAGTGAGTTCCACGGGTTTACAAAGCCCATCCGCTACCGCTGGGAAACGCGAACCGTTGTGACGCCAAAGGATTCTTCATGCGAATGCAGCCGTGATGTGGAGTCTGTGGCGAAAATTTTTGGCTGCCAGCTGCGGGAAGCCGAGGGAGATGATCGCGAGGAGTGCCAGCACGGTCACAACCACAGCCACGGCCATGAGCACCCACCAGAGGAAGCAGAAGCGGAAGGGGGGAAGAAAACGCAGTAGACGTTGCCGCTGCATACGTTTTCAAATCGCCTCTCTCTCTCTCTATCTCTTTCTTTCTGCCCTCACGTAGTCGCAGCAAACGTCCTCCTTTCTGTGTGCACCTGTGCATTCGCTTTCATAACATGTCTTTAGCCCCCGCCCGCCCACGGAAGTACGTCGGCATATTTAACAAGAAGCAGAAACAGCAAGAAGGAAGCCCATAGCCAGAAGTGACGAGCCTCTCTCGGGCATCATCTTCGTTTATTGACTCTCCGTTGCTTTCTTTTTCTCTCTCTCTGTCTCTCTCTCTCTCTCTCGCATCGAATCCTGTTTTTATGGACGTTCTGGGCCTTTCGTTTTTCTGTTCTTCTCGCTCCATCGTCATCACAGATATTTGTAAAGCGTATTCGCCCCCACCCCTTTTTTCGTTTTCTCTTTTTTTTCGTAAGCACCTCTGTGCCTGGCGCACTGCAGAGCGCTTTTTTTTTCCTCCTCCTCTCCGCCGAAAAGACGAGAGAATGACCCAATGCAAATATACCAATCCAATCATGTGTTCATGCTAGACACGGTGCACTTAGGTTTCCATGAATTGCCAACATGCCATCTGCGGACCCGCACACGGGTCCGATGCGTCAGCTCCTAAAACCAAAAGATAAAGGACAGCCAAAACAAAAAAAAGGAGGGCTCCCTTCTACCGTAGTCGGTGTCGCGACGGATGATTTTGTCTGCCGTATTCACTTCGGGGAAACCACAACGTCTGAACACCGTTTTGGGAAGAAAGAGGAAAGAAGAAGCTCGCCTGGTGAATGTAATGTAACGCGAATGCGCAGGCCGTCACAATGGAACAAAAGTGGATGGTGACCTTTGTCTCGCATCCGCCTCCTGATGCGTCACCAGGTGTGTTGCCTACCACCGCCTCGCAGACGCGCTCCTCCACAGCTCTCCGCATCGGTGCAACCACAGGTTGCGGTGATGACGCAAGGAAAACATGTGCATCTCAGCTTCGCGTGAACGAAGGCAACCAAACGCTAGAAGGACAGCTGCCATTGGGGATGCTTGCGTGCACAACACCTTCTCCATCTTTCTCCGTCTCTCTTTGTAGCTCCTGTAGCGGAAATACTGCCTGTCGATCGCTCTCCACTGAGCGCGCTGTTGCCACAATACTTTTTTTTTCTTGTGTGAGTATACCACTGAAAACGCTTCTCTTTGTTTTTCTCTTCTGCAACGCTCATATACATCAAGCGTCCTTTCTTTCTCCGTCCTCCCATCTAGTCTTCACAAACTCTTTTTTATTTTTGTAATCGGATCCTGCATTGCTTGGTCCTCTTCCTTTCTGTGTGTGTGTGTGCGTGTGTGCATTACAACTATCTGTTAATTTCATCTTCTGTGGAGCGGACATCTCGTGGTGTTCCGTGGTTACCTCATTTTCTCTGTTCCTAGCATCCTCCCTCCCCACGCACAAGCACACGTCGCGTGGGTGAGCTGCACTCATAGCCTCTCTAAATATTCTTGTCTTGTGATACAATCTCTGTTGGATTAAGACTTGGTCTTTTCATCTTGTACACCCCGTCTCCTTTCCTATTCCAACAAGAGTGATAGAGAGAGAGAGAGGTCTGAATTCGTGCTCTGTTAGAATTTCTCTTGTGATCTTCCTTTTGCTTTGTCTTTTCCCCCGCGCGCTCCACGCAAGCAGCAGCGGAACAGCACACAAGTACAAAAGAAACGATCCATTGTTAATCGTCATTGCTCATTTCGCAAGGCTTATTACGATTCCTACATCGTATAAAACGAAAAACCCCTCGATTACCATGCTGGGTCGTCCCATCCAAAGGTCGTCGGCAGCCTCGCGCTCCTCTCGCTCGCAGACGCCACCGGCACGCAAGCCGCTCTCCACCAGACGAAAGCTGCAGTTACCTGCCTTGCGCAGGTTTCTTCTCTGCCTCCCACTCTGTACCTTGCTCTACCTCTTCTGGCTGGCGGGGCGAGGCACAGGGCTGCCCATGGTCGAGGACGACCCTCCGCTGGACCTCCACGAGCCCGCCACCAGCGATGACGTTGCTTATTTTCTCGAGCAGTGGCACAATATCCCCGCTAGCGAAAGAGCTCCGCAGCAGAAACACCACGCGGCGCCAGGGGCAGATACCACACTAAACTTCCGCGTGCCGCTCCCCTCCATCCCTGTGGACGAAATCGATACCCTCTGTCTTGAAGGGCGCACGAACTGCACCCCATTTGCAGTACCGCTGCCGTATATGACAAAGTGGCACGCGGAGTCGCGTCTTGTTGTGCTGGCGATCATGGCAACCGGCGACCCGGAGCGGGTTGTGATGCGACGCGCCCAGCGGCTCACCTGGGGAGGCTACGAGGGCGTCGCGAACAAGGCAAACAAGTTTCATGGCTCAGTACTGCCCTTGGCGCTGCATGCGCTGACGTGGCGACGGGCGCCGTACGTGCCAGACACGGTGCGCCAAGAAATGGACGAGTACGAAGATACGCTTCTCTTTAAGATTCTCACGGCACGGAAAACGCACAAGCACGCGGCGGGACAGGGTGGCATGTATGGCCAAGCGTTCCAGTACATGAACTCCCGCAAGCTGCTGCTCTACTACCGCTACGTCTACCATCACTTTCCCAGCACGCCCTTTGTCGCCAAGACAGACGACGACACGTTTGTGTACATTCCGGAGCTCCTGCGCATGGTGGTGCAGCTGCCACGCGTGTCCACTGCCTACGGCTGCCTGGGAGCCAACCACCGCAACCGCAAGTCTGTCTGGGGTCACTTCAACGTCTTCACCCGCGACGTGGCCATGGAAGTGGCGGGAGACGAACCGGCGGTGGTGGCGCTGACAGCGAGCCCCTACCGACGGTGCAACGAGCATTGGCACCTGCAGTTTCGCTTTGACGCGGAGGATGACGTGCACACGCATGTGCTGCCCACTCTGTACGGCCCGAAGGGCCTTGCTGGGCGACGCCCTATGCCGTCTCTGCCACTTCCCTCCGACGGTATCCCGCCTGTACAAGGGTGGGGCGCCGCGTACATGGAGCTGCAGGCGTTTCCTCTGACGGCACCACGTCATGTCAGTGGCGCGCAGACCCTCGATGGGAGCTACAATGTCACCTTTCGAGTGGAGAATCGTCCGTTTGCGTGGCCCACAGCACAATCGGTAGCTAGCGGGGAGGGAGAGATGAACGATGCGGGGGCCTCCGTTGAGGCTCCGTTCCGCCCGTCGAACATTCTCATCCTCTCAGACAACTGTCGTGTTCTCTCCAAGCGTCACGGCCCCAAGAATGGCCTCGGGGTTGTTGCGCAGCATCGCGTGCTGACAGTGGAGGACCACCTCCGTCTCATGGATACGCTCGCAGAGATGGAAGAGGAAAAGACCATTCGGCGGCCGACAGAGGTGGTGATACGACCAGACGACCAATTCGACTTTGAGTATATCGCTCGCTTGGATAGCGCATGCGAGAGTGGCGCTGTACTGAAGGCGAACTTTAACTGGCCGCAAGAGCCTCGTTCACAGCTGCGCATTCTGAAGGATATCTTCGTCGATGAGTACCGCAAGGCATTCCCACCCCCTCCTGACGACAGCATCGAGTAAAGCAAGCAACAAGGGGTTGAGGAGGGCAAGAGAAAGAAAGGAGACAGAAGAAAAAAAAGGAGCTGAATAACCTTTGCTTCTCTTCTTATGACAGCCATCATCGTGACAGGGGCGGTGTCACTGCTGCTCGTTCCTCCTTGCTTCCGGACGCTTTGCGTTCTGTGATATATATTTTTGTGTGTGTTTGTGGCCAACGTTGTTTGCATGTTGCGTCACTAACTTTCGGCGTGTTCAGCTCCCTGAGCTCGGCGAGTAGACATGGGCGTGTGTGGGGAGTATCCACCCACTCCGCTTCTCCTTCTAAAACGCAATAGACCACCTTGATCCTTGGCCCCCACTGAGCGCAGGGCGTGTGTGTAGCCTGGCTACCTCTTTTTTTTTCTTTTTGGGGAAGCGTTCTATGTGCTTAAACTCCCTTTTTCAATATTCTTTTTTTTTTTTTTTCGTCTCCCGCTGCCTTTTAAACGTATTTTTCCTCTGTCGCGCAACATCTTGATTGCTTCTTTTTTTTTTCCTGGCGGCCCACTTGCCACTGAAACACACACACACGCACATGCACTCCAACTCTCTCTCTCTCTCTTGGTCCCCTGCCGGCGCCATAAAGCGAAAGCATTGGCCTAAATATTTGAAAAAAGAGAAAACATTCACGTCGCCCCTTTTTTTTTCTCTCTCTCTATACTGTCACTCGCTATCAGCAAGTCACCCTCATTCTTTCATGTTTCATCATTCCCTTTCCCTGTCCGCATGTTTGCCTACTATTCATATCCTTCGAAACTATCTTATTATCATCCTTCTCTTCCTTTCTCCTCCCCGTTGATTGTTGTTCTATTCTTTGTCTATCTCAGTGTGAAGTGGAGAGGAGGTCGGACACCTCGTCTGCATGATGCCAACTCCTTCCCATGCTCGACTTCTGGGATTTTTCCCTGACAGGAAAGCGCACGGCCGCCGTCGATACCTCTCTGTCACAGACACCTTTTCGTGAAAGCGTCCCGCGCGGCTCGACTTGTAAAAACGCATCTTTCTTGTTCCTCCCGGTCCAGGATTGTCTTCGCATCTTCGTGTTTAGTCTCTTTCCTCTCACTTCTCGGTAGTTACCTTGTTTTTTTTTCTCTCCTGACGATTCATTTGGGTATACATTCTCCCTCTCTCTCTCTTGCGCACGCACAGGTGAATGAAACGTTACAGCTTTTTCGCTGTATTTTTTGTTTGTTTGTTTTCCTTTTCCTCCCCTCCCCCCTCTTCTTCTCTCTTTCTAATCACTACATCAATCCGTGAAGCTCATGTACTGGAGCTTTGGCAGCTTGAATGTGTGGTCTTTCCCACCGTGATCCCGTGCAACTCTCCTTTAAAGCGACCCAAAGAGTTACTCGCTCCTTGTGTGACCGTAAACGGATCTGTTTTTTTGTTTTTTGTTTTTTGTTTTTTCGCCCACACCTCTCACTACTTCGACCATGATTCCCTTCTTCTCTTCTTTTCGTTCACTCATATGACGTATCGTTGCAAATACGCGGTAATGAATCATCGCGGCAATACATGCACTGTGCAATCAGAAGCAACACAAAGAAAATATATGTAAGGAAAGGAACCAAAGCCCGTGAGCCACCAACAGCATTTGGGCTCGTTTTCGTACCATAGTAGGTCTCTCAATGGCTGTTCTTTTCAAAAGCAGGTCAGTGTGATATTATTATCCTGCATGGTGTGCAACACTGACAGCGCCGTGCAAAGGTCGAGCCAAATGACCCTTGATTCGCTGCCAAATGCTCGTTTACTCTCTCTCTCTCGTAATCCCCTCTTGCGTGCGTCTTTGGCCTTGCTACTGATTTGTTTCCCTTCTCGCTGGTTTTGTCTGTCTTCTTTTTTTCTCTTTTTGGAGAGTTTGAGTGCTGCCTTAGCCATTGGATTAGACAGATACACAACCTTTTTCGTGTTCTGCGTTACCTAAACGTTTCGCTTCAAGTCTCTGAACGGACCTCCGTCGTTTGGCAAAAATTGCTTTCCATTCACCCATCACACTTTTGAGGTGCTTGGAAACAACAGAAACAATCACTAGAGCAGGAAAATAGAACGTACTGCGCGACACCATGGCCGATGACTTCGGTTCCGACGCCGACTTTGACTTTGACGATGACGCCTTCGCGGACGGCAACGACATGAACGCCTTTGCCGCGTCGACGGCTGGCGCGACCGGTGGCGCGGGTGGGTTCTACAACGAGGACCCCATGCAGTTCGCCCCCGCGCATGGAATGCATGCATTTCCCCATGGCAGCGACAATGGTGCCGACGATGAGTTCGGCCTGGGCGACGACGGAGAGCCGAATCCAAAGCGGCAGCGGTACGACACCGGCGACCTGGGTGCGATAACGGCCACACCGCATGCCATCTCGGACGCACCACCACAGATTGAAAACGTCCAAGCTTACTTTCCCAATGTGGCCCCCGATGCGTTTCCAGTGGTGGTGAATGTCCTCGCGCAAGCATCCATCCCAGAGGGCCCGGACCTGCGCAAGCTGAGCTGCGCCACACGAAACGTGGAATTTATGCCCAAATCCAGAAATGCTAGCGCAACGATGCGGCTGCAAGACCCAAACGCCGTCGTGACCCTCCGTAGCAGCGGCTCCATGTCCATTATCGGAGCCGCCTCCATTAGTGAAGCGCGTCAGGCGGCAGAGCTGGCCGCGCGCATCATTCGCAAGGCGCTCAACATGTCCTTCCAGGCCCTGCGCTTCCGCGTGCGCTCCATCTCGGCCCGCTTTAACGTCTGCAGCCCCATTCGCATCCACGACCTGGCGACGTTTCGCATCGGGCCTGACAACCAGCGGGCCCACCCCGGCGTCTCTGAGGTGCACTGCAGCTACGAACCCGAGCGCTTCAACGGGTGCGTGGTGAAGCTTGTTGGCACCGCCCAAGACAACCGCTGGATCTCGACATGCCTTGTGTTTGTGACGGGAAAGATTACCATGATGGGGGCCCGCAGCGCGGACGAACTGCGCTTCTCTTTTGACGCCCTCGTGCCTATCCTGGCGCAGTACATTGGCGGCACAGTCGGTGGAGCGGCGGCGGCGCCCGTGGCCGGCACACCGACGCTGACGGCGCGTGCAGGGATGGCGGCTGCCACGACGACGACAGCCCCAGCGGCCCCGGCTGCCGTCGCGGTGTCCGACATCGACTTTGGAGACGCCTCGTTTGGGGACGACGCCGAGGCCTTTGCCGATGATTTTGGGGAGATTGACATGGACGACGCCATGATGATGGAATGAAAGACATCGCGCTAGGACGTCCAAGGTCGTGTGTGTTGGTGTACCATTTCATAAAGAAGCAAACAAAAACCGTTACACGCGCATATAGAAAACGCCAAAAAAAGAAAAAAGTGAAGTGGCAGACAAGTGCAGTCGCTCAAACTGTGAAACAGAGACGTGTTTTTTCCGAATACATGGCTATGGGTCCCGAACACGCGGACTACCCTTGTGTCATACAAAGGTTGTTGGTTGCCGAGCAGGAAAGCTTGTCGTACGGTATGGTACTTTGTTGTTCACGTCTCATCAGTATCAAAAAAGAAAAGTAAACTGTCTCTCTTCCCGTCTTCATCCTTATCTTCGTTCATCAAACCCATCTTCTTCTTTGACTGTATTGACAGAAGAAAATTTCTGTCTACACTCGCTTCTTCTTGTTCATATTATTCTTAGCTTTACTCAGCTCTTTCGCTTCCCAATCGTACCACATTCGTTCATAGCGATCGTCCTCGTTTCGTTGCTTTGCCTTCCCCACATTTACGCGTCCATCACACCCCAGGATTCACCAGCAGCAACAGCGAACAGCTACTTATCAAAAAGAAACCGAAAAAAAAACTTTCCAAGCATCATCACCATGTCTGACTGGCAGACCGTTGCGACAGAGTCGGAGGCGATTCTCGCGAAGCCGGACATCAAGGGATGCCACGAGTACCTCGTCGCGGCCTATGAGGGCGGGAACCACCACCCCGAGGTCCTCTGGCGCCTGGGCCGCTCCTACTACGAAATGGCCGAGGAGACCACCGACCAGAAGGTGCGCGAGCCGTACCTCAAGAAGGGCCTCGAGCTCTGCGAACAGTCTGTCAAGGAGGATGGCAACAACTTTGCGTCGCACAAGTGGCTTGGCATCCTCATCTCTGCGCAGAGTGTGAGCACCAAGGAGAAGATTGGCAACGCGTACAAGATCCGTGATGAGTTCCTCAAGGCGATTGAGCTGAACCCCAACGATGCGACCTCGCTGCACTGCATGGGCAACTGGTGCTTCTCTGTTCTCAAGGTTGGCTGGCTCGAGCGCAAGGCGGCTGCGCTGCTCTTCGCCGAGCCCCCGAGCTCCACGCCAGAGGAGTGCCTCAAGTACCTCCTCGCCTCCGCGGAGCACGGGGACACCATTCACAACGCCACCATGATTGGTGACGTCTACTACCAGCAGAGCAACTACGAGGACGCCAAGAAGTGGTACCAGAAGGCCGTGGACATGCCCGTGGCCAGCGAGCTGCAGAAGCGCAACCACGCCAAGGCGGCGGAGAAGCTGGCCAAGTGCTGAGACGGAAGGAAACGGAGAAAAGAGATGTGACGTGGTCACGGTATACAACGAAGCATGCAGAGAAAGAAGGAAAGCTACGTAGCGAGAGGGCAGCAACGAGTCAGGCGGAGATGAAAAGAAATCTTTCCCTTTCCCTCTCTTGCTTCTTCTTCCTCTTGTGTGTCTTCGGTTGGTCAGCTCATGTTCTCTCTCCCCCTTCTGTGATCTCTTGATGCCGTGACACTCGCATGATCGCGCGCAAGCGTGTGCACCTTTTCTCTTCTGTTTTACCAACTTTTCTTTCTTTCGTATCTTCTTCTCTTCTCTCCTCTTTTGTTTTTCTTTTGCCCCACACATGCGTGCTTTCTTTGCGTTCTTTGGGCGACTATGCTGGAAAAAACAATCCGGCAATGAAGTTGCAGAGCAATCTCACGCCACCACGCGTGTATTTCGCCGCCTCACCGTCGACGCTGCGCACGTCTTTTCATTCTTGCATACGAAACATCTTCACTGCACAAGTCTGAGCTAAACTTACGGCGCGTGGACCTTTGAAAACGAGAAGGAAAAAAGAAGGAAAGTGCTCTCTTGTTCCAGGCAGAAAAGCACCTCGCAGGACGAGACTGTAGTGCTCCTCTGGTGAGGGGTAGAGAGTGGGACAGAGTCTTTTGTAAGCTGTCAGTGTGGAGTGGGTGATTCCTGGATGGTTTGTGGGGACGCATCAACAAACAACGGCCGCCATTCACTTTCGCACGCACCAGAACGGAGCAAGTGCAATAGCAGCACTTCACTCCTTGTTGAGAGTCTCGCCCATGTGCCCCTTCATACGATCCCCCACGTGCGCCTCCGTTGTGGCGTGTGCATAGTGCCGTGGTGTGGTGTGCAATTCACAAACACAAACACCGGGAAATCTGCCTCCTTTCCTAGATGTGTACCCCGACGCACACACAAGCTTTCATCCTCTTTCTTTTCGTCTGCTTCTTCCTCTACTCCTTGGCTTCGTTTTCCTCTTTCTCTCTTTCTCCCGTTATCACCACTTTCACGCACGTTTCGAGCATTAGCTTTTCAATCCGATCGTTCGATCGCTGCGCTTTCCCACGCCTTCTTCTCGCACTTGTCCCTTCACCGTGCGCTGTCGTAAACCTCTCAGGAGAGTGCTACCCTTCTCGCTCGTGGGCCTCTGTGTTCATCGTTATCAACGGGAACAAGATAGTGTGTTAGGGAGCATACGTAACACTGAAACAAAGCATACTCACATTTCATCGTTGTCAACTCCGCAAGACCTTGAGTATCGAAAAGCTCCGCTGCGCTGTTGCTTTTTCTGTTGGAACGTCCTCATCTTCACGTGGAAGAGTATACCGTGAGCCTCTTCTGTTGTTGTTGTTGTTGTTATTCATCTTCTGAAGCTCTCAGCGGCATAGGCAACTGTACCCGTGCCCCCCCCCCTCCCTATCATTTCATTTCGACAGAGATTGCAGAGAAGGGAAAGCCGGAACGTTGTACAATCACACGTACTCCATTCGCTCCTTCTCTCCTTCTGTCTGTCACCCGCTAACCTCTTTGAGCGGGCAGCCAGCATATCTGCCACACAGCGCTTTGTCATCAGGACCCAATTTTATTTTGTTTTATTTCATTTTCCGCGCTCTACAAACCGCATCCCTTGTGTGGCCCTGTTCTCCTTACTAACGCATACCGCCATCGCGAGGCCCCATCGGTCCAAAAGCCGCTTCTTTCTTCGTGGTCTTCCTTCACCTCACAGCGGAATAAGTTGAGGGGCGTAAAGCAACTGACAAAGAGAAGCACACTGAACACGACGTCGTGGTAGTGCTCGGTCTATCCGAAGCGACATCGACAGCCCAAAAAAAAAAAAAAAAAGCTTTGAGTCTTCATCATGTCTGACGATCCAAATCACGTACCTCGCGCTGTGGAGTCCTTCCCGGTTGATAGCGGGGAGGAGGAGCTTCGCGCAGATGTCATGGGGCTTCTCAACGAAATTCTGCAAGCCGTGGACTCAGAAGCGAATGCGGAAGGGGAAGAAACGACTGCTCAGGACGTCAAGGGCCCACAGAAAAAGGATGGCTTCATTCTATGCGACCTGTGCAACAACATCGTAAACGGATCTGTTCCCGAGCACCTCGCCGAGGAACACGCGGACATAGCGCTGCTGGTGGGAGCACGAAGCGAAGCCGCCCGCGCCAAGACGTCCAGCCAGACACCTTCCTCTGAAGCCGCCGTCCTGGATTCGAAGATCGGTACCTACGCGTACGCCACGGTGTCGGCAGCCGATCGTGGAAAAGAGATGTTTGACGTGATTATCAAGGCAACGGATCAGATGCGATTCATTACACAGAGTCCAAGCTCTGATGCCGTGCTGTACCTCTTCGGCAGCTGTGTAACCATGGGTCTGTGGGATGGTCTCGGGGACGCGGACTACACGCTCTTCACCCCAGGCCGCGCGGATGCCGAAACCGGGGAGCCGCCTCGACGTGTTCAGCAGGACATTATCCAGGAGCTGACAAAGAAGCTGCGCAACGGTGGTTTTCAGTTCAACGAATTGGAACCGGTGATGCAGGCGCGCGTGCCTGTCATTTGTCGCAAGCGCGACGCCAAGCGGCCGCATGAACTCCGTCCTTCCCAGGAGCCTTACGTGCTTCAGTTCACCTTCAAGGATGTTGGCGCCCGTGACGCGTTTATTCGTCAGTCCGCCAAGGCACTGACAAGCGTCTATGGAGCCAAGTTACTCCCCCTCGATACGCCCAAGACCACCCTTGTCACATGCGCTGTGGGGGATGGCATCAATGCCATTCGCCTCTACAGCCGACGAGAGAAGGACTTTGTGTCGACAAAACGCTGGAAGCTCCATAGCCGTCTCCCGGAAATCTTCTCGGTGGACTTTGACCTCTCGTGCCGCCCGCTCGGCATCCGTAACAGCTGGTTCCTGCGCGCGTATATGGAGCAGGACCCCGTCACCCGTGCTGGCAACCTCTTCATCAAGCAGTGGAGCAAGCTGGCGGGCGTCAACAACTCCCGCGCGGGCTTCCTCACCAGTTACGCCGTGACCAATCTGTGGGTGTTCTACCTCTTGCGCACCGGGCAAGCCACCTTTGTCGATCCCGAGAAGTTCCCGCGGCTGCCCAGCGACAAGGCCTATGGAAGCCCAACGTACATGCCGCTGTGGCCGTACGCCGCGGAGGACAAGGCCAAGCTCGCCACCCTTGGCGCGGCCATCCGCGGCTTCTTCCGCTTTTACGCAGAGGAGTTTGACTGGGACAACGAGGTGGTCTCCTTGCGCCGAAGTGGGCCCACGACCAAGGCCGATCTGGGCTGGAACGCGGACAGCGAAGTCGATGAGATTATTTTGCGCAACCGCATCTTTTATCGTGTCTGCATCGAGGACGTCTACGAGGAAAACCTCAACCTCGGTCGCCACCTGTCACCGACAAAGGCAGACTGGCTGCACACGCAATTCCGACTCGCCTGGGCGTGCTGCAGCAGCGGCAGCAGTTCGGCCGACGGCTCCGAGATGTTCACAGCGCTGCTTCAGGACGGATATCTGAAGCGCGCGCAGGCCACCCTGCATGTCGCCGTCTGGCGGCACCTCATCCTGCACGGTGGCGCCGCGACGGTGGGCGAGATAAAGCGCATGCTGCGCGCCTCGCACGCGGAGGCCCTCTCCAACTATGAAATGTTCCACCGCATAAGCGACCTGTGGTACGACGCAGACACCCTTGACGACGACCGCGCAAATAACGACCACCACCGGCGCCGGAACGTTGAGGTGACGCCAGAGCCACAGTTAGCATCCTCAGACGATTGGGCCGCGGTCTGCTGCCCTCGCTTGTTCCCGTCCGCCGCCTCGAACGACCGCGACGACCGCATCGTCTTCTTAGCGAACGCGGACATCTTTCCCAACGGCGGCCGCGATGTTAGCGATAAGGAGGTGGAGGCCGCCTTCGTTCGTGCCGCACCTCTCTTCTCCGCCGCCGCCGCTACCGTCCGCGATGGCGTGGCGAACTCACCGGGCGCCAGCACGGAGCCTTCTCCTGGCTCCCCGCACAAGGGTGGTAGCACGAAACACGAGGTGTCACCGCCGTCGTCGCCGTCGACGCAGTGCTTTACCCCACCCATGGATCTGCGGTCGGCACCACCATTGGCCGCCCGAGCCTTCTTCACTGTAGATGGACTCGCCTTCCCCACCTACCACGCTCGCGATACCTTTGTCCGCCACCTGGCCGTGCTCGCAGAGTGTCTGTCCTCTCCCGAGATTGCGGAACGCATCGCGGACAGCTTGCGTGGGGCACACCGCAGTGCTGGCGCCAGCGTCGTCGTCCCCATTGTGGCGGCCTACTACGGCGAATCCGTAGGCGCTGACGTGAATGAGGCCGCCGTGTCATTTATTTTTGCGCAGAAGCAGTACGTCCGCCGGCACGCGGAGACGGGGAACCCAGACGCAACGGACCTGCTGCGCGCACACCGCCTGCAGTCAGGCAACGAGGAGGACACCAAACGGGTGAAGAAGGTGGCCCCACCCAAGGCGCCCCATCGCAGCGGCGGTCGCGCCCCTCCTGCGCGGATGCCGATCCGGCGTGACACAGAAAAAGGCGTCGTCGGTCGCTGCTCCGAGTGCGGGAAGATGGGGGCGACGACGTACCCCACCAATCAACCAGACGTGGACCCAGGGCGGTACTGCATGGTGTGCTGGAGTGCCTACTAAGAAGAAAGGGAGAGGAGAAGGAACGGGAACGGAAAGCCCGTGGAATCGAACGAAGGGAAGAAAGATGCCTCCGTTCCAAGTCACACGTGCTTGTGCAATTCACGGCAGGCGCCTTTGCTGTCGACGTGACTCTCGCACTTTCTCCTCTTTCCTTTACGCACGCTCACGCAGCTCGCCATGCGACACACGAGCGGGCAGCAATAAATTAAGTAAGAAACTCACCTCAGAAAAGCGAGGGGAAACGTTTGCCTCTCGCATAGCGTTGGGGGTAGCCAACCGTCGCTACCCTTAGGATGATGAAACCGCTTCCCTTCACGAGGTTTTGTTTGGCTACATTGGCGGCAGGTACAACGGTCAGGGTCGCCGTTCAGTTGATCGGCATCCCTGACACCTAAAACAAAAGCACTAAGCACTAAGCAAAGCGCCGTGGGAGTCCTGTAGGTAACTGAATTGTTCTGACGCTGCTGAGAGAGAGGCACTGAGACTGAAAGGGAAAATATAAATAAATAATGGACCTACCTCCCCTGTAAGGCGCGTCCTCCCCCTCGTTGACTGCCTGGAGCACGCGAGGACGAACAGGCGGATGGGAGAAACGTTGTCCCATTCTTAAAGAGAGGTTGCTGCGCCTCCAGACATTGACTTTTAATGATACTAACGCACAAAACTTTTTCTTCTCCTTCCCTTTGTGTTTGTTATGTTTGTCTCTGTTCTCTCTTTCATAATCAAATACGTGAAATACACACGCGTACGTAGTCATTCTTTTCTCTGTTACTTTCTTCTTTTCTTCTCCTCTCTTATTGCTCACTCGCACCTCCTCCACCATCCAACCCCTCTCCTCGTGTCCTTGAGTACCGTTGCTTTCCCCTCATTGGTTGCTGAAGTGACGCTCCTATTTCAAATTAAAAAAAAAATAAGCGAACCACAGAAAGAACAATCCTCTCTTTCTTCTTTCATCCCATAACCACAATGGCCGCCGCTAAGGTTGTGATCCTTTACCTGCTGGTGGCGTTCCTCGCCATGTCGGGCCTCTCGTCCGCGCTGCGCGTCCATTCAGAGGCCGTCGCCACGCACTTCGCAGCGTACAAGGCCCAGCACGGCAAGCAATACGCCAGCGCTGCCGAGGAAGCGCAGCGCATGCGTGCCTTTGCTCAGAACATGCGCACCATGCAGGCCCTCAACGCCGCCAACCCGCACGCACACTACGCGCCGAACAAGTTTGCGGACATGACCCCAGAAGAGTTCCAGCGCCAGTACGCCGGCGGCGCCGACTTTTACGAGCACCGCCGCCAGGGCCGCTCGCTGCTGCAGGTGCCGCAGGCCGAGGCGGGTGACGCCCCACTCTCCCATGACTGGCGCGACAGCAACGCTGTGACCCCTGTGAAGGATCAGGGCAGCTGCGGCTCCTGCTGGGCCTTCTCCGCGGTTGGTGCCATTGAAGGCGTGAACGCCATCTCGGGCTCCGGTCTTGTGGCGCTCTCCGAGCAGCAGCTCGTGAGCTGCGATGACGTGGACATGGCCTGCAACGGTGGCCTCATGGACCAGGCTTTTGACTGGCTGCTGAACAACACCAATGGTGATGTGTACACCGAGGAGAGCTACCCCTACACCTCAGGCGGTGGCTCCACCGAACCGTGCAAGTCGACCCCTGGTGAGGTCGGCGCCACCATCACCGGCTACGTGGATGTCTCCGGCGACGAGGAGAAGATGGCGGCCTGGCTGGCGGAGAATGGGCCCCTCTCCATTGCCGTGGACGCGACCACTTGGCAATTCTACATGGGCGGCGTCGTCTCCAACTGCTTTGCCTACCAGCTGAACCACGGTGTCCTTGTCGTTGGCTACGACGACACAGCGAACCCGCCGTACTGGATCGTCAAGAACTCGTGGGGCACGAGCTGGGGTGAGGAGGGCTACATTCGTCTGGAGAAGGGCACCAACCAGTGCATGATGAAGGAGTACGCGGTGTCCGTGACGGTGGCTGGTGGCTCTCCGACGTCGCGCCGCCCCACAAGCACGACCACGACCCGTCGCCCCGGTCCGACCACGACGGCCGCGCCTGGCTCCGCCGTGTTTGTCCAGCGCAGCTGCTATAACTCGGGCTGCAGCCTGCTCTGCAGCAACACCACGCACCCTGTTGGCGTCTGCATCCCGACCGACAATGGCGGCTCGGCCATCTTGGAGTGCACCACGTGCGAGATCGTGCAGACCACCTACGCCACCAAGGACTGCACGGGCGTGTCCTCGACCGCCTCGATGCCGCTGGATCTGTGCCTGCAGAGCTACCTCGGGTACTTCCAGAATCTGTGCGAGAGCAGCACCAAGGGTGTCGTCGCGGCCGATGAAGAAGCGGCGCGCCCGCTGCGCCTCCAGCAGATGCACCACAAGCGTCACCACGACGTGATTGGTCTTGCGTAAATACGGGGAAAAAAAGAACGTGTCGTGTGGGTTTTCGTGAAAAAGCAAAGAGCGCGGGGAGAGGGGAGGGCTCCTTGTTGGACCTTGAATGGGTCCCTCCATCATCCCCTCCACGCAAACCCCACACCCAGCGCGCAGGCCAAAGCAGCAAAGGCGACGAGCCCCCCCCCCCGCCGCCCCCTTCTTTTATTATACACACGCACACACAAGAGGCTCTCCACACGCATTCCGTTGCTCGCTTCTTCCTCCCCTGGTACTCCCGACACCCCTTCTCGTGAGCTTTCATGACTTGTGTTGTTTGGCTTTTCCGTCTCTTTCCCTCCCTCTCTCTTTCTCTCGCCGGATGATGCCAATGCGCCATGATACCCGCTGAAGGAAAGTTTCGAAAATGCAAGCAATGACCCCACACACAGGCACGTTCAGAGAGCAGATTGCGTCTTTCCCCACCTCAGTCCTTCTATTGCTTTTTTTTTTCTATACGTCGTATTTCGCAAGAAGGAAACGGATGGTGCACCTCGCAGACACACCGTCCCACGCTGTGGACGGCCTCCCCTCCCGTCCCATTCCCTGTATAACAACACAGTCCTGTTTTCGCTTCTCACTTTCGCTCTCCTCTTTGCTGTTCACTCACTCACTCTCTTTCTCTTCTTCTGAACGTTGTTGGACAGATGCTTCTTTTTCTTCTTCTTTTCTTCGGCTTCAACAGACTCCTGAGCCGAGCGCGTGATGCTTTTCACTTCTCACTGTTTTCTTTCGCTTCTTTGGCTGTGTTGTTATCGTCTTTTCTGTTCCTTTTTGTTGTTTTTTCTGTTCCTCTCCTTCTGTCCCCTTCGTAAGGCAAAGACGACGAAACAAAAACAAAAAAAGACGAGGGAAAAGGTCTTCGGTTGCCTTTCCTCGCAACGTATGCACGCGCCGTGGCCCGAGATTCCCTTTCACAGCCCTTGCACGCCCGAGCGGCCCACCATCACACGAACACCTGCGACATGGGTCGCGTAGCCGCCTCTCGCCGGTGTAACGCAAGGCACCCATGTGGCCCCGCACCGATCAGCCACACGCCATTCACCCACACACGCGCACACTCGCAATCCCGCCCTTCCTCTCCTTTTCTTTCATCCTTTCCTCTAGGGGCCCCTGGCCGGCGGGGCGAAGGTCCCTCTTCTCCCCCTTAGGGGCCAGGCGGGGTGCCCTGCTCGGGCAGGCAGCCAAAGCCTGGCGGGGAGGAGCCACCAAGCCCACTGGCGCACAAGAGAGGCAGCCCCCACAAGAGCCCGATGGAACGGGGCGGCAGGACCCTATAGCTTGGCGGCGATGGAAGGAAGACAGACGCAAGAAGCAGCGGGCACAACAGATTCCACACATATTGCGCTCCTTGCGCGGTGTCCAAGGCAACTCGGCCCTGTTCCCCCCGCTCGGGGGATAGGGTTTCTCGCTCACGCAAGTGCCGTCTGCCGCCTCCGCGCATCGAACGCACCAGCACACCACATATCAGACGGAGCCGTCACAGGGCCACCTGTGCCCGCTGGGCTGCGTGTTCATCATACCTGTAGAGTCTCTTTCTTGTTGTTGGCGTCGTTGGGAAGTTGGTAAGTGGTCATGATTTGCGTGAAAGGGGTGAGTGCGTGGACGCGGACCTTGATGACCTCATCGCCGGCCGTGTAGGACCGTGGTCGCTCGCTTGCGCTTTGCAGCCCACGCCAGCAGTCCCTCGAGATCCTCCAGTTGCGCGCAGCCGCGCACATCGACAAAGCGAAGCAGCGGCAAGCCCCGAAGGCCCTCGACGCGCCTGAGTCCCGGGCAGCTTCGCACGCTGACGTGCTCCAGTCGCGTGCACCTCGCCAAGCTGTCGAGGTGTTGGATGGCCGTGCTGTCCGCCGTCAAGATGCGCAAGTGCTCGGCCTCCGCCAAGGCGTCGAGGCATTCCACGGGTGTCCCTGAAATACCCAGCTCCACTAAGTCCGTCGCCCCGCGCAGCGCCGCAATGCTGACCAAGTTGTAGCAGTGGCTCGCCAGTAGCCGGCGCAAGCTCTCCGCGCCGGCCAGGCCATCCAGGTGTACGAGACCGGATCGGCTAACGTCGAGCTCGTAAAGGTGTGGCAGCTTGCCGAGCGCGGGGGGCAGCCGCAGAAGGTTATCGCAGTGGGCGAGGTCTAAGTAACGGAGCGAGGGCAGCGTCGCGACGGCGTCCACGTCGGCGACGGGGGTGCCACGGAGGCTCAGCCACCGCAGACGTGGCGCCGAAGCCAGGCCTGTCACGTCGACCAATCGCACACACTCGCGAACGTCAAGCACCTCGAGGTTCGGCAATTTGCCTAGCGCCCCCAATTCGGAGAGGTACGACGAAAAGCAAACACGCAACACCCGCAGCCCACGCATCGTTGTCAGCGGGTCCAGGTCGCGTGCGTCGCAGGCTTCCAGGGAAACAATGTGCATCCCACGCAGTGTCGCCAGCGAATGGAGCCGGAGCCGCACCACACAGCCGGACAGCTGCAGCACACGCAGCACACGACAGCGTGCGAACCAGTCCACATCGGCCAGATCCATGACCGCTAGCGTCAGCACGCGCAGGGCGGGCAGGGTCGCGAGGGACGGGAGCCCGGGGAAGCTGCGAACGGAACGACCCACCAGGGCGACGGCGCGGGCGTGACGCAGCGCTGGGAGCTCCTTCTCACAATCGAAAAACACAGGGTGGGTGCCTTTGTGGGCAGTGTGTCTTCGCGTCCCTGTCGTGGATATTCTTCTCGGCAGCGGTGGCGGTGGAAGCGGAGGCATCTCTGCCGTGGCTGGCGCACGACAATCGACGCGCAAGGCCGCCAGGCCATTGGCAAACTCCGAGTTCAACAAGGACACCACGCCGGGCGGCCGCTCCAAGAGGAGCACGAGCGGCACCGCCACCACGTGCGCGCGCTGCGCCCGGCGCCGGCACCGCGCGAGCCACCAGCACACATGCACGGGCAGCCCGCACCGCCGCACACGAACCTCGCGGAGAAAGATGCTGCGTGGTGGGTAACCGAGCTCCTTGCCTTGCCAGTCCAGCGCGGCGGCGTCACCGGCCATAGGGAGGTAAAGCTCTCCCTTGGTAGAGAAGCCAACCCTCAGCATCACACGCGGGCCGTGACGGAGGACGCCGTAGCAGATACCAAGGGGGGTCTCCTCAGCGGCCAGCCGTGCGTGCGCGGAGATGAACGCCATGGTCACCGGAAGTGGGGAGGGCAGACCCTTGCGGGCCTCCCCCGGTGCCGTGGCGAAGATGGCCTGGAAAAGTGAGACCGACATGGCATGGTGGTGTGTGTGTGTGTGTCTTTGCAGGTGCGTGTCCTTGTGGTGGTGCGGGACACAACAGAAGAAATAGATGATCCTCACAGAAAAAAAAAAGAGAAGGAAGAGAGTGGAAAGAAATGTGAGGGCTGGGTGCGGTGGAGTGAGGAGAAAGGCGGAAAAGGGTACAGGAACGTATGAGAAGCGTGTGAGCTCTATATATGTGTGTGTGATGGAACAAAATGTTTTTCAGAGAGAGCGCCAGTGTTACTGCGCTTTTTTAAAATATATATATACAATGGCACGTGGCCTTGGTGCACACGTAGAGGGAAGATCTACAAGCAACCCTGGGAATGCTGGGATGCTGGTGTGTTGCTGCAGAGCCTTGGCAAAGAAGCGCGAAAGAAGAAAACCGATGCTCACACGTCGCAGCCGACGCGGTGCCTGATCGGACGATTCGCGGTTTGGTACGGGGGAAACGGAAGAGGGAGACAACGGAAAGGCGCAAAAGGAATGTTTACACAAATCAAAAAGCAAAAAGAAGAACCTCTGCGCGGAACGAGAGCCGATGATGTGCGAGGAATACAGAAGGTGAAACGCAAGAGATAATTAAAATATAAAAAAAATAGCAAGGTCTGCGTGAGACTGAACTGAAGCTGTGCGGTGGAGGTGCCCTAGTCAACACCCTCACCGAAGTGAAACAAAAGAGCGAAGAAATCGAAGGAAAGGAGAGAAAAACTCAGCAAGGCTGGGTTTCAGGGTTACCTCCTTCCTTCTCCGGTGCCTATTGGTTTTAAGCGGAGAACCGTGTGGTTCCTGATTCTTGGATAAAGCAACAAAGAATGAGGGGAGAGCACAGCGGTGTGTGTGTGTGTGTGCTCCTCATCCGTGGAAGAGTTGGGAAGTTGGGGTAAGCACAGAAGGCCGCTGCCGTTGCGCCGCTGCTTAGCGCCGAGCCACGCATCAGAGAATTCAACAAAGGATGGGGGAGAGGGCCTTTGCAGGTCATCGTCATCGTCTCCATTTCTTTTCAGATCTTGTCATTTATTTTTTCTTTTGTGAGTGTATGAAAGAACTCTCGTTTTCCGAGGTCCATCCTTGAAAGCGCTTGACGTACGTACACACATGATGTCCTTGAACGGATCATGTCAATCCACAACACAGGGAGCAGAGGAAACAATGAGCGGCAGGTGACTTTCCCTTCTTTTTCTTTCTGGGATGCCCACAGCCGGGGAATCTGCCTCACGGCTCCCCTCTTCACACCCACCTCCCCTCCGTCCCTGGCCTTGTCATCACGAGCAACTGGCAGGTGAAGAAGCACGGAAAGGCGAGTATCAGGGCGAGAGACAGGCGCCAGAAGGCTATCGGTGACAGAGACAGGAGCACGCAGGCCCACAGACTGCCCAGTGCGCTTAGGAAAGGCCACACCCTAACAAATGAAACACACCGTCCTGTGCTAGGTGTGGCAAGCGTCGGTAAAGAGGCACGCAGGACAGCGGTTGGGTCTGACGGCGAGGCCCAAATCTGGTCGCGCACAAAGGCGATAGCGGACAGACGAGTTCCGACAACAGGAGGCACCACCAAGAGAAGAACCAAGAGAACCTCCGCGATACTGACACCTGAGTCCTCCGTGTGGGCCGAGTCAAAGGTCGCCGAGATGATTTCGTTTCGAATCGTAAAGAAGGGATGCAATTGGATAAGATGAAGCAGCGAATAAAGCACGCTGGGGGGAGGCGCCACGGCAAGGACCCCTTCGGAGCGTTTCTCCATACCAGCGGATAGCTCGGACGGAGACGACGACGCCTCGTCATGACCCTCTCTCGTGAGGCCTTCACGGTGACGCCTCAGTGGGGTGCGGCGCACCATACCCTCGCGGTAGAGAACCGCCAAGACAGTCGACAGGATAAGGAGGGCGACGGCACGCCAGGTGCGGGACAGTCGTGACATGCCCAGAAGGACATACAGTGCAAGGGTCCATGTGGACCTCGATGAAAGGAACGCCAAGAAGGCCTCCTTAGTAAACAGGCTCGTTGTCTTCCGAGTGACGCGCCGCCTTCTCTCCGTCCAGTGAGTGCTGGCGCCGCTCCCACCCTCATCACGCTTCGTGCTGGCATGCCGCTTGCACATACCCCACAGAGACTCACAGTGAGACGCAGCACAGCAACGGAACCCGACGCTGATCAGGGCCCCTAGGCTTGCGTGTAACACCTCCGCTGCCAGCACCCCCACTGTGATGGTCGCGCCAGAGAGCAGGATGGACGCAAGGCCGTAGCGGAAGATGTCCCCTCGCGCCGGAGAGAGAAGGCATCCCTCGCCGCCGTTCTTGTCGGAGGAAGTTGGCGCCACGAAGAACACGTGAGGAGGCTGCGCACCGTTGCACACGGGAACGATGCGATCCCACACCCACGGTGGCAGAAGCATGAAGTTGGTTTGCGATGACGTGTGCGACAGGGACGATGACGATGACGATGACGTCGCGACCGCTGCGGGTCGTGTGACCGCACAGAACAGGAGCACGATATCCACAGCACATACAATAAATGCAGCAAGTATCCCTGGGGAACTCAGCAACGTTGTCACGGCAACTGCTGCCACGTGCTGTGCGCGCCGTTGTCGTTCGCGCACAGCTCGCTGCTTCCACCAAGAGGGTGTGTCGCGAAGGCCTCCTTTCCTATTCGACTGCCCTGGAGTAACAAGAAACGCAACGCCAACCTCATGCTCAGGCTGCGTATCCTCCCCCTCCTCCGTGCTGTCATCGTACTCCATCATCAGCGGCTTCCTCTCCAGCCGCCACGCCTGCCACAAGACAGCGCACGGAGAGAGCAGGAGCGTCGCCGCAAACGCCACGGCCGCCGCCGGCCAGAGATGCCGCTGCCAAAGGACGCGTCCGAGCCATGCGAGTGCTGACACGTGGGTAGACGGCCACGCCTCTTGCCCAACTGTCTCTGGGCGGGTTGATAATGGCCGCGCTGTTCGTGGTAAACACGCTTCCCCACGCCCTCGCTGACGTTTACACAGGCTCTGGTTGTGGAGGAGAGTGGTGATATAGCTCACCATGCAAGCGTCGCGAATGCCTCCATCATGAGAATCGGCGTGGCCGCATATGTCGCCCAGCGCCATATTCGCGAAGAAGCACAGAGGAGCATTGCCATCATCACCACTACTACTAGCAACAAGAGGACACGCAGGGATGGTTGTCTCAGGCTCAATCTGTAAATCCATGACACCAGAGGTGAGGGAAGTGAGGCGCGGGGCGGGGCGATACGCTCGACACGCTGGGGAGCCTGTCACGCAGGCGCGCACAAAGGCACGGCTATCCCGGCGTGCATCATGCTCCCCGCGTAGGGTCTCGTTGCTCTCTGGGATACGAAACATGGTGTGCTGGAGCGCAGTGTACAGCTCCTGCATTGGGCCGTCCAAGAGTAGCGGGGGGTACCGGTGAGGGGTGTTGATCGTGAGGACTCCATCCACAGAGACACCGGTGCCGCTGGCGTGCACAAGGCTCGCCGCGACTCGTGCGACAATGCCGCCCATCGAGTGACCGACGAGCCAGACGGAACGACGCGCAGAGTCGTGCGACGTCCACGGTCGTGGTGTGTGTTGCGCCACCACACGCTGCACCGCGTGGGAGACAAAATCCGCTTGGCGACCGAGCAGCCCGCCGCGGTGCACACTTGCTTGCTCCGCCAAGTCAAACGTGTAGCTGCGAAGGTGGAACGACGTGCCCGTTGGGCCCTGTCCCAGTGCCGCGTGCAGGTCCAAGGCAGCGAGTAGGATGTGGCCCTGTGACGCCCCGCCTGCGTTTCCGTGAATGAAAAAGACAAACCGGTCATGAGGGGCGGCGCGGTCGCCTTCCGTTGCGCCGACCGGTGGCCCTCTCACGACCGCAGGACGCCCGCCGCGTGGGTGCCATGTCGACTCGAAGTGCCTCAGCGTAAAGAGAGGCGTGCGGGGGAGTGAAGACGACGAAGAGGCAGGAGAAAAGGGCGCCGGCAACACATCCGACACGTTTAGGGGCGCCTCCCCGGTCGCAAAGAGGATCGGTGCGCTGCTGGCTGACCCAAACATAAAGTACGACGGTGGAGGGTCCTTCCGCACTGAGCCGTCCGCCGCCCGTCCCATCCAACCTCGCAGCTCGGCCTCCAAGCGGTGATAGGGTGCTGGGGCCTTGTTATCATAGCCAGACCGAACGGAGATCACGTAGCACGCCGTCGAGACAAGGGTGAATAAGCACACAAGGATCGCAGCCAACCGGAACGCGGGTAATACAGGATGGTGCCACCTTCGGTGAGGCGCGGGGGCGGCCACGGGGACAGCAGTCTCGCCGTCTTGAACGGCACACGAGGAGGAGAAGAAAGGCCCCTCAGGTTCGCGCTCAGCCACGCGACTCTTGAGGGTGGCGGCGCTACGCATGTGAGGAAGCACGCATGGAACGTCTCTCGCGCGACAGCAGAGACTAACGCACAAGTATGCGAAGACGTGCAAAGGCAATAAGGTCCAAAATGACGGGAAGGAAAGGAAATGTGACGCCACGTTCCTCACACGTGCACTTTACTTTTTCAAGACGGATGTGCGAAAACGAGCGCAAAAGAAATAGAGAGAGAGAGCGAGAGAGAGAGAGGCAGAACGCGAATATGTCATGGAGGCTACCCGGCGAAACTGGCGCATTGACATCACCTGAAGGCGCGTGCACAGACACCAGGATCAACAGACATGGGGCGTGACACCTGCCCCCCTTTCCTCCTCCTCCTTCACAACACACGGCACCTTCCCTGAAGGTAAAGGCTCCGATGCTTATGTGTTGCTCGTCAGTGGGGGCTGCGTCCTCATGCATGAGTGTTTCTGGTTGGTCTCCCTCCCAATTTCTTTACTTTAATTGCCGAGGTCACACAGCAGTCGTCAATCTTTGACGCTGGCATCCAAATTTCCTTGTTTTCACTGATGGTTCCTTGATGTTGTTGAAGGTTTCTTCGTTGGACGGTAGCACGTATATGTTTGTTCGAACAGCACTGAAAGTAAAATGAGATGGGAACAACAAAGGAAAAACAGAAAGAGAGTAGGCTGTGTGGTGGGGATTGGGGGGGAGAGGGGGGTAGTCGCTTTTTCGCTTGCGATACTCAAAAAAAAAAAAAAAATCGCACAACGCGACGGGATGGAAGAAAACAAGAAGATCAAATTTTCAAAAAAAAAAAAAGAGAAGAGAAAAAGTGTCGAGCAAATACGAACAGAGACAGTGTACAAGTCGGGGAGGGACTTGATGCTGGCAAGCGCGTTTCTTTTGTGGTCCGTTTGTGGTTTCTTTTGCATTGCTGCTTCAGCTGAACTCCCAGTGTGATTCGATTTTATTCCACTGAAAAAGAACAGGTGAACGCCAAGAGGGGGTTTCTTTTTCAAAGAATAGAACACAACCAAACTGAAGCGTAGCGTGGAAAGCAAACAAAGCAAAAGAAAACGAAAACGAAAATCTGAGAGAAACTTGTATCGCCAAACATTCTGGTGCCAGAAGTTAACGTAACACTGGGGAGGGAGTGAGAGACGAACGAAAAACAAACCTCTCCCGATGCTCTTTGGTGAATGTAAAATTGGAGTTGGAATAGGGAAGAGGTGCCACCAACATTCGAAAGAAAAAGAAAAGAGGACAGACTGGTTACAGAGAGAGGGAGGGAGGAGGAGGGATTGGGGCATTCATGTGTGTGAGAAGACCCTCGGGAGGGACATGATTCTCGCGCTGCCGAGGATGGCGACCAGGAGACAGCAGAGAGAGAGAGAGAGAGAGAGAGAAAAAAAAGAAGAGAGAAAAAGTCAAAAGAAGAGTAACAGATGAAGGCGAGGGGAACAGAAAGCGAACGGTCCACAAGGCTCTGCACACAGGGGCGAGATATCCTTCTGGTGCAGGACCTATGGCTTTCCCTCTGTTAAGAGGTATTCCTCTGTGTTCAGCCCATTGAATATAAAGTGGGAGGGGGTGGAGGACGGGGGGGAGAGGTTGCCTTCACACAGGCAAGAATAGAAAAGGAAGCGAGCAATCCGTTTCCAAGGGAGGGTTTCGTACGTCTCTTTTTTTTTTTTTTTCAACTCCTTTGTTTCTCATATTTTCTTCTTATCTTCATGCGGATGCTTGTGTGTTGGTCTACGTGCCTGGTTCTTGTTATGATGATGACTCTCATGTTGTTTATGTTGCTTACTCTCAACCAGGGATTGAATGAATGCGGAGGATGGCTTATTGTTATTATTCTTATTGCCAAGCGAAGCTCACTGGACACTCTCGTGGCAGCGCGCGCTCCCCTAAAGGCGTTGCGACCCTTGCACGGCACACACGCTACCTGTGGGTGACCTCCTCCGCCACAAGAGACCAGGCCGCGATAACTTGCTTCAATGGGGGGAAATGTTTCTACGAAGTTGAGGGTGGAAGAAAAAAAAATAGGAAAAGGTGGAGTTAGTACACAGAGAAAAAAAGACAAGAAGAAAACAAAAAAAAACAGAAAGCAAAGCTTTGGGGAAAGTGGGTGAGGGTGTGGTATGGGGAATACAGAGTTGGAGAACTGGTAAGAGAAGAGAAAAGAAAAGAAAAAATCAACGGATGAAGAGCAGCGCGACACTAAAGTAACAATAAAAGAAGAGAGTCGAGTTTATTATTTCAAAAAAAAAAAAAAAGAATGAAGGGAGAGAAGATATGAAGGGTTAGATGATCTACGAGACGTGAAGGAATATAGAGGAAACAGGGGAACGAGGGGGGAGAGAGTTTGTGGCGTAAAGGTTGGGAACTTTGTATTTCAAAAAAAAAAAGGGAAGAGAAAAGGCACAAAAACAAAACGTAACGAGGACATTACAGCTTTTGTTTTTGTTGTTGTTCACGTATGTGTTCGCTTGGAATCCGCTTCAAATCAGTGACCCGAGAATAAAATAATTCAAACGAAAAAAAAAAAAGAATGACAGAGAGGGACAGCAGGAGGGTTATGTCTGTGTGTCTGTCTGCGTGTGTATGTGTTAGTGAGCCGTTGGGCGGTCCGAGTACGTGACGTACACAAAGTTATCGTCATCCTTGTGGGCGTCGTAGAACTCCTTCATGTACCGGTGCGCGCCAGGGTTGGCGGGGCGGCCGTCGACAAAGAGGTAGACCTTCTGGTTCGTCTCGTCGGCGATGCGGGTGCGCAGGAGCTCCTCGAACTCGGACACGCGCATGTCAAAGGGAACCCAGAATTTCTTCTGCTCGATTTCACGCGCGCGGGACTTGTCAACCTTCTCGACCACAATCGGGGTCTTGAGCAGCGCCAGCGCACGTGCGGCCTCGCTCAGGCGGTAGTTCTCGGAGTGCGTGCTCTTGTACACGCCCATGTGGCGCGCGCCGCCCTCATTGTCGTCGTACGTGACATAGAGAAGTCCATCCTCGGGGTCCTTGTTGATGTCGTAGAGTTCTTGCATGTTGATGTTGCGTGCCATGAGCACATTGTCGCCAATGAAAAGGAAAATCTCCGTCGACACCTCAGACGCCACGCGATCGGTCAGCAAAGTGTTGAAGCGGCTGACAAGCATTGTCGGGGCGACAAGGAACTTCTTGTTGGCGAGGTCGTTGAGCGCGGAGACGGCGCGGCGCTCGCAGATGATGGGGATCTTGCCACGGGACCTCGCCTCGCGCGCAATCTGGAGACGGTCCGGCAGGCTGTGGCTCGTCTTAAAAGGGCCATCATCGGCCATGCTGCGGGACTTCATGGGGGACTGCAGGAGAGAGACCTCACGCTCACGACGGCGGCGTTCCTCCTCCTCGGCCTCGGCAATCGCACGCGCACGCGCCGCGGCGTCCTCATCCTCAGGGAACACAGCCATGCCAGGAATGGGGGCCTCATCACTGAAGGTGACGTACAGAAAGCCGTCGGGCTCCCTGAAGCGCTCGTACACACGGACCATGGGGTCCTCGGAGCTTCCCAGGACATTCTCCGCCACGTAGAGGTAAATCCGGCGGCCGACCTCGAGCGTCACGCGGGTCGTGATGAGCTGCACAAACGTCGAGATGGGCATCTCGGGGTCAATCTCAAACTTGTCCTCGGACAGGTCGCGCAGCTTGCACTCGTCGTCCTTCTCGACCACCACGGGCAGGAGGCCGCGCTGCAGGATGGCGGCGGCATCCGTGTTACGCTCGTCGTACGTGTGGGTGCTGCGGTAGGCACCGATGCGACGGGCGTTCCTCTTGTCGGCGGAGTAGGTGACATAAATGAAGCCGTCCTCTTCGCGGTTGGCGCGGTACAGGTCGGACATGGCAATCTTCTGCGCCATAAGCACATCGTCGCCGAGGAAGAGGAAAATCTGCTGCGCCACCTCCATGTTCACACGCTCCGTCAGCACCTTGATGAACATGCCGACGCTCATGGTCGGCGAGACGACGAACTTCTTGGTGGAGAGCTCGGGCAGCGCGGAGTCCTCGCGGCGCTCGCAGATAATGGGGATCTTCCCCATCTCCAACGCGCGCTGCGCCTCACGACGGCGGTGGTCGAGGCTGAAAGATTCCTTGTAGCTGGCCATGGCTTTCGTGCGGTTAGGCTGCCCTTGTTCTTTTCAACGCTGCCGTCAGACACGTACGAGGCTTTCGATAGAAATGTATGTGAGAGAGAGAGAGAGAAGAGAATCACTGAACGAAGGAAAGGTAAATGTTATCGGTTCAAGAATTGAAAAAGAGGGAGGAAACGAATAAAGCGGGAAGAAAACTGCTTGCTTAGTGAAGATGCTTAATAATAGAGGCGAATAGTGCGTTTACTGGGTGAACCACGTTCCCAGTTTGTCGATGGAGTTGCCAACGTCATGGTTGTTTGATGTTTTCGACACCAGTAAGATGAGTAGGAGTAGAGTGGGGGAGAAGGGGATGCGTAAAGATGTAATCAGGGTCGTAAGGGGATGCAGAGCAAGCCCACCTTGAGTCTTCTTGGTGAAGACAGCGCGTGGTGTTGAAGAAAAGAAGCATCGCGACGGTTCCGCCTCAGGGGCAAGACGCACCACTTCTTCTTCACGGCTGAAGGGCATGGAAACGGATGGTGCCGCGCCTGGCAGGGTGTGCGGGGGTGTAGATCGGTGAGGCACCGCGTACCATCCTCTCCACGCACCACTACGCATCCTATGCCTTTGGCTTCGTGACGCCAAACGCGAATCGCTTCCTGTGGATGACATTAACTTCATTGGCGTGAGAGCACTCACATGGTGACTTTCCTTTTCTCCGTTTGCATTGATTCCTTTCAGGGTTACTGTTGTTTTGTGTGTTTTAGTTTTTTGACACGAATGAATTTCAGCGGAGCGAGGAGAGAAATAAACGGAAAAGAGAGTGGGAAGTGATCGTCGCGTGGACAGCAAGGTAGAGCAAGCAAATACGTGAAAAATACAGGAGGTCAAAAAAGAAGGAAGTGCGGAGGGGAGTGAGGGGAAAGGGAAGTGGAAGCGGCAAAAACAAAGGAAAAAAGCGCAAGTAGTCATAAAACGTAGACGCAGAAGTGGAGGAAATGGGGCAAAGCACATTGTATTTTCAAAAAGGGGGTAAATGAGCAGCAAAGAAAAAAAACAGAGAGAGAGAGAGCGAGCGAGAGGGATGAATGAGACGAGGTCTCTTATCTCCTCCGCACAGAAAATGCTGAGAGCCCAGAAACGTCAAATACGAGGGAGGAGCACTGCAGAAAGTGCCTACGTCGAAGAGAGAGAGAGAGAGAGAGAGAAATAAGGCCATGAGAGGCCCAAAACCCGAAAGTTTTTTTGCCTCCTCTCGTTCCTTGGCTCTGCGCTGAATGTGAGTCATTTCTTCTTTTCTTTTTTTCGTGTGCATTTGGTTTCTTCATGGTTTCTTTTAATCGCTTTGCCGCTGAGGTTTTCAGCCCTCTTTGCTTTTCGTTTGCCCCAGCCGACGTTGTACGAGAAGGGGTGACGAGAGGGGAGCAACCTGAGGCTTTGAACGAAAGGGACGCCTGCGCCACGCGCGGGCGGATAGAAAGAGGTCTGTGATGCAGTGGTCCACGTCTACGTCAGTGCCGAAAAAAAAAACGCGCTCGTGTGCATGTCGCTTCGGCACGAGACAGAAATAAACGCAAAGAAGGAAGCACGAAAAGCAACCAAAAATAAAAAGGAATGAGTAAGCAAACCCCGCAGCGGGGATGGAGGGCTGCAAGCAGTGAACAGATGCGTGCAAGCGCAAGGAGAAACAAGATAGTGACGCATGACAAAAAAAAAAGTGTCTCACAGCCCTTTTCCTCACACGTGTGCGGGAATGTCTCAAGCACCTCCATCCGTGGGTGAGAGAGAGGGTCTGTGAAGGGACATGAAAAGCAAGAACAGCACCGTGCATTGGATTTGCTGTCTGTTGGGGGAACGAGAAGCAAGACGGAGTACAGCAAAAAAAAAACATCACAGAAGAACAAGAGAAAACGGGGTTCAAAACCAAAAGTGGCTCTTCCCTGTCCTCCCTGACGCTTCTTCTGTCGAGGAGAATGCGAGCGTTCACGAACCAGGCCCACGTCGCGCACACGCGATGGTTATCCTTTAACTGGTGCTTGTCCGCCTCCGACAGTGGTTTCTTCTTATCATCACGGCAAGCCAAAGATACGGTGCACGTGCCCTCCTTTCACTATCAACCTAATCCTTCGCTTCTTCTTTCGCCCGCTGCATCAGCCGTACGTGTTCTCGCCCGAGTACGTGACATAGAGGAACCCGTCCTCGTCCTTGTACGTGTTGTGCAGGTCCGACATAAGGGCGTTGGTGTTCGTGACCATGCCCTTCACAAAAATAAAGATGGACTTCTCCGCTTCGAGAGAAAGCCGCCGGCGGATGCTGACAATAAAGGCACCGACAGATACGTCCGGTGGCACGAGATACTTCTTCTTGTCTAGGTCCGGCACTGAGGAGCCAGGCGCCTTCTCGCAGATCACAGGGATGCGATCGGGGGTGCGCTCGCGGACCTTCTCCGCCTCTCGCTTGCGCTGCTCCAGGTCATGCGTTTCCTTGTACGACCCTGAAGCGGTCATGGTCACAAGCAATGAAGGAAGGGGGGGAGAAGAGAAAACGAGGTAACGTGGGGAAGTCAGACGAATGAGATGTTCTGCTCTTTCAAAGGAAAAAGTGAACAAAAGGAGGAGGGATAAAGACGCTGACACTTGAGAGGTATCAACGAACAGAGATACGGCAATCTAACAGTGGGTGCGTTGAGGATCGAATGAATGTCGAGGATCCGGTCGAGAAAAAAAAAATGAAGAGATCAAGCAAACGGCAGAAGAAAGGGTGTTGGTCACAGCGTTGTGGTATAAGCAATATCTTTCAGCGAAACGTGCGCGAATAAGAAGAGGCGCGTCAAAAATAATCTGAAGTTCAAAACAAATATAAAAAATCAATTCGGAATGCGTGTATTTTGTGTAGCCTACAAGAATAACTCTGGAGTCCTGTTAGACGCTTTCGCGTTCTGCCGCAAGAGAAAGGCTACAGAAGCGGAATACGAGAGAAAGAGAGGGAAAGAGGAAAGGGGGGAACTGATATGCGGTGTATCACGACGATGGGAGTACCAAAAGAATTTCTGGAAAGAGGAAAAGACAGGGGAGCGGCAGCGACAGTACCGATAACGTTTGTCGTGCCACACGCGTGCGGTGGAAAGCAAAATACGTCAAAGACACCAAGAGGGCGAACAGGAAAGTGAAGTGTGTGAACCACGGATGGGGGATACAACCGTTCATGAGCGATACGCCATGGATCGATAGGAACAAGCTCCTCGCGGTATGAGGTTCCACTTGACTCGCTGATCATACCCTCACGTAGGTAAATCCAAGTTCTTTGCACAGTGAGCATGTCACGTGATCGTCGCCGAGGACGAGCGTTGCATGCTCACACAGCATTCCCCACATCCACCGAAGAGCATTGCTCGGTGACACGAATGACTGTCACAACAAGTCGTCTTTGTGACGGAAGACTGCTGCACGCTCGATCCCTTCATGGCCTTTGTCGTAAGTCTTGTGTCGTGTGTGCTTTGTTGTGCTTTGTGTGGGTAACGTTACGCGATATTATGTAGATGTTAGTGTTTGTGTATCTGTGTGTGAAGATGACAGGCTGCAGCGCACCACTGCGGAGCGAACACCGGGGGAAACATGTAGAAAACCAAGACCTGTAAGTGCACGGTAGAAGTAGCAGAGCCATGGAGGTATGGAGGGCTCGCCACAGGCAGAGAACCAACAAGCCACCGTGAGCTTCCTCGCGCCCAGTGTCGTGCAGGCATGTAGTGATAGGAATGCTGCAAACAAAAAAAAAAAAAAAAAAAGATACCAACCACGGCTTCTCAGAAAATCTTTCCCTTCACACGTTCGGAAGCAGGCGGACGGCTCTCCGTCCATTCCGTCCTCTGCGGGCCGACATGCCGTGGCTCGAAATTCTGGAACACTTCAATATCCTCGTCGTCGCCGCTTGGCCCCGCACCCCCTTCCTCGCCGTCGGTGGATGGCTGCCCTTCGCCCATCGCATAGCCATCGGACTCCTCGAGCCCAGCCGCAGCCCGCGTGCGCCGAAAGATAAAATTGTGAATGAGCATGCGCACGCTGGTGTGAACAACGTCAGGGCTGAGTGTCACGTAGGAGCTCGTCAGATGGTATCCCATGGATTCAGTGTGCGCAATCACCTGCTGGGTGATGGACGTGGTGAGTAAATCTGCCGCGCCGTTGGCCACCTTGGTGGTGGTGAAGAAGGCCGCCCGCTCGTTCGTCTGATAGCACTGCCAGTACGTTGAGGAGAGCTGCAGGTTCAAGTCCCGCCGAATACTTCGCGTGAGCTCGCGCAGCTGGAAGCCGTCGGCGCCGTAGGTGATGGTCATGGCATGCCGCTTGACGCCCTGGTCGTGTTGCATGTGATCGCACAGTTGTACGACGCACACGTCGGGCAATGCTACGAACCCCTCTGGCACGTCCTCTCCTGCGGCGTCACCGCTTGCACCCTCAGAAGCAGTGGGTGCTGGTGGAAAGGCGTAGGGCAGTAGATCCCACTTGGAGAGGTGGTACACCAAGTCCGCGCGCAGACCTTCATTGTCTGTGGGGAGATACATTTGCTCAGTGCGGAGAAAGTTGAGAACACGGTCAAAGACCTCTGGGCTAACGTCAAGAAAGACATCGGCATCGTCGGCCTTCTCACGTCCGTTCGGAGCTGCGCGGGTGTTGCCGCTGCTGCTGCTGCTGCTAGGAACGGCAGAGGTACTTGCCAATGGGGTGGTACCTGCACCCTCGCCTAGAGTAAGTTTCTTCTCGAACATTTTCGCAAAGCTAGTGTCGGGGAAGCGGAAGAGGGTGGACGTGTAGGTCTGAAAGGCCTTTCCCCCCGCGTTGATTCGAACAATCCGATTCATGGTCTGTGCTTCCCTTTGCCAACCTAAACAGGTGAGTGTGAGGGAATGATGATGGATGGAGAAAGCACGCGGAACGGTTCCGCCTACGAAATGAAAAAGATTCGGGTGGGAACAGAGTGTATTTGGGATTGTAATGATGCTATTGGGGGCACACAGAAAACAATGGTCAGGACGTATATTATTTGACAGGGAAAATGCAAAGAAAAAAGACAGGAAGAGGGGAGAAGTTAAAAGAGTGAGACAACACAAGAGTTGGACCATTGGTTCACAATGCCCAGAATGATAAGAAGTCCCTTCATAATAACTGTTAAATCGTTCTTCTGTAGTACACTTAACTTTTTTTCCATGTATCGTATCTCCGTGCCATGATGTTTTATGTGGGTGGTGTAACGTTCGCAGAGATGCAGTGATGCGGCCAAGGACACAGAAGCGGTGATTGGTGACAGCATTTGGCACCTACAACACATCCACAAAAGGAGCCGAAAGAGGTAAGAGAAACAAAGAGGAAGCAATAATTTCGAGGAATAAACGTACTTGCTCGCCAGCTACGCGTGACGTGTGTGCGTTGATGTGGCAAAACCAAAGCGTCTGCGCGTCTTGCCTTCAGCTGCTCGTCTCGTCGTCTTGCGAGGGCGTGACGCAAAACCACTCAAGCTGAAGAAGCTGCGCGGCGGACCACTGGTTCTGCCAGTCCAGGCATCGGCACACCACAAGCACTGCGTCGTCTGTAGCGGCTGGGAGCTGCTCGCGAAGGATTTGCCAGAGGACAGGCGATGGGGCGTTGGTTACAGAGGCACCTCCTGAAGGAACCGCGGATGACGATGCAAGCACACTAACCTTTGCTCGCTGCATCGCATCGATGAGACCAAGCACGGTAAAGCGTTCGTGATGAGGAAGAGCCGCCACGTTGCTCACACGAGCGCTCTTGTCCGCGGCTTCCGTCACAGATCCACCATGTACTATCGGTCCTTTATCCGCGTCATAGAAAGGGTGCGTGCCTGGACCCATACCCGCCAGCAGCTGAAAGAGCAGAATGCCCGCAGCCCATATGTCGGCGTCCAGCCCGCAGCTCTGGTGGGTCTCGGATGCTGTCAGCACCTCCAGCGGGGCATACAGGGGAGCCCCGCGGAAATACGCCGTTGCAGTGTCGTCGTCAGGACTCCATGGAGAAGAACACCCCTCATCGTTGGCAAAGACTTGACCGTCTGGTGCGGAAGGGGAAGTCCCGCGTTGACTCCCACATGGCCTTTGTCGTGTGCAGCGCGGCGAGAGACCTTCCAGGTCCCCGAGCACCACGCGCGTGAGGGCGCCGCCGCCGTCCTCGCTCAAGGAAAGCAAGACATTCGACGGGCTCACATCACCATGGTCGAAGCCCAAGTCATCGTGGAGAGTGCGCAAGGCGCGCAGCAGAGAGAACATGACAAAGCGACTCGCGTCCTCTGTCAACTGCGGAAGATGCACAAGAGGGCACAGCAGCGTCAGACCCCCTGCTGCATCGCTTTTCCCTTTCTCAGCGTGTTCCGTGGTCGACGTCGGGGTCGTCACGGCAGCGGCCTGGGACAGCATCGCATCCATCAGCGTCGCTAGCCCGGCACGTCCGAGGATCCACTGATAATGATGAGGGTCGTCCAGGTGAAGCGCGAGGTAACGGACAAGGGGCCACGCCTCTTGTCGCACACTCCTTGCGTCATCCCCGTTTGGTTCTTGCGAAGCGTATCCTTCGGCCTGCGGACGCGCCGCCTCCAGCGCGAGCAGCCGCGCGGCCACCACCTCCACGTCTGAAAAGGTGTCTTCCGCAGGGAGATGCACCTCCTTCAGGACGACCGGCTCCCCGGTGACACGCCAGGTCGCGTAGCCCACGCGCGTGCGACGTGTGCCCTCCGCCATCGCCGCACCGACAGCGGTGCCGGTGGAGAGGGCCACCGCACGGCGCCACCGCTGCAGGGTGTGGGCCTGCTCCGTCGCCATGACATCCTCCTCAATGTCGTCTTCGGAGAAGTCCGGGAATGCGTGCATGGAAAAGAGAGGGTATCTCAAGTGAAAGAAGTAAGTAAGAAAAAAGAAGAGGCACACACGAGAAAGTCGCCGAGAAATCTGTGATCACTTGTAGTTGTTAGAAATCCTTTTGCGTGCTTTGATTGCTGTCAGGATATCGCTACAATCCCTGGCTTTTTCGAAAGGCCAAAGTTTGAATTCCAAAGGAAGACCCGATGCAGGAGAGGCAGCTGTGGAGTCCACATTTAAGCGCAGTGCACTCATAGGTTGGACATGTTGAGATGCTCTTTTTTTTTTCTTCTGCTTCTTTGGTCAGAACGGGGCACACGTTTCTTAAACACGCATTTCTTCTCTCACTGGCACCTTTTCCTTTCGTTATCATTATCTCATAAGGCGTAAATCAATCCGTTCCAATGCCGCGTTCCCCTTTTCGCACTTGAGGTACTCCTATTCGGCACATGAAGAGAAGATTCATCACTCTCTTTTTTTCTTTTTTACCAGTGTTACGCAATACAATAAAGAGCACAGATGCACTCAGCGACCCAGACAACAAGGCGGAGCGCGCACACACAAAGGAACATGAGAGACGGAGAGAGAGAGAGAGAGGGGGGCAAGGCACCCGGCGTGCCAATGCTTCTGCTTGGCGGCATGGCATGAGAGACCTCCCTGATCCACGGCACGTCAGCCGCAAAACAACCGACCATTGAAGGGAGGGGGAGGGAGAGACAGCAGAGAGGGGGTGAGAGGCCGTGCAAAGGAAAGAGAGAAGAGAAACGCACGCCAGAGGAACCCGAAAGGGTCGCGAGACGCAATGAATGAATTCCACGTGATCCGCGTGGGTGTCCTCGAGCAATGTCTCACGTGCATGCCGCTTCCATCTCTTCTCACTTTTTCCCTGTCTCGTTCGCGGCTCAGACTCACTTCTTTACCGTCTTTGGCTGATTCGGTGTGGTGGCGGCCAGCAGCTCCGTCACCGTCGGCATCGAAGGCCGCTCCCCGCCTCGCTGCTTAATCAGCCCCGCTACCTTCACCAATACCTGATGCTTAGACTCTAACCCGGGCACCACACAGGCACGCGTCTGCGTGTCAAAGTCGCTCTTCTTCACGTAGTGTGCAGAAGCAGGCTCCTTGACGCGCACTCGCACGCAGCCACGCGGCGGGATAGGAAAGCGGGCCGTCCCTTGGGATCGGGGGTACGACTTGCGAGGATCAAAAGCAATTTCCTTGAAGCCGAGCTGCTGCAACGCCGCCACAATTTCCTGGCAGGTGGGGACGTCCACGGACTGGGTCTTGGTGAGCCGCCGGCCATCGGCAGGAGTGAGGGTAGCGTCAAGGTACTGTGGATAGATGACGTGGAATTCCTTCACCTCTTCAGGAAGCACCCGACGCTGGGGCATCGGTCCACCGCGGGGTGGCCCTGGCTGAGGCGGCTGAGGCTGTCCTTCCATAGGAAATAGGATAGAGAGAAAGAGAGATGGAGAGAGATGGAGAGAGTAACGAAACGAAGAAGAGCAGAGTTAAAATTGTGATCTTCCCTATTCAACAATTTTCCGCCAGTGTTGAGGCGCAGCGGTGCGTAAAGAGAATCCACAGATGATCTCTGTGCGCGAGATATCGGCCACGCAAACAAAAAGGTTCAACACGAAAAGCTGCTGTAACAATGAAGAGGAGGTGAGCAGAAACGAAAAAAAAAAAGATTCCACAGAGGTGTGTCGGCCAGCATACATGATTTAAGTTCCTGGGCGCTTCTCTGCGCACTCATCACGGGCGACGGGGCCTCTGTGCTGTGGTGCAAGCATCGCACGCCTGAGATGCCTCCACGCAGGATTGCAGTTCATCCTTTCCATGGAGCGGAGTGCTATTCAGATACG
Organism: Herpetomonas samuelpessoai; assembly: GCA_030849835.1. Taxonomy (NCBI): domain Eukaryota; phylum Euglenozoa; class Kinetoplastea; order Trypanosomatida; family Trypanosomatidae; genus Herpetomonas; species Herpetomonas samuelpessoai. The sequence goes on from JASAOC010002136.1 coordinate 297,870, forward strand.
ACAGCGTTTCTGTCGCTCGCATCCTCCTTAGCGAAGATACTTTCATGGCATGCTCCTGTGTACCAGCCGGTGCATCTCTCTCTTTCACAATTTCCCATCCAGTGAGACACAATCGAGGAACACCAACGAGGGGGCATTCCTCCCTTTATTTTCGGGTGCGTTTCCTTCTTTGCGTTGTGGGAAAGTTCTCGTCCTGCTCGTGTGCTTCCCTGCTTAATGTGCTTGTGGTTGTTGTTTTTTGTAAGATATGTGAATAGGGTAGGGGAAAGAGAAAGGGAGAGATAGAGGATGCCTCGTAGAGCATCAGGCGTGTCACTGCAGGAAATAAAAGACACGTCCACACGTCTGCTGACAGCTGCGCGAGAAGCAGAGGAAGAGGCAGGTGGTCCACTTGTACCTACCCTTCTCCGGAAACTGCGCGTCTGTGTGTCTGCGCGTGTTCGAGCAGCGCATGGAAGAAGGCAGAGAGACGGCGGTATGCGTGCGCCCCAAACAGGGTTGTGGGGCCGCCATCTTGGTGCTTCGCCAATAGGGAACAACAATCCAAAGCAACACAAAAACAAGACGAAAAAAAAAAACGACAAGAGGGAAGCAAGAAGATTGGATATAATGGTAAATCGGTAAATCGGTACACGCCTAACCTCCTTTTTCACGCGGAGACAGGTCGCATGGAGCCCACAAACGGCACGGAGAGAAAGAGTGAAAGAGAGAAAGAGAGAGATGACTGGGTGAAGCGCAAATGCGAGTACGTGTCTTCCCCCCCCCCCTTCCTAGAGTAGAGGAAGACCACGCCAAGGCGCACCAAACATGTGTCTCCTTTCGCAGGGCTCCATCTCCTTCCTTCTTTGCTCTCCGGTGCTCGCCTCCTTATGCTGCCGCCGTCGCCAGATCTTCCGCGATGCGTTCCCGTGAGGTGTTGCGCTTCAGCGCCTCCTTCTCGGAAGCTGCTGTAAAGGCAGCCAGCGCCTTGCGTGCCTCCACCGAAATCGCCGCACGCTCCTCCGAGCGTGGGCCTACAATGGCCTCAATATCCTCGCGCAGCAGCTCCTTCTTCTCAAACAACGTGTCCGCAAGCTTCTTTAGCACCGCTTCGTTCCGCTTGAGCAGGTCCTGGACAAAATGAAAGGCAGCCCCTACGAGCCGAGCCGCCTCCTCTTCGGCCGCTGCCTGCGCCTCCTCTGAATGCTTCTGATGCATGCGTCCCTCATCCAGACGCTGCGGCTCCACAGACAGAAGGCCTACATTCTTAGACATGCCAAAGGCAAGAAACTCGTTCAGCGCCATCTTGGTCGCGCGCTGGAAATCGTCCTGAGCACCCGTTGTCAGCGTCGTATGCTGCGTCATCTCCGCCAGCCGCCCGCCGAGCATGACGCAAATATCGGTGAACATGCTGAACTCCGTCGCCATGTCCAGCACCTCACGACCCACCTGCTGCGTGAACCCCGCAGCAGGGCCACGCGGCGTGATGGAGACCTTGATCACATCGCTCTGCTCTGGCAGGAGCCACGCCACAAGGGTGTGCCCGCTCTCGTGCAGCGCCACACGGCGGGCGGCTTCCTCGGACATCCGGTTGCGATGCTTCTTGCCCACCAGGACATCGTCAATGGCAGGCAGCAGGTCCACGGTGGTGATGGTTTCCTTGTCCTTGATGGCCGCCGCCAGCGCCGCCTCATTCACAATCGCCGCGATCGTTGCAGGCGATACACCCGGCGTCAGCTCCGCCATGCGCGCCGCCTTGCCAGAGATATCCGTGGTGACAGTCTTGTTCAGGTAATGGGTGAAGAGCTCTGCGCGGGCCTCCTTGTCTGGCATGGGGATCTCCACCTTACGGTCAAAGCGTCCCTCACGCAACAGTGCCTTGTCCAGGCTATCGACAAAGTTGGTGGCGGCAAAGACGACCACCGCCTCATTCGCCTGCAGGCCGTCCAGCTCCGCAAGAAGCTGGTTAATCGTACGATTCTCCTCACTGCTGAGCCCCATCGCCCCCTGCCCGTTACTGCGCGAGCCGACTGCATCAATCTCGTCAATGAAGATGACAGACGGGGCGGCTTTCTTGGCTTCGGCAAACAAATCTCGAACTCGCTTTGGACCAGAGCCCGCGTACACCTCAATGAAGTCTGCACCGCTGCAGGTGAAGAAGGGCACATCGGCCTCGCCCGCCACAGCCTTCGCGAGCAGGGTCTTACCCGTGCCGGGCTTCCCTGTGAGGATGCAGCCCTTGGGCAGTCGGCCGCCCAGCCGGGTGAAGCGGCCAGGGGTCTTGAGGAACTCCACATACTGCCGGACCTCCGCCAGGGCCTCGGGCACGCCAATCACGTCGGCGAACTTGGTATCCTTCACCGTCACGCGGAAGTCCTTGTTGCCCATGGGGTTCATGGCCTGCTGCATTGCCTTCTGCATTTCCTGCATGAAGCCGGACTTGGGGGCCTGACCCGCCGCCGCCTGCTGCGCTAAACGGGTGCGACGGCGCATCACAAAGTAAATGATAAGGGCGAACGGCAGGGCTCCCAGGACGGAGCCGGCAATGGCCTGCCCGAGCGTCGGGTCGTGGTTCACCACCTTGCGGCGCTTCTCCGCGTCAAAGAAGCCGCGGTAGTAGCTCGGCTTCTTCTCATCGCTTTCCTCATGGCCGGTGTCGTTGCCGCTGCCGCTGCGATTTAAGGGGTCCATTTCGGTTGTTTGTTTGTGGTGGTGGTCCTCCGTACTTTTCAAACAAACACTCGGCACAAGGATGAATGAGCAGAAATACCTTGCACCGTGCTCTTATGTTTCACAGCGCAAAGGCACCTTCTGATGTACCGGTGTGAGGCTTTGATAGCGTGCAGGTGCAGAAGGGGTTGCTTCTTGTCGAGATTGTGAAAAAGGAAGTCTTGTGTTGTAATATAGGAAAGAAACCTGCAAAAACGAAGAAGTGAGAGAGAGAGAAATAGATATTCAGAGATGGGCCACGTTCGTAAGACGTTGCGCGCGCGGATCAGAAAGATGGGAACTACAAGAAAGAAAAAGAGCGAAAGTAAAGCAGCGAAAGAAACCTAGAAAAGGGAAAAGGAACGGAGAACGCAAGCACACAATAGGGAAAACAGTGGCTTCCTTGACAGAAATAGAGAGGCGTTGTGAAGAGTGGAAGGGGGAATCAACGAGCAGCAGTGCGGTCTAACGTGACGGTGGCAGTGCACTTCATGAACAGAGAGACGCTTTTTTTTTTATGTTTTCATTCGGAGCTGAGAAAAAAGTGGCGACAGCTGCACTTCTGTTCTACCAGAATGAACATATTATTTTGCACCCTTCTTATGGGCGTGCGTGTGTTGCATGCTTTCCTGACGGTGGATGACACTCAACGACCATGGACGCGTCGGGGAACAGCAGTAGTGAGTCGAAAAAAAAAGGAGAAAAGATATATTGATAGCAGAGACGTGAAGCACGAGCGTGCCCGTGGTGAGGAAACTTAGAAAGAAAGGGAAGAAAGTACGACAGGAAAGAGAAAAGAAAAATAGGAAGTGATAAAGACGTTTTGAAAGAATCGCGTGTACACAGAAGAGGCAACAGTTAGCGTACGCTATGAGAGGGCAGATGCTCTCTGCAGGAGCGCGTGCATGCCAACGCCCCGAGTGACCTCTTCCTCCTCCACCGTACACCTGATGATCAATCTTGCCGCCTCTGTCTTGTGGCCGCAGTGGGACGGCTGCTGGGGATGGCAGCATTCGGTAGCTTCTGGGAACCACACGGAACTGCTTCCGTGGCCAGGCTGCCGCTGATTCTGCTGCTCCAGCACCCCTTTCACAGCATGGGCCGCCTTGCGCGCCTCGGTCCTGCGCTGGGGCTCCATGCTCTGTAGGCCCACCTCCACGGCAATGTGGCGGAACAACAGAAACTCTGGCAGGAGATAGTACGGCTTCTCAAAGACCATGACCTCTGTGGTGGCGGAAGGCGACTTCTGTGCGGATGGCACACCGCCACCATGCGCTGCGTGCGCGGCATCTGCACGCACGGTCACGGTCGTGAAACGGGAAGACGTCTGGACAGGAGTCTTTGTGGCTGTGCTACCTTCGCTTTCCGCATGGTTCGACCCTAACCGCTCCTCATTCTCAGGGAATGGATCGCCGTCAGGGAATCGAACGAGGTACCAAGTCGCCTCTGCCAATACCGAGTCGACGGTCTGCTCACCAAGCAGCCGAGGTAACACCTTCGCTGGCAGCATTGCCTGCAGCCGCTGCCAGTGCGACCTCATCAACGCCTGCCGCTCCATCGAATCGCACTCGCCTGGGCCCAGAACGACAGGGAACAAACCCTCACCTGCGCCACACTCTCTGTCTTGCGAGCAGCCAGCGGCTGGCCTGTGTGGAGCACGGAACAGAGGGAAGCTCCCGCTGATGGCTTCGACAGCGACGCGAGGGGCAGCGGCATATCCTAAGAACACGACACCGTAAAGACCGCTGCGCTCCTCTGCGCTGCCCACAGCTCCGCTGATTGCCATCCCAACATCCCAGTGGCCAAAGCCGGCCTCATTAAGGGAAGCGAAGCGACCCGCAGACTCGACTAAGGCCTGTAGGTGTGCGGGAAGATGGGGCAGACGGAATGGAAAGAGGCGCAGACAGGCGGGGGCCAGCACAACGGTTACTGTTGGTGTTGCCATAGTCCTTGTGCACATCGTGTCATACGAAGAGCCCTCAGCCGCCTCTCGGCCTCGCTTCCGCGCCACCGTTTCTCGAGAAGGCGTTTTCAGCGGTTCGTCTTCCATCCGCACCCGCACCACGCAAGCACCGAGCCACGTCTGTGGAGAACGGGTGGACTTCTCCGCTTGCCCTATGGTGACAGAATGCACTGTGGAGAACGCGTGTGGTAGGATGAGGGTATGTAGGAAGACTGAGGGAGCCGTGCTCGCAGGCGGCGAAGCTGCATGGTCCGAGAGCACGAGCACGTCGGAGGCATCCCGTGTCAGAGAGAGCAATTCTTCGTTGAGTGATTGCTTTGTGGGGAGCTCTGGTGCCGCGGTTTTCTTCCCTGCAGAGGTGTGAGTGCGGTTACGTGAGCAACGCATCACACACGTGCGTTCGAAAAGGAAAAAGCGAGTTGAGGAGGCACACTGCGAAGAAGAGCGGTGGATATGATGATCTGAGAAGTAGACAAAGAGAGAAAGGTTCTTCTCTTTTTTGCTCGCAAGAGAGAAGGTCCTATGAAACGTGATAACCAAACAAACATGGTAGAAGAAAGAGTGGCCGTTGTTGGCATGGCTCGTCCGACTCCGTCGGAGCGCTTGACACAGCTAAATGTTCACGGTGAGGTCAGGCACATTTGTGATTGTTGCTTTCCTGCTTTCAGCTTCGTTCAGGTAGCGTTTAGTTTTGTCGCTCGTTTTTTCCCCTCTCTCTTTCCCTTACGTGGTGATATGTGAGGAAGCAAACCCCGAAGAGTCGTAAGGATAGCTTTGATGAGGTGAAGATTGCTGACGGAAGTTCACAAACAGCGTGGTCGGGGCCGTGAATACGAGCTGTCTGCTAGTGCGCGCTGGTGACGCGATGCCGCCGGATCGTCAAGACCACTCCAAGCGCGACGCTGCCCACAACTGTCGCTAGCACCAGCCCCTGTGCCAGCGTCAGTACGGGCTCCGGCTTCACGGTTGCGTAGCGCACGTAGAGACAGTGATCCTCGGGATCCCTGTACGCTGCGGAGAGAGCCCCGAGAACGCTCTCCGGTGCGCATGGACGCCCCTGCACACACAAGATCATGCGCCGTCGTGTCTGCAGCTGCCCCTTCAGCAGCGCTGTAAGGCCACGGACGGTGGCGTCCGCGCGAACGACAAGGAGTGGGTTCGGTAACTCGGCGCACACATCCCCCGGTGACGCTTCGCATACGACGGTAATGGAATGAGGGTTGGCGGCCATTTGTGCCTCTACCAGCCGTCGCCGCTCTGCTGCAGGGACGGCTTGTTGAAAGCGAAATGTCTCATCGCCAGACATGCGAAAGATCTTCTTCTCAAATCCAAAAATGTGAAATGATATGCCGCTACGCTTGAATACGTGTAGCTAGCGTAAACCCCTTTTTGTGTGTCCGTGGACACAGAACTGCACGTGTGCGTGTGCGCAGCCACTAGCGTGTGGCTATTCACTGCCGGGCATTGAGTGTGGCCATGGTAAAGAGGGGAGAGATAGGGCAGGTGCGGAACGTTAGACACACACACACACAAGGGAAGGCATGGTGCGCCATGTAGCTTCGTTTCCTCTTCGGCGCATCTCAAGAAGAGACAAAGCAACGAGAGAAAATGACTGTACACACGGTCACCGATTATGAATTATGATATTTTCACCTTCATTACACCTGTCTTGATTGCAAAACCTTCGCTTGTTGATCACATCTTTCTCTATTTTATTTTTTGTATAAACACGTCTGGAGGGGTGGACTTGTCTGCCATGCGCGTCTTTCCCACAGTAGCGTTGGTGTAAAAGCAACCCAGGGTATGAAAGATACGATCCTCCCAATTTGGATCCACACAACAAGAGCGGAGACGGCTTGCGGAAGGCGCGAAGGAAAAATGCGAGATACTTCGGCGATGCGCAATATGGAGAGAGAAGCCCGAAAGCGTGAGAGAGGGTCGTCTGACACGAGAGTGAAAGGGCCATTAGTGCAAAGAAAATAAGTAAAGCAGAAATGAAATAGCAAATAGAATTTTGTTGAGACACGCAACGTGGGGTCTGTGGAAAAAAGCGCCTCTAAGGTCACGTCGAGTGAACGCGTGTCCAACACGGAGGGAGAAAAGGCTCTTTTTTTTTGTTATTCTTCCACGCTTCTCAGGAAGTAAAAGTATCGAAATCACGCATGTCTACGTAGCCCATTTCTCGAGAGAATAAGAAACTCCCTCTGTAAACAAAAAGGAAAGAACAAGGACAGTGTCCATCCATTGCCTTCCCTTTTCCAACGTCATTTTTGTGGAGGAGTGGCACGCGCTGCTCCCCCTGGTGCCGCGAATAGGATGCGCGCTGTCGCTCGCCACCGCGTGACTCTCTCTCTCTCTCTCTCTCTTCAAAGAGTGGCTCTTCAGAGAAACCGCTTGAACTCTTCGAGGCTCTCGCACATGTACAGGAGCCGTTCCGCCTCCACATACACGCGTGTGAGAATGGTGTTGAACTCCATGATATTCTTCGAAGACGCCTCCCAGCGACGAAACAGCAGCCGAAGAATGGCGCAGTACACTTCATTCAGCCGTTCAAATACGCGGTTGATATTTTCGTCAAAGAGAAAGCGACAGACTTGCGCCTTGGCCTGGGCCGTTGTGAAGCGCGTGTGCGCCTCCGCGGCGGTGGAGGGCCCGGCAATCTTCCCTTGTCCAATGCCCAGCAGGGCCATGAGCCGCAGGGTCACGTTAATCCCCGCCGCCGCGAGCAGGTAATCGCCCCCGAGCATGCGATCCCAGTCCGCGGGGTAGTGCTCTGCGAAATAAATCAGCTGCTCCAGGCTCAGCCGGCCACCACCGCGGAAGTCCTTCGCGGGGTCGGTATCCTGAAACCCCATCTCCTTCCACGCGGGGTCGATGGGGGTGAAGGGGGCATCTGCGCGAAAGACGATTTTACTGTGCGCCGTCCATAGCTGCTGCAGCAGGAGGACGTCCTCGGGTTTGGTGCCGTCGTACGGCCGCACGTGGTTGGTGCGGAGACGGCCTAGCATGATGTCCCACTGGGGTAACGCCTCTGGCAAGGCAAAGGACTGGACAAACGCGGGAAGAGAGTCCATCACCCGCAGGTAGACGCAGGAGAAGAGGTAGGGGTAGGAGCCGTAGAGCTCCTCGAGGGTCTGTGGCCGCCGGCGGACCGCAACGTGCTGGCTGTAATCATCTCCGCTGAGGTGGTAGTCCTGAAGGGGTCGGGTCGGGGACGCGGCGGTAGCAGCAGCAGCAGAGGTCTGCCCGTTGACTCGGCGGTTACGCATTGCTCTTGGACCCACTGTAAAACAGAAAGCGAAAAGGAAAAAGCAGAAGAAAGAACAAGATGATAATGGCGTAGGCAAAAGAAAAAAAGAGAGATGTGTCAATATAGAACGCAAGGAAGGGAAAAAGCTGATGAATAGAACGGTTATGTATAAGATAAAAGACAGAGAAGCACTCTCGCCTACACCTCAAAAGAGCCAACTGGCCTATCAAAAAGAAATTGAGAGTGTGTGTGTGTGTGTGTGTGAACGATGCTGGAAAGGCAGCGAGGTTACCGTATCCGTCGGTATTAACGCAAGTGCGCCGTCGACAAGGTAGGGTACACGACAAGGAAGGGACAAGGAGAGAATCAATAGAGTAGTAGAAGAAATACGCTGCTATGGTTGGCAAGAACACCAAAGGACGATGCCGGCGGCGGGTGATGTGGAGCCCAGCGATTATACTACAGAGTCAGAGATGAAGGAAACCGGTGCTAATACGGCGCATAGCACAGCAGCAGACGCACAGAAGGGGAAATGAATAAGGTGCGAGAGAGAGAGAGAGAGAGAGAAAGAAGACAGAACGAAGTTATGGGCCTCCATAGCAAGAACGACATTGCATACATTTGCCTTCACACTCGCCTTTGCAAGCCTACGAAGATAGTGTGGAGTCTTTCACTGTAATCGTCCAACGCGCGCCGCACAGAATAATGAGCAGCATGTCAAGGTCTATCGGACCAAGCTGAGAATGAGAGACGTCCGCAAAAAGAAAAAAGAAACAACACTGCGGCTCCTGCACACCCTTGGCACCAGACTCTCGACGTGGTTTTCTCCTCTGTAAGCATCATCGAATCACCAAGTTTCTCCCTTCATATCTGTATCCGTATATCCTCTCGTTGTTGTTGTGTTTGTAGTGGTGGTGCATTGATTCGAGCTTATCGACCAGAGATACGTGTGCAGCATTTCTTCTTCACCGCTCTCTCAACGGAGGGCCTCCATGGCTATAAGCACGTGTGCTGCCGGTGAGGAATGCCGCAGAGAGGAAGCGGAGAAAAGAAGAGAAAAAAAAAACAGTTACGCTTGCCAGTCTCTTTCGTCAACTTGCTTTGCGGATGAGAGGAAGGCTTTCAAAAAGGAGACAAAGAAAAAATGATGCAGAGCGGCTTCGTCAAGCTTGGCAGAAATGCACCCGAATAGTCGAAGGCGCAACAAGCAATTCCCTTGTTAGCGCGCCAGACTACCCCACGCAATAGAAACAGCTGAAAGAGAACCGGAGAACAGGGGGAAAATATATGTGCCTCGCCTATATATATGTGTGTGTGTGTGAAGATGCGCACACACGCCCATTCGCACGAACGGAGAGAGGGGAAAGAGGAGTGTGTTTGTGTTTACATCTTGGATGCGAACAGCTTCTTCTCGTAGCTGTGCAGGGAGTGCACGCCGCCCTCGTTCTGTGCGGTGGCTGAGCGACGGCTGAAGAGGACCTGCCCCTCGTACATGCGCTCCCGCACGGCGCTGAAGGACGGCTCGCCGATATCCTGCGCAGACTGCTGAAGGCCCTTGGCAACGTACGCGACCAGCTCAAACACGGAGCCCTTGTCCACCACGTTGCCGGAGACGCCCTGCGCGACCTGCACCGCCTCATTTTCGGAGAGGTAGCGCTTGCCGCTCTCCTTCCCTTCCGACATGGCCTCCAGGCTACCCATGCCACGGTACACCTTCAGACGAATGCCATTCTTGAAGAAGTACTCACCAGGGGTCTCGCTCGTGCCACTGAGCATGCCACCCAGCATCGCGGTACTGGCGCCAATCGCGAGGGCCTTGCAGATGTCACCGACGGTGCGGAGACCGCCGTCGGCGATGCAGGGGACGCCACGGGAGGCGCAGTAGCGACCCACCTTGTAGACCGCGGTCGCCTGCGGGCGGCCACAGGCCAGAATCTCCTGCGTTATACAGATGCTGCCGCTGCCCATGCCAATCCGGATACCATCGGCGCCAGCGTCGATCAGATTCTTGGCCTGGTCCTGCGTCACCACGTTACCCGCGACAATCTCCACATCCGGGAAGGTCGTCTTCACCCACTTAATGAAGTTGATCTGGTAGATCGTGTTGCCCTGAGAGCTGTCGAGCACAATGACGTCGACACCGGCGGCGGCCAGAGCGGCCACACGCTTGCGATCGTCATCGCGGGTAGATGTGGCGGCGGCGCAGATGAGACGGCCGCGCTTATCCAGGGTGCTGTGGGGGTACTTGCGGGCCCGCACGGCGTCGCGGCGCGAGCAGAGATACACCACTTCGTCATTCTCACCCACAATAGGGAGGTACCCGTGGCGGCTGCGGTTGAGCACGTCCATGGCCTGCTCAAGCTTGATGGGGGCACGCTCGACGGTCATGTTCGCGCGCTTCGTCATGACCTTGCACACAGGCGTGCTCTTGTCCTTGATAAAGTCGATATCCTTGGAGCAGACAATGCCGAGCAGCTTGCCGTGCGGGCTGCCGTCCTCGGTGACGAGGATACCGCTGAAGCCCTTGGTCTGGTTAATACGCACAATCTCGCTGATGGGTGTGCTGGGGAGCACCGCCTTGGGGCGGGAAATGAAGCCGTTGCGGTAGTTCTTCACCGACTTCACCATCTCCACCTGGCGCTCCACGGAGCAGTTGTTGTGCAACACACCGACGCCACCCATGAGCGACATGGCCTTGGCCATTTCGTTCTCGGTCACCGTGTCCATGGGGGAGGAGACGATGGGCACATGCAGACGGATCTTCTTGGTGAACTGGCCAGCCACGCTCACGTCGCCAGCGCCAAAGTCAATGAAGCCCGGAAGGATGATGAAGTCATTGTACGTAAGACCCTCCTTCTCAAAGAGTTCCTCGGCGGTGTTGCCGTCGCGGATCGTCTTGTAGCGGTAGTTAGGCTTGTCAGAAGAGCTCATTTTTGTGAAATGGATGTCGTAGTACTGCTGTTGTTTGTGTTTTATGTTGAAGGAAAAAAAAAAAAGAGCAGTGGTTTTTTTGTTTGTTTTTGTCTTTTTTTTTTGTTACGTTTATTTAATCTTTATGAAGGTTTCCTTTCCTATGAAGTGCGGCAAGAGAGAGAGTAGGTGCAAATACAAAACAAAGTAAAATGGTTAGTGCTGTTATACGAGAGGTGATGTTAATGTGGCAAAGAGAAAGACAAGAAAGTTTCGCTTTCGTGGAATAACTTTGACGATTCCACGCACAAGGTCATAAGACAAGGTGGAAGTGAGGATTGTGCTTAGTAGCAAGTAGATGTCTTTCATTTTCCCCAGAGAAGATTGGTGCCTTCTTTCATGCACTCCGTATGAAACCCTCTCCGTGTTCTTCTTAGCTCAAAAGGAGCTTTTACAGACCCAAAACCTCTGACCACTTTCACAGCATCAGAGACATTGATCTTTCTCGGTGTTCCCGGGTCAGAGGAAGTGTTTCATCTAGCGTCCCCCTCATCACTGACACTATCCAAAGTACTAGCATACAGTGCTGATGCGCGTGGTTCTCATGCTTGTTCTCATTCACTGGTGGACTGAAGGAAGAGACGAGCCAGCATCACCTCATCGGCTTAGTCTGCTGGACATCGTTCTTGCTACTGCATCGATTTTTGTGGTTGTTTACGGATCGAATTGTGACGAGTGGAGTGAACAGATAAAGAAAAGGAAGGAGAGAAAAGGGGGAAAGAGGGTGAATTTTAAAAAAGCGAACGAAGCAAGGGAGCCAGCTGTTCGCGCCACACAACAAGAGAAAAGAGAAAGTTCCAAGTGAAGGGGTACTCTCTCGTTGCGCTTCGCAAGATAAGACGGAAAGCAACGAGTAAAGAGAGAGGCAAAGAAAAGATCCACATATCCACATTTCACTGTCGTTGAGTGTCCACGTGTGCATTCGTATCTGTCCGCACGCAACGACCAGAAAGGCGATTTCAAAAAAAAAAATGAGGACACAAGGTATCGCAGTGATATCGCGTTAAAGATAAAATGAACATAGTTGAGTTGTTGTTTTTTTAAACAGGCACCTTAGAGCGAAGGAAAGTGGCCGAAAATAGAATGACGCGACCTGTCGCAATGTAACATACCCGCCTTCGCGTCTCTCACAAGGTCGTATTCGTGTCGTGAGCTCTTTGGCACAGCCAGAGAAGTGCGACTTTCGTAAAGCGGACGCTAAAAGAAACGCTATATATTTTTTTCTCAGGTGATAGGAAGAGAATAAATGAGCGTATATTTTAAAAAATAAAACTCGATTAGCAGAGTTGCAGTGGTTCACACGGATGCGTCACGCGAGTTATGTTTACATGACAATAGTAGGCACCAACTAACGCGCATCCCAGGGAGAAGATACATATTATGTTGAAAAAAAAAAAGAAAAAAAGAAGCCAAACATGCTTTTGATGTACGGAAAAAAGGGGCCGTGGGATGCGGTCGTGTGGATAGCAACCGTAAGGCAGGAGGGCAGCTTAATGCCACCTGTGATCCCACGCTCGCCTGACCCCCCTGTCTGTCGACTGTGACGCACTCCATCGCGCAACAACCGGGGAGGGGAGATTGCAGCGGCGCCCGACATCCAGAGGCCACTACACAGTTGTCATTACTATCCTTATTATCCTTGCTGTTATTGGCCCCGGAGAGGCAGAGACACGCTGCACGACTTGGTGTAACTTGTGTTCCAAGATAAAAGAAGGGAAAAAGAGGAAGGTGAAAAGACTCACACCGGGTTAAGAAAGAAATACAAAAAAAAATACATATTCCATTTTTGCGAGAGAAGAGTTCCAATACGCTTTGAATCGTTGCGAGGAAGAGAAGGAAAAAAAAAAAAGATACCACCACAGTGGAAGAAAAGAATAGAAAGGGCACGGGAAAAGACTGTGCGACCTCACATCTCTGATCCGATAAATTCAACGGGCGCGGCGGAGGACGTTTGTGACGCAGAGCCGCCGCCCACATGCGTGCCCTCCACCCTCACCACATCATCATTGTCGACAAAATCGTCTTCCATCACGTCGTCGTTGTCAGAAAAAATTCCTACGGGCATTGGCAAGTGCGCGTCCTTCATCACCGCGGTCTCCCCAGCGACTCCGGCTTTACACATGGAAGGAGACGCTGTCATGACAGGGTTCGGTAGCACGGTGTGGTGCTGACGGCGGGAGTTGCTCGACTGGTGGGTGGCCAGATATTCCGGACCAGACACGCTGGAGGCGGCGCTGTACACAATGAACCCGCTGTTGCGACCACTCCCCAACTCCATAGATGGGCTTTCGCATAGCCGTGCGCCGCGTCCGCTCCGACGGCCCTCATCGCTTTCCTCTTCCCCACTCACTCCGTCGTCCTCCTCCGCGACTCCAGCGTGTGTCTTGGTGTCACCTAACGGCACGGCAGCCGGCCGATTCGGGGCGTCGATGCTAAAATTATTCCGCAGCATCACAACCGGTGAGGCCGACGGCGCCGCTTTCCGCTGGCCCGCCGTGCTCGCATCGTCGGCAGCTGCCTCTGCAGCATCGTTGTCGTCTGCAGCAGCAGCGGCGTGCTTGCCCACTGAGACGACGGTGGCAGGGACAGTCTGCTGGTGCGACGGCCGCCATTGTGTCTCGCCAGCGGTGGCGCGTGTCATGCCAAACGGCGTTCGTGGGCGATGGCCATGGCGGTGCACTGAGACGCGCTTGCCGCTGCCGGCCGCCTTACCTGCATCGTCCTCCAGCACCGTACATATGTTCACGCCACCATGGCCAATCACAGCCGGCCGCTCCGTGACGCTGGTGTCGAGAAAGCTGACGCTGTCGCCAGGGACGCCGCGCCGCTCTCCGCGGAAGGGGCTGGTGCTGCTGTTGTTGGTGGTGTTGTTGCCAAGGCGTTTGCTGCTGCTGGGCTCCGAGCTGTGAGAGGCGAAGGGGCCGTTGGTGCAGAGAACTGGCGCAAAGCGCGGTACGGCCGTTGGGGCACTGGTGAACCCAGCACCTGTCTCCAGCTGGGGGGACATGGGCATGACCGCATCCTCGTCGCTCGACTCCATGGTGGAAAGGAAACAACGTGTGCGGAGGAATGAAGGAGGCGGGGGAATGCGGTCCCAAGACCGTTAAATGTGAGCGAAGAATTATCTTTACGCTCCAGACACCAATAGTGTGGTATCTGAAGGCGATCTCTCTTTTGGAAGTTGAAAACAAAGCAAAAAAAAAAACGACGGAGACTCGCGCAACTGTGTGTTCTGTCTTTTCTCTGCCCTCTTTTTGTGCCGTTGGCTTCGTCCTTTCAAAGTCAATTTACCCGGAATTCGCAACTTAGTATTTGGTGTAGCTCGCACGACGTGAGTCTTTGAGAAGAAAGAAGAGAAGGAAGAAAAGGTGGAGGATAAGAAGCGTTGGGGTGGGTGAGAGCATCTTTGCAGCAGCAGGGGGGGCGAGGAAGGCCTTGCGTCGTCGACACTTATGTCCTCACCGAGTACATTCACTCATGGTGGGAAGTAAGTCAACGGGCATGGCTAGGTACGATGATGCGAAGAGGGGGTAAGTCTGCTTGCGACGGCTCCCAGCACATCTCCAACCTCGCAAGAGAAGGAGGAGGTGGGAAGCATCCCATGGACAGAAGGTGGCACGGTACACAAACTCCTTTTCACTACGCGTTTCTCGTAACCAGCGAGCCCCACCTTGCTTCATCTCCTTGCATACATTTCTTTTTTATTCTCTTTTTTGTTTTTTGTTGCTGCTTGAAATGTTATTGTGCATTACCTACGCTCGGGCGTTGCGGATGTCAGTCAACAAGATTCTGTTGCTATGTTCTTGACGCTATGTTTCCATTTCTGTTTCAAAAAAAAAAAAAAAAGATGCAAGTCCTCTGCTCTTGGGATGACCAGAGAGGCTTCAAAGCATCTGCAAGCGGTAATGCAGGGTAATGTACATGAACGGTAGTGCAATTCGGGCACACGCGAAAGGACAAGGCCACAAAAGCCTCACTTTCGTCGTAGTGTGGGTTGGGGATATGCTTCGCCCGTGCTGTTCCTTTTTTTTTGTTGTTTGGAGGGGGAGAGCAAGAAGAACGGAGAAGGCACTTTGTTTACAGCAAAAAGTGTAAGCAAGAGGTTCTTCCGAAACATGAAGTGTCGACTGGAAACTCATTTCGAATAACCGCACCGTGTGGTCCCAAGAGACGGGAGTGACGAAGGGCAGAGAAAATATAAATAAAATGATTTGTCTATCTGTATGATGACGATACTGGTTTTTTTTTCTTTTGTGTACTTGTGTGTATCTGTTTGGCTGATTGATTGATTGTTTATTCTGATAATATTCTGTTCCAATACTTAAAAAAAAAAAAACACCAGAGAGAGCACCCCTGACTGCGGCAATGTCATGGACGCTTAGGAAAAGACCCTTAAACTTCTTTAACGACGGAAAGACGTTGACAATGAGACGAGAGGGGGATGTTTGTGTGTTCAAGTTTATTTGATTATTTGTTTGTTTGTTTGGTTTTTTTAGTTTTCTCGAGTTTCTGAAAGTGGTCGCGAAGAGATGCGGTAAGTGACAGCTTAAGGAGTCAGCAAGAATCACGGAAGAGGAAAGAGGAAAGAGGAAAGAGGGGGTAAAGCACTCCTTTTCTTTCTTCCTCTCTCTCTGAATGTCCCACCAGCCTTATCCAGCAACATTCACTTGCCACCTCGGACACCGCTCAGCACACCGACGATCCCCAGCCGACGTTCAACAAGAGAGATCGACAGCTGGTGTTCCTTCGGTCGATCTTCCGAGGGTGGGTGCGGCTGTAACTCCTCCTCTGGTGCCAACATAGTGGCCGACGATGCGTCTTTTGGAGCGGGTCCGCTACCAAGACTCAACGGCGATGGCGTGCGTGTCAGAGACGACAGCGAGCCGAGGCTTGTCTGCTCCTCATCGCTGTTCATCACGACACCCCAGCTCATTTTCTCCTCACACGCACGTTCGAGGTTGGCGCGGCGGCTTCGGAGGAAGACGTCCGCCAGCGGGTTCGAGAAGGGAAAAGTCCTTTTCAGTGATGCCCTGGAGGAAGGAAAGCTTGTCAGAGAGTGGCGGCGCTGTACGGCTCTGGTCGCCCCCGTCGCGGCGGTGGGAGCAGCCTGTCGCGGGCGTGTGGTGGATGTCCGCTTGGCTGGCCGAACCGGGGCACCCCCGCTTGCTTCTACGGCGAAGCAGGCGAGTGCCTCGGGGCTGGGGGAAAGCGAAGGAGCGGAGTTGAGGCTAGGTGGAGACGGTGGTGGGTACTCGTCATCGCTACTGCTATAGTGGATGCTGCTGTAGCTGATGCTGAAATCAAAAGAGGTATCGGCTTGCATGGGTGCGTCCGGCGTGTGCGTCTTTGGGGACTGCGGAAGAAAAAAAAAAAAGTGAGGCCCCGGGGGGACTGACGTAATACAATAGACAACAGATATTAATACAGTGAATCGCTTAGGAATACGAGGTCTTGAAGTAAAAATAAAGGATATGATGTGTTTCTTTGATCGACAATCTGTAAGGGCTACAACCGTTCGCAAAAGCGTACTCACTTGTAAAGTGGTTGATGTTGTCGTTACCTTCTCGTTGGTTTGTGTAAAGAGAAGCAAAATCTCGGTTGATCGCCAAACGAAGAGTTAAACGAAGGGGAACGCTTTCTGATTCACCCGCTCTAAAGAAAGGAAACGATGGCTGAATTGTGTTGTTGTTTTCTGTGAGCAGGTTCGCTTCGCTGTCCAAGGGTGAAAGATGGATCGGATACCCGAATATGTACCCTTTCTGAATGGGCGAATGAGGATAAAAGAGAATCTGTTGAGTAATACCAAGTAGGTAAAAAGGAAAGATTGATGATGTATCTGAGGAAGGCAAAGAAAATCCACTGTACCGGTACACGAATCTAGAAAAATCTGTTTTGAAATGTCGTGAACGGGAATGAAGGGTGCTGGGGTGTGTTTTCGCCTTTTTTTTCCTCTAGTTCGTGCGCTTTCCAATGTGAAAAAAGAATTTAGAAACGGAGAGCAAGCAAGAACCAAGGATAAAGCATGCGGGAGTCAACTACAAGAATTACAAGAGACGATCAAGAGAAAGGGGAGAGAGAGAGAGAGAAAGCATCCGTGGGAAGGAGGTTCATTGCGTGGTCTTCATGGCATTTACGTCTGCTTTCGGCTTCGCCTTTAACATTGGCCTCTCAAACAAAGAAAAGATAAATGCACATAGCCATGCGAGCTTCTTCCTGTCGTTATAGCAGGTATTCATGACATCGGCACGGAGGTGGCAACACTCCATTATCTATATTTTTTGACACGTTCGATATACATCCCTTCACGGAGTAGTGTGGTGGGTCGTCCCTTCTCCTTCCCTCCTGAAGCTCCGACGAAACCGTAGGCCCTTCCTGCATGACGTGCTCGTTTCTATACTTGAAGGTTTGTCTGGGCGTAATTTGTGTTGACTTCACTAGCGTTGTGCGTTGTGTGTAACCTCGGGAAAAATACGAAAACCCGCATATTTGATTAGCTATGTACATAAGGAAGTTTGGTCACGCCCATGTCAGAAACTACAACGTGGTTTGAAGAGGTCGTAAGGGGAAAGGCAAAAAAGAGAAGTCACAAGGCGCCAAGCAGCCCCTCCATCGACGCGCACGGAGAATTCAAGAGAGAGTCAGAACGTGCGGGGCACCTCCTCCTCTCTTTCAGTCGTGAACTCCTTTTTTTTTCTTCCTTTCCTTCACTCCCTCACGATAATCACCCCTGTCGTTTCGTTTTACGAAACGAGATTCAGCTTCGTCACCAGCATCACGCGTACGCTTTGATCAAAGGAGGTGCACGCGAGCAAGCCTTCTTTCCCGCGATTCCAGTCAAGCGCGTTGATGGGCTGGTCCCCCACCTTTGCCTTGTTCAGCTCCTCCACCGCCCCGGCAACGCCGCGCTCGATACCGTCGGCATCTTTGAGCGAGCGCTCGGGCGGGTATCGGTACTGGCACAGGGTCAGCTCGCCGCCGCCGCCGCTCATGAACACCTCGCGATTCTGTGGAAGCGGCCGCGAGGTCCACACCGTGCCGTCCGACACGCGCTCCTCCACATAGGCGTAGCCCAGCTTTGGGTGAAGCGTGCGCAGGTCGTAGCACCGCACTCGCCCTTCCAACGACGACACAATCAGCTTGTTCATGGCAATGTCAGGGCGGTCAAACGCAAGGTCGCAGATGCCGTTGGCCACATTCATCTCATGCAGCATGCGCTGCGTGCGCAGATCAAAGATCTTGACATCGCCGTTATCGTACCCTGCGGCGACCACGCGCTCGTCTGGGTCGAAGCTGTTGCCGAAGCGGACCGCCCAGCAGTCGCGCGCACGGGCAGGGTCCGCAGGGTTGAGAGAAATAACCGGCTTCGCCTGCTGCCTTGTATCCCACACTCGCACAGCGCCGTCCCGGCTGGCGGTGGCCAACTCAGGAGGCCCCGCGTAGCGCGCGCCGTCGATGGCGTTGATGATGCTCTCATGGGCGTGCGGGGTGTTAAAGGTGGCGGCGGACGACACATCAACGACACCGCCCGGCGACGACGACACCGCAGGAGAAGCCGATGACGAAGAAGACGCCCCCGTACCCGCCCCTGGTGCCAGCGAAAGAACCCGCTCCACGTCGAGCACCTGCAGGCCGCCAGCGAAGTCTCCGATAGCGACTGAGGGAGCACTGGACGCAGCGTCCGCCGTCGTCGTCCCTGGGCTGGCCGCAACATGGCCATAGGTGCAGCACTTCACGGGTGTCTTGAGGTGGAGCTCCGCGACGGTCTTGAGTTCGCCCTTCTGGAGCTCGTAGAAGGCGAGTGTGCCGTGGTTGTTGGGGTACTGGCCAACGACTGTGAAGGTAGCGGAGTTGGGCACCCACTTCACATCAAAGGCGGTGTACAGGAGACTCTTCTTTGCGTGCTGAATGATCTGTTGGCGGCTGAGGCGGCGGCGCTCCTCTTTCTGATGGTCGCCATCGGCCACATCCGGGGCGTAGGACATTATCGGGAAGTATAAATTAAAATTTAGAATAAATAAAAAACGCCGAGACCAAGGCACAGGCGCTCGTTTGTGTATAACGTGTCTGTAGTACGAAGAAAATGTGCTGTGATGGATTTGTGACCGCTTGCAACCTCTTTTTTATCCTTACAAAGGGTATTGACGAAAGCGAATGAAGCCGAATATGGGAGAGAAATGTATGGGAATGACAGAATATCCGCAGGTAATTGTGTATCGCGCAGAGAGCTGCTGGTGTGATAACGAGCAGTGTTCAAGAAGATACCGTCAATCAACGACTGCACGAGGGGGAGAGAAGAATAGTAATCAAATACAGAAAGAGAGAATAATGCCGGGAGAGAAAAGAACGAGAGAGAGGACAGCTTGATAAGAATCAAGTGGAAACGACTGTTACACTAATGATCGAAGACGACGCACAGATCGGTCAAGCAGAGCACAGACAATCAGTGCAAAGCAACAAACAAGCCGATGGTGATGAAAGTGATAGCTTCTCTACGATAGTAAGACAGAGTTGTGTAAACAACGGAATGGTGTGCACAAGGAGGAAGAGGGGAGAAGTGGCAATTATTCGATGAGGTGAGCCGAGCGAGGCGTGTCGGGTGCGCATGTGTACGTGGCTGAGATGCACGAAGGTGTGTCGCTTCACTTTCTCAGCCTATCCTCGCAGCAGGCAAAGGGGTGACACGTGTGAAAGTACCGTTCTCCAGACTTAGTAAAACGCTATATTAATTTTATTCATCACACTGCTTTTGTTTTTTCGAGTGAACTGAAAGAGAAAAAAAAAAGAACCGGTGCCGACCACCGTCTTCAGCAACGGCTGTGTTGCCGATTCCTTCTGATGGCAAGTCCTTTTTGGGGAAGGGGGAGGAGGACTCCACAAGACAGGATAGCATGGCACTCGCTCTCAGTGCGTTGATAATCTGTTGGGCATTCCGTTTCTTCGTTTGTTTATTTGTTTTGTGTGAGGTGGTGGTTCGAAGGGTACTTATACAAAATTCAATGTGAGCACGCAAGAGAGAAAATAACTGGGAGGACGATAACGTGGTTGCAACGATGTCCCGACCTTCCTCTGCTTTCATGTTCATCGATATTGGCAAACGCCATGAGGTGTCACGTGACATGAGGAAAACAAACAGGACGCACTCGTTTCTTGACGTTGGTTGTTGTTATTGTTTTGCTTTTCTCGGAAAGGAACAGAAGTGGCCTGATGCAAGACCCTGGGACGTTTGAAAATGATAGTACACACAAGAACAAGGAAAAGAACAGTAAGGAGGAAACACGCAGGGAGAGGCGATGGCAACAAGAGAAAACGACTGAAAAAGATTTTTAAAGACAAGAAAAAAAAACATAGATGATCAACCTCGTGCGAAGTTTCAATGAGGAAAAAATTAAAATTAAAAAGAGGAGAAGCCTGAGCCGAGAAATGCGCTGCGTGTGTTCCTGTAAATGATAAAGACGAAGGAAGAGGGAGGGTATGTGAAGGAGAGGAAGACGCGAGGCTTGTTGCGCAAACTCATGCTTTTCTATACAGGAATTCGTAGAGCACAAGTTAAAACAATCCGAGTATACGTGCGCGGTTAGAGGAATGAAATGTGAGGAGGAAGAGGGAAGGGAGGCCGACGAAGAAAGGCAATGAACGGAGGGAAACTGTGGAAGAGGAGTCACAAGAGAATACGTTCGACCGAGAACGGTGACATGGGAGAGGAGGATTTTGACGCAGGGGGTAGAGGAATACTGCAAATCGTAAAAAAGAGAAATGAAACATTAAACAGCAAGGATAGCGACGATGAAAAAAAAAAAAGGAAGCGTCACCTCAAACAGAAGGAATGTTCAGAACAGAGTGAACAAGCGAAAGTAGGGAGTCAGTAATAATAATAAAGTAGGCGAGGCTGAAAAGGGGAGCTGTCCTCGTATCGTATGAGCAGGCACAAAATTTTTAGAAAGGGGGGATAATGCGCGAGCGTTGAAAAAGATATTTGTGACCGGGAAGGGGAAGTGCCGAAAAGAGAAAAAAAGAAAAATCAAAGAAAAATTGGAGGAGTTAAATTGTCGTGTAAATCTCAAACAAGCACAGAGTGAACAAGTGAAGCGCAGGTTGCTTCGGGGGATAAAACGAACACACCGTAAATGACAGTATTTCGGCTGAGGCCTTTCTTTTCAGACGGTTTTTATTTTTATTTTTGTTGCTGTTGCCTGTATGTTTGTTAGTTGTGATTGCGATATCAGTATGTGTGTGTGTTGGTGTAGCCATTCACACGCCTCTCGGTACCTGGAGAGGAGTTTTCAAATATAGAAAAAACGACTTCCGGCCAGGGAGAAGCTCCAGAAGGCGTGAAAACAAATGGTTTGGGCAGCCCACTCTACAAAGCACTCTGGTGGTACTCCCGCATTCGTTTTGATTGACGCTGCAGCGACTGCTTGCCGCCCTTGGCACTTCTGTCTTCAATAGAGAAGAGCTCGGGTTATTTAATTTTATTTATTTTTTAAGGATTCACATTGTCATGAAAAAAAGACGTCAGATCTTTCGAGCACTTGGAGGGGTGCGGGAGCACAAGCTCCTTTCCCCAAACTTCCGTTTCAGAATGAAAACACACACAAACCTGAACTCGACACAACGACGGCCGACGACTTCTTCCACAACGCATGAGCCAACAGAAATCACATGTAAACCAGCTTCCTCACTGCGTTCTTTTCTTATCATAATTCTTATTATTAATAGTGTCATTGGTCATGAGGAGTACAAGGAATGACTCTTAGCGCTGCTAGAATCATATCGAAAGGGGAAAACCGGAAGAGAAGAAAAAAATAACGATGAAGCGTCAAAATTGTTAGCCACAAAGGACGATGATAGGCAGCGAATGAATATGTTATCACAGTTCTAAAATAAATATCCCTCACCGCCGCTTCCTCTTCTTGGGATAAAACAACGAACAGGAGGGTACCTGTGGGTTACAGAACCGCGCTGCCGTCTTACGCAGAGACCCTCCTCACACGTCCTACGAGCACAGGTGCATAGAGAAGGAGAGGCCGTCTCACGTCCATATTCAGAGGGGCGTCTTTATGATAACGCACGTCACGACAAGGGAGGGGGGGATAGGCCCTCTCACGACCGCTGCGCCGTGACGATCGCGTCTCCTCGGGAGGAACGATCCGCGCGGACGGAGGAGTGCGAGCCGCCCTTGGCCAGCTTCAACATCTGGGCCCACATGGTCGCCTGCGGGGTGCGGAAAAAGAGAAAGTTGCGATCGGTGAAGCGCAGCGCCAGAAAGCCGCCCTCAATTACCTGAATATTCTCAATCTTGCTCACCTGGATGGTGGACTTCCCGCTGATGCCCGTCCGTGGGTCCAGCAGCGGTGTCGGGGAGCTGTGGCCCTCCGAGCCGTTGCTGGTGCTGCGGTTGCTGAGGCTGCTGTGATTGCTCCGGTCATCGGTGCAGTGGTCGCCGTCGTCCTCGTCCTCCACTTTACCGCAGCCGCTCGCCGCCCAGGCCGCCGCCGCGCGCTTTGTGCGGTGAATGGTCAGCACCCCTGAAGTAAGCGTTAGATAGCGGCGCTGGAACTCCTGTGGCGGTTTGAACTTCTCCACCTCGCCCTCGTACCGGATGGTGTCGTCAATCTTGTCCGTCGGGACATTCTCGAACTGGCGGTGAATGTCACTCTGGACCTTCTCCAGCAGTGTGCGTGGGATCTCAGAGGCCTCCAGGACCCTGGGCAGCTCATTCAACGTGCTCTGCAGGTAGGGGTGCTGCAGCAGCTTGGTCGTGTCGGGGCGGGCGTACGGATCCTTGCTGAGAAGGCTGCCCACCGCCTCCTTCAGCAGGTCCGAGTACGGGCCTGTGATCACAGGGACGTCAAGAGTCAGGACGTTGCGCTGCAGGGTCTCGAGCTGAGCTCCTGAAAAGGGCGGGTTGCCTGTCATGCATTCGTAGATGACGCAGCCAAGGGACCACATGTCTGCGGCACGGCCGTAGCGGCGGCGCAGCCACAGCTCTGGCGCCACATACGCCGGGGTCCCGCAAATCGTTCGGCCCACATCGCCGCTAATGGTGTCGTACACATTGGACAACCCAAAGTCGCCGATCTTCACCAGGCCATTGGTGGTCAGCATCACGTTGGCCGGCTTCAAATCACGGTGCAGGATTTTTTTGTGCACGTGCATGTAGTGCAAGCCAAGCACGAGCTGAATGAAAATAAAACGTACGCGGTGCTCCTCCATGCCGCACTGGCTAACAGGGCCACCGCCGGACGATGTCGCAGGCCCGCCCGCTCCTCTCTGGGCCAGCCGCTGACGCTCCAGCGCCTCTACTGCGCGACGCAGCGGCGTCAGCTGGTAGCGCAGGTCCCCAGCGTCGCAGTACTCCATCACCATGAGCAGGCACTTGTCTGTGCGCCGCTTGTCGTACAACCGAATGCACGCAAAGTGGTTGACCGACTCCAAGCACGCCACCTCCGTTTCCGTGCGCAGCCGCTCCTCGGGGCTGAGAGCATCGAGGCGGGTAACTTTAAGGCACATGACGGCGCCGTCGCTGTTGCGAATGACACGCCAGGCGGAGCCAGAGGCACCCTGACTGAGGTAACTCTCGTAGCGGAATGTGTCGCCCGGGAGGTTGCCAACGAACCCAGGGATGTAGATGGGATCCGTCATTTTCTCTCACGGGAGAAGAAAAGGAAAGAAAGAAAAGAGTGACTAATAGAATGAGGAGTGAGGAGCGAGACCTGCACGCCGTAAAGATAGGGCTTCGCCCTGATCTTTCGATGGGCAAATAAACGAGGAGGGGGAGGGGGTGAGGGATGATGCCCTGTGTGAAGAAAAAAAAAATGTTGATGATGCTCCTTTTCTCACGGATTCTCTCAAAGAGAAAGAAAAAAAAACGTGAACGGTGGCAACTAGTAGCGAAAGGAGAAGTCGAGTCCACCAAGAAGGAAAAGAGCGAGCAGCAGTGACAAGGAGACAATAAGGAGAAAACTTTCTCAAAGACCGAGAGAGTAGTCCCGGCCGGCAGCGTATCCAAGGTGTAGCGAAGCCTCACAGGACCCGAGGACCAGTGAAATCACAATTCGGATCAAACGAAGAGAAAAGGCAGAGAAGTGCAATGGCGTTCGTTTGGGCGAACTAAAAGCCTCGTGTAGAGTGAGTCAAGCAAAGACGGTAAAGAGAAGAGGAGGGATGCGAGGAATACACAGGAAGAGGCTATGTGAGAAAAAAAAAGATCCACAGGAAGAGTGACGATGAGGTCCTGTTGCTTGCAAGAATATGAAAGGTGTTAAAGAAACCAGCACGGATTTCTCCAACGTATCAGCAACGGGAGGGCGTGCGAGAACGTGCAAGAGAGACAATATAAGCGAAAACAAAAAAAATCACGTGAAAGAAACGTGAGGAGAACAAAAAGTGCGCTGAAACAGCGGTGAGTGATGAGTCAAAGAAAAAACACGAAGAAAAGGCACGAAAATTTGATGAAGAATAGAAGATTCGTCGGCAAAAAGTTTGTTTTTTACGTTTGAGCAAAATGGTTGAACCAAAAAATCTCAGGACAATGAAACGAGAGAGCAGTATGATTCTATCTCGCGGGCGTGACTGCTGCCTTCTTCTAGTGGCTGTTCTTGACGTTGACGGTATTGACGCTTCCTTTGTAAGAAGCAAGAGGTGGTAAATCAAGATGATGTGATGCACGGTGGTGAATACGCGAATTCATTCCTGCTTGCCTGTGACCAAGGCCTTTTCAAACACTCTTGGTGATGCGGCCTGTGGTTCCAAAACGCACTTGATCCCCAGAAGCGGATTCAAGAGCGCGTCGCATTGACCTCTCTGTGGTGAGACTCGCCGTGCCAGCTTTCCAGCACTGCATCCGTTGCAATGTGCGCTTCTCGCACCAGCACGCGACCAATGAGAAGGGAAGCAGAAGCCTCCTCTCTGCCATGCGGTTGACACTGATGTTTGCACGAGCAACTTTCCCTTAGACAGCGTCCCTTTGGAAGGTTGCACAAAGCAATAAATTCCACACTCTCCTGTGCGGCTTATGCTGCCCGTATGCCTTGCTTCCTCTCTTCGTCTGTCCACCCCTGAGAGTGGTAAGATTTGTTTTCTTTCTTTTGAGGGAAACAGGTCATTAACAACGATGCGTATTGACGGAGCGTGTGATCTTTCTTCTTTCTCTTCACTTCTTGATGTGCACGGATGAAAGAATAAAAAAGAATAGAAACATGTGAGCTTGTAATGCGTAAGATGAGGAGAGGTCCCGTGGCTCACGGACGCACGATGACGCCGTGAACAGAGTCAACAGAAACGAAGAGACCTTCTTGGGTTCATCACACGACAGAGCGAAAAGATAACAACCATTTCGGCAGCCAAACATCATCGCACGAGGAGAGAACACGTGAGAGAAAACACGGCGGAGAGAAGGCAAACAGGCAAACGTTTTGCTTTACCACGGAAACTTGTCTCGTTTCTCTGAGTTGCGAATCACCTCTGGGATCTCCTCCAACGTCAGGGCTGGGCGCGGCAGTGTGCTCAGATCCACTTCGGGCAGCTCTGCCATGGCTTCTAGTGCCCACACGATGCGCTTGCTAAAGCCCTTTGCTGACGTCGTGGTGCAGCCCTTCTTGCACGTCACTGTAATGTACAACACCCCTTCGTCGCAGTACGTGTACGACACGCCGTAGCCGTCATAAGCCACGGGGCCGAACCCGCAGCCTGGCGTCTCAAACGGCCTCGCGTCTGCGATGGCGTGGTACTCCACGGGCAGGTGGCGCTGCCGCATCTGCTGGCTGCTCACCTTCCACTTGGTCTTGCGCATCACATTGTTCAGAAAGTCAGACGGCACCTCCTTGGCCGCGCTCACCATGTACAGCGCAAACAAGTGGCGGTCAATCCCTTGACCGGCCGACGCCTCCTGCGCCAGCTCCTGGTGGTGCTCGCAGGCAGCGCGGAGCAGCGCGAGGAGTTCGGCACGGGACTTCGGTGTGGCTCCCTGCACCTCCCCTGCTCCCTCTCCGGCCCTGGGGGCCGCCATGGCGCGGACAAAGGCCGCGCTCTCATCGCTCACGCTGCGCACCGCCTCGGTGCGACCCCTCGCAAAGGTGCGCAGCAGCACCGACTCGTACGTCTGCTTGAAGACGCAGTCGTGCTCGAGGTAGTACGCGAGTTGAATCGCCATCTGCATCCATGAGTCTGGCCCCAGCCCCAGCAGCTTAGGGAGGTTCTTGCCGTAGCGGTCGAAACGAACCACGTGCAGGTCGAGCTGGGAAACCACCTCGGTCAGTAGCGAAGTGTGGGCCTCGCGAATGCTGGCCGCGAGCTGGCGGTGCAGCGTGAAACGAAGCCGCTTCGGTGTCAGAATGTACTCCAAATCCTCGCGCGAAATCTTCCCGTCCTGGGGCATCCGCTTGGCGTGACCCTGCGCGTCGTACGGACCCTCCGCCTCCTCCAGCCCTGTCACATACTCGAGGAACGACATGAAGCTCGCGGCGTCGCACCAGGAATGCTCCACGTGCGCTCCGACACGGCCATCATGCCGCACCACAAGGTTGAAACTCTTGTCGCACCACAGGTTGCTGCCGTTCCCGACCAGGTAACGCGCGCACTCCGCGTCGAGCCCCTCGATGCCACCCGTGCCGTCGGCCGCCGCCGCCTTGCTAACGGTGCCGCCCCGATCATCGAAACTCACCACGAAGAGAGCCTTTTCAATCGCGCGGAGGGGTTTGTGGTTGTTGGCGTCGTTGAGAAGAAAGGTGCTGCGGATGTCTGCCCACTGTGACCGCGGGGCAGCCGTGAGGGCAGGCAGCAAGGACTCGGCCAGCCGATACATGCGTCGCTTTGTGGTGCGTTGGGCAGACTGCGGCTCCGATTCTTCCTCCTCGGACTCATCACGGCCGGTGCTAATGTCGTCCTCCACCTCCTCCAAGATGGTTTTGTAGACAGCCTCGAGCTGGTACGGCGTCAGCCACTTGCGAGTGCGGGGGTGGCGCACGGGGACTTGGTAAATATGGCCTCGGCTAAGCACTACGACGTGGCTGTTCTCGTCGCTGTCGTCGTGATCGATGCGATCCACCTCGCGGCCTGGGATGCGCGTCGTGTTGAAGGCCAAGTAAAGCTGCTCCATGCTAATGGGGACGCTTCCGCGCGGCCCTGTGAAAAGCGGTGGCAGTGCACGCCTCTCTAGCCGCTGCTTCAGCCGCACCAGGTTGTATGTCAGCACCGCCGCCCGTGCTTCGGGTATCGTGGTGGGCGTGAAGGCCGCAAACGGAATGGTGAAGTAGTTGGAGTACAGCGCCAGGCCAGCCCGGGCAGAGAGGATCACGTTGCGCGTCCACCACTCCGTCACGTAATTCGGTCGCCAAAAATGGTGGAGACGGAGGTGCCGCTGCAGGGAAGGGCCCTCGTTGAGGAGAAAGGACTCTGCCGTGCGGCGAACCTCGATCCAGTCAGACAAATCATCGCCTTGGTGGTACACAGCACGTACACTCGCCAAGTACTTGCTGACGGTCTGCTGCAGCGACGGCAGGGGCAGGCTCGGCAAACAGCGTTCGTAGACGTCTGTCTTCTTAATCCCTGTGCGAATAAAGCACAATTGTAGCACAGCGGACCACAGACGCGTCACTGCTCCCGGCTTCTGTGGGTTCTTTTCGAGCAACCACCCCTTGTATGTGAGCATCCGGCGAAGGAAGAAGCGATGAATCACGGTGGCTCCACCAAACACGAGCGCCCACACCTTACCGCACAGCACCGCCGCTTGATGCCGCTCAGGCACGAGGCGCGTTGAGGGCAAAATAGAGTTGAGGTAGAGCAGCGACTTGCTCCACGGGTGCGTCAAGAGGGGCGCGTCGGCAGGGGCGCGCCACACGTAAACGCAGCTCCCTGCGGCGGCGAGTGCAACAAGGCCAAATGGCACGGGGTAAATCATCGCAGCCACCTTGTCGGTGCTACGCCAGAATGAATGCCGGACCGCACGCCACACGTAGCGCGCGGGTGGCACATGCACATCCACGCCACGCTCGTTCCATGACACTTGAAACCGATTCTGGGTGGGGTCAACGGCGATGCCGTCAATGTTGGCGGAGTGTGGATTCAGGCTCAGGTAAGCCTCCGTCATGGCTCACCAAGTCCTTTTCTGTGATGAGTGAAGTATAGTCGATGGAAATGAATAAAACGTAAAGGTGGTTGCTTCGGCGCACTCGCACTTGCGAAGCCTCCTACTGCTCAGCCCCGCTGACTCTTCCCACGCCAACGAAGTGGGGGGAGCAGAGAAATGCGATTGGTTGAGAAACCTTATCAACAACGTTTGTGAGTAACGAGCAACTCGCACTAATTCGGAGGTGAGAGATCAGGAACGAGGAAACAAACCCACAAGTCATCCGCCGTCATATACAGATTCCTTTCCCTCTACAGTGTCGCCTTGTGCAACTGGTAAGGCGGAGTTACTCCACAGTTGACTTCCATTTCGCTCTTTGGTGGGTTGAGGTTCCACCATTCAAGGCCTCTTTTCTTTCTTTTTTCATTTCATCTGTATGTTGTTACGTGCTTGGAAAGCGTTGTGTGTGTGTGTGTGTGTGGGTGTGTGGGTGGGTGTGAATGTATGTGTGCGCACGCGCTGATGTGACCATCAGAACGTCTCATTTCGAAGCGGTGTCGGTGCGCAGCGCTTGACGCGCAGCTATGATAAAAGGGAGAAGATTTTTGCAAGCTCCTCTGCGACAGTGTCAGTGTCTGCATGCTGCCCACTCAGATTTAAAAAAAAAAAAAACGCGCCGTCACAGCCCCAGAGGGAGGAAAAAGAAGCACATTATCACAACGATTTCTGCCAAATAATGCAGCCAGCTGCCAGCGTTATCAAAAAGAACGGCGCCTGTCGCCAAACCAACCATGATCTTGACATGACCAAGGAGGGCCCGACGCGTTCGAGGCACGCGCAGAGGGAGGCAAATGTTTGTGAAGGTGAGAGGCACCACAAGAAAAACAGCCATCAGCAGGCGCGTGGTAGTATCCGCGCAGGGGATGTACCCGTTGTCATACAAGCCATCCACAAAGTAGGCGAATAAGGCAAGGACAATCGCGGAGAGCGGTGCTGCGTAGAGCAGGTCGCCTGCCCCTGACGCGTGCAATCCGTGTTCCCTGAGCGCCGCCGCCCTGCCTGTATCCTCCAAAAGCCGCAGGAAGGCGCCGTATAAGCCGACGGCGGTTCCGAGAACCGTGCATTCGGCATCTGTGACGATGGCGATACACATCGAAGCGAGGGGCACAAGCAGCGCCATTCGAGCAGCGCGGTGCACGTGATGGGAAGATGACTGCACGGGCGCATGCATCAGAGACGCGAGCACGCGGGCAAAGACCTGCAAAAGAAGATACGATGACGTGGAATTTAGCAGGAGCGAAAGGTTCTCCAGCGCCCATGCGCCACCAAAGAGAATGGCCCGCATGAAGCCCTCGTTGGGATCGCTGCGCTCTACTGCACCGAGGCGTACGCCAGTCCACAGGACGACCGAAAGGAGTCCCATCTGCAACGCTGTTAGAAGAATGGGATAGGGGAAGCCATAATCCCTGTACAGGGGTTTCACCACGAAAAGATAAACAACAGCCGAAAGACCATTGCTGATAAGGAGAGGTGTGCTGTTGTTCAGTGCTTGCAAGGCACGCGTTAGCCAGGCCTGCGGCGACCGTGCGGGCATTGGTCCTTGAGAAGCAAACGAGGATGGAGAGTAAACTATTTTTAAAAAGTAGGTGAAGCCTAAAGCGTACCCTCTCGAGTCGCCCAGTAAGTACAAACTGATTCTGTGCAACAAGACGAAGAAGAAAAAAAAATGATACCGTACGTGGTTCTGTGGGATGGCTTTGACGTAATGCTACACCGAGAACTGGATACCCTCTCCCTCTATGAGGAGGAAGACGCCACAGACGTGAAAGACGTCAAAGGTCTAAGGTTTGCTATGATTGCTTGCTTGAAATGTGTTCACTTTTTTTCCGCCTCTTCTTCTCCCTCGGATGAAAAACAGAAGGCGCTGGCAATTCGATTACAACAACGGAGGGCCAGAAGAAATGGGATTGGTGGTTTCAGTTAAAAACATGGGGGCAGCGATCACGAAAGGAAAGAGGGACCATCTGACTTCGTTTGCAGCGCCTCCATCCTTTTTGGGAGGAATGCAGTGAGAGCGTGCTACTGCCGACTGGTCTTCGTAACCCTGGTCGCACGGATGGGTCTCTAGAGGAGAAACACAGAAAAAAAAGACGCGTAGGTGTTGGCTTGAGCCCATTCCCGCGTATTTCTCTATTCTTACACGTTGGAGTACTTTTTTTTCTTTTTCTTTTTTTGGTCTCGCGTTTACCCAGGCTTCCACCACGATTTGCGTTCGCGTGATCGAAAAGGGGAAAATCAAAACATGAGAACGTAAATGTGCGTGAGGTCGCCGTGACAGGAAGAGCATCATAAACGAGTTCAACAGAAGAAAAAAAAAAACTGAGTAGGACTCTGTTGGCATCACGAAGTGATAGCATGCCGGTTCTCATGCTATTTTCTCCTCGTGTCTGTAACCAACGGAATTTCCCTGCACGTACTTCAAAGCCGACACCAAGACGCGGGCACTCGCGGAACTGAAAGAGAAGCAGAGCAACAGAAGAGACGAAACAATCGGTCTATCATCCATCCTGCAACGGCATTTCCTTCTCCGTGGGTTCCGCTTTATTCTCGTGAATGGTCTCTTCCTTCTCCGAGATCGTGCAACTCAGCGTCGCATTCTCAGCACGCGCACCCTCACAAGGATAGAGAGAGAGATAGCTTTACGCGAACATGCGCTTGAAGAGTCCCTTCTGCTTCCTGTCGTACTCCTTTTGACGAGCCTGGATGCTCGACAGCAACGCCTTGGCGTCGGCGTTGGCAGAGTCCTGCTCAATCAGCTTCTTCACCGTCGCGGTAGCCTCGTCCCACTCCTGCAGGCCGTCGAGGGCCTTGGCGTAGCGAAAGAGACCCTTAGGGTTTGCCGGGTCGACCGCAAGGAGGCGCTTGCAGAAGTCTGCGGCCTCGCGGTAGGCGTGGCGGTCCAGGAGCACCTGGGCGAGGTTGTTCATGGTCACCGCACGGGCCTTGTGGCACTCGGCCTTGTCCGCATCATCGTAGCCGTAGTCCTCGCCCACAAACTCCAGCGCGCGGCGGTAGAAGCACTCGGCCCGCACCTTGTCACCCGCCTTGAGGGCCTCATTGCCCTTGTCTTTCCGCTTCAAGCCCTCGAGAATCTTCTCTTGCCCGCTGAACTCCCACGTCTTGACGGTGTGCAGCTCGTGGATCTCCATCAGGTACGTGACGTCGTTGTTCTCGCGGTCCGCCTCCGCTGGGATGGCGAACTCGGGAACCGCGGCGGCCATGAGACCGGTGCGGATACGGCAGGCAGCGGCTTCCTTCTTGCGCATGGTCTTGAGACACTGCTCGAGGAACGGCGGCAGTGGCGTCTCGCCAATGCTGATCTTCCAGTCCTTGCGCTCCCACACGGGTGCTGGGTCCTTCGGGGTGTCCCTGTTGAAAGGTGCCACGTAGATGCTCAGGTCGAGGGTGACGTCGGACTCGAAGTCTGGGTTCTCGTAGTCGACGCCGTCCTTGAGCACATCCTTCATGATCGACTTGTCCTTGTGTGCGGAGATATCTACCTCGCGGGTCCAGTCAAAGAGCTCCACCTCAAACAGAAGCGTCGAGTTCGGTGGAATCGTCGGCGGGCTGCCAGCCGCACCGTAGGCGTACTCAGGGCTGCACTTAAGGATGGCCTTCTCGCCGACCCGCATCGTTGCCACACCGCGGTCCCATCCCTTGATCACCTGCCCCTTGCCAATGCTGAATTCAAAGTACTCGCCACGGTCGCGGCTGCTGTCAAACTTGGTTCCATCCTGGAGCGTGCCGACGTAGTGCACCGTGACCTTGGCGCCCTTTACCGGCTTGGTGCCCGTGCCCTCGACGAGGACCGTTTTGAAAAGACCTCCGTCGGTGTCAGGGACCTCCGTTTCCTCGTTGAGGGGGTACACCACATCGCGCGGCGGCTGGCTGTCCTCGCTCACGGAGGAAGAAAAAGACTCGTTCTCAGACATTATGCCCGTCAAAATATGATTCCTTTCTCTGTTGTTTCTCTATCGCTGCTTTGTTTCTGATTGAACACGGAATAGATCGTCGCTGTTACCAACAAACAGAACGTATAATGACACGAGAGCTGAAGATTTTTCTTTGAAGTGGGATAACAAGAAAAATTGATATGCTTTCAATGTTTTCTTACAAATATACCTGAACGAATAGGTTACGTGAACAACGACAAGGAATCTTATTATTAATATGACAATAGTAGTGGTAATAGTAATAATAATAAAGAGTGTGATGAAGCGTTGTGTTGCGTGTAAAGTTTGTCTTTTATTCTTTTCTTTTTTCTTTTTTGAAATATTTGTGTGAGGAGTGGCTCGATTGAAAGAGAGAGAGAGATAGAGAGAGAGAGGTGAAGAGGGCAGTCAGCGAAAAGGAGTGAAAAATGTGACAGTGCACTCGTAGACAGATCCCATTGGGAACCTGGGGAAGGACACATTGAGGCAGAGATTACCGCTGTAGTCAGGGTGGTGCGTCTACTGAACTCCACGCACACGCCCACAGCGAGCCAGATTCGCTTGGAAAGCCAACAATCCTGAGCTATGGATCGCCCAATGGAACTCCCATGTCGTGTTTCCGGAGGACGTTAAACTAATCCTTTGGTTATTCTGCATTGCCAACTTGCATCATCTCGCATAATCTAATGTATCTATCTGGAGGAGAGCATTTAAAAGAAAAAGAAAAATGGATGCGTGATGAAGTATCATCACCGGTTCAAAGTGGGACAGAGCGCCATCTCTTTGCACGGCGGGTACAGAGCCGCTCACACACACATGAACGTACAAGCGCGTTGGCCCCCTCTGACTGTAGCCATTTCTGTGCGTCTGCTCCTGCTATCACACACCCTGGTGCGCCAACCGTCATCAAGCACGAATGGAGAATCTCTGCTCAACGCCCCTTTCCTTTCGGCGCCTCATGGATAGTGAAGGAGATGCTTCTCCACACCCTCTGCGTGTGCGCGGTTAGCACTGCCGCTGCTCTGTAATGGTGGAAGCTATGAGTAAGACACCGCCGGTGGAGGAGCTGCCTGAGTGTGCAACCGCGCCAGAAGTGGGTCGTCAAAGAAGCACGCCAAGTCCACGTCGCCCCGCGCAACGCACGAGGACGGTGAGCTGCCCATAAGGATTTCGTGTGAGCTTGGTGACGCCATGTTGCCACAGCAGTGGTCGGTGCGAGACGTCGTCGCGGGGAGAACCACTAGGGGAGTCATACCTAGAGGACTGGAAGAAGTCCTCTGACACGGCGACAGAGAAGACGAAAGAGAGGAGGAAAGGAGAGAGTTGTCCGCGCCGGGCCGACTCCTCCTCCATTGCCGCTCCGTTGAGCACGTGGCATCCACAAAGGGAATTGTCTCGTCCGCCTCGTGATGCGCCCGTGCGGGGGAGCACAAGGCTCGATGCATCTGTCTGTCTGATGACGCGGCAGCCCCACCCACCACAGCAAAGAGCCGCGCGTGGCACGTAATGGAGTCCCGGCACTGGGCCTCTGCCTTCTCAACAGCGGCCCGTGCCGTCTCCTCGCGTCCACTAAGCCACGAGAGAATGGGCCATACGGCAAGGGCGGGGTCCACTGTCTGTCGCAAGCTTGCCAGAGGACGACAAGGACTCAAACAGGGATACGTGGTGTCGCGACCTTCCGAGGTCATAATACGGACTAGGAACGAATTCACCGTGTCATGTGCCGGTACCATGCTTTCAGGAATCAATGGGGGAGGTGAAGCTGATGCGTTACGCTCCCGGAGTCCCGCAGCCATAACAGGGACAACAGATCGGCGGGGACAGACTATCCCGTCAGGCGCGCTGCTGGTCTGCGCCGGATCTGGTGACGCCTCTCGCGAATGCCGTCCGTAAGAAACTGCGCTCACGCACGAGCGCGCCGAGTAAAACCCGTCGCAGCTGTCGTTGTCGTCGTCATGGGGAAATACGTTAGATCGTGGGCATTGGTCAAAGTGCCTGTATGAGCGTTTCGCTTCTGCGTCTGACGCGCAGGCGAGAGGAGAGGTAGATCGGCTGTCCACCCTCGTCGCTAGCTGCACCAATGGGTGCCGCGGGCTGAGGGGTATCGGAAAGAAGGAGGGCGAAGGCATCACTAGAAGACTTTCAGAGAAAAAAAAAGAGAAAAGTGTGCGCAGGCGAACTGGTGCACAACAAATGAATGTATGATAACCGGGGCGTTGGTTGGTATCTAGGGTCAAGCTGAAAAAAAGAACACGCTATAGGAAACGAAAAGGGCAACGGTGAGAAGCATGGGAAAGTGAGGAGTGCAAAGGCGTTGGTACTCCCATCATTTTTCCAGTTACACTCAGGGATCCACAAAGCTATGCTGCGGGAGTGCTTCCCCTCACACCTCGGTTCGCGTGTGTGAGGGGAGCATCAAGAAGATGGGCTTCAATTTGTCCGGTTTGCTGTCATGGGTTCCCCTATGCTGGATTGTTATTTACATATATTTTCTTAGCGGGTTCACTCGAGTCTGTGAAAATGTCAGAGTTGATATTTTTGTGTGAGTGTGCGCGTGCATGCCCCGTGACCTCATGCGCGCTGTCGTCACGGAAAGTAAAACCCATTGTGAAGGGAGGTCACTGTGGGTATGAGCAGTCCCTCTCGCCGCTGCCGTTCTTCAGCCCTTGTATCCCTGTAGCCAACGCCTTCACGCTCGTTGTCACCCTCAGGCGGTGCCCCCAGCAAACGCGGTGCCCAGTTCGCAGAGGTTTCCACGGTGACGTAATACAGTGCTAGACACAAGAGGGTCAAAAACGCCTGCGGCACATTGTACGCTGACATTTGCTCGCACAAGGAGTGATAACCGGTCAGAAGACACAGAAAGTACTCTAGCACCAGCAAGAACACCTGATCGCGGCGTGTGACTCGGCCATGGGGAGCGTTCTGGCGGCTCCGCTGCATGGCCATCTCTAGCAAGCGCTGCGTAACCGCACGACCGCAGCACCCCGCGATGAGCAACAGCGAACCCTTCGCACTTGGCCGCTCTCCCTCGTATAAAATGAAACGGTCGTTGGTGAATGCCACGCTGACAAGCAGTAGCACAAGGCATCCCCAGCCGACGCTACTTCCCGTGTCAACCGCCTGGCTGTCCTTCATAGCGGCTGAGTCAGCGCATGTGGAGCCCACGCAAGCCGCGTCGCAGGCATGCGCCTCCGCTCGGATGTAGCACACCACCCACAAGATCACAACCGCAGCGTTGGCGACGTCGCGGTGGGCCTCACAGTACATGCCCCACATCGCCACGCCACACGCTGCCGTCAGAACGCCCGTCCCCGCCACGCGACACAGTCTCCTCACACGATGCAAAGTGTGATCCGGCTCAGCCATGTCCCACCGCTGCAGGGACGAAAGCCCTGGAATAGAAAAAACGCACAGAAGCACCACGAGGCTTTCAAAGTGAAAAGCGATGCTGTTGTAGGCCATGATCGCAATGCTAAGGACCTCTGATAAGGGCCACGCCATGGAGCACAGCATACAGTAGGCCAGCCGAAACTTTCCATGGATCGACCGTCCGCATGCTGTGGCATATGCCGTGGGTGACGCTGACGACACCTGTGGCCTTCTGGGAAAGGCGAGGTCTATGGCCCACTTGAGAAGACACACGAGAAACCCGACGAGAAAGGGAGAAGGAAGGGCGTCCCTGTCCATGGCCGCCCGGACGGCCACGTAACTCACAATGCTCACGAGTCCATGTGCCCAGAAGTAACGATGCGCAACGCTCGATACGTGTACCAATCTATACATTGCGTGTGTGTGTGTGTGTGTGTGTGAGTGTGTGTGTGTTCACACCGCTGCCTACACGCTTGGAGAGTAAGAGCGTAGTAAAGTGCCCAGGAAGCAATGGAAAGAGGTGGTGAACGCTGGGGAGCAACATGTACCGCACGAGGCTGTGCATTCCGCTACCTGCCATTGTTGACGATGGAGGTGCCTTTCTGCTAACTTACGTCTCCTTTTCACAGAGTAGCGTTGCCAGTGATGCCATCAGACTCACATACTCTCTGTCTCTCTCTCTCTCTGTCTTGCTCCTCGTATATCTGGCTCAGTCACGCTCTCTGCCTTTTCCGTTACGTTATCTGCATTAACAGCAAAGGATCAAATCTGTGAAAAGCATGGAAACGATCAGTTAATGTGAAACAGGAAAAAAGACCGTGTCGACAGAATAGAGCTCCCGTAGCGGTGACGGATCTCTGAGTGAAGCGGGCGAGCGTTTGCAAAGCGCAAGGCAGTCGCGCGTGGGTGAAAGCTTGTTGTTCTCATTCACCCACCATACCCAACACTGCCACCATCCCCTCTTCCCCAGCCGAAGCGTGGGTGACGTTGCCCGATCCGTACCTACTTAGCCACCGTGCCTGGCTCGAATCCTGTGTGTACGCCCACCCCAATCGTTCCGTAGCCGGGTCCCAGTGGTGGGCGTTTCTTGCGGTTGTCCTTCAGGCCCAGAGCCTCCTTGAACTCGCCAACCTCCAGTGCGGGGCCTTGGACACGGTAATAAAAGCGGTCCAGCTGCGTCGGATTTTCTGGCGTTTCGCCTGTATCGTGCATTTCGCTGATGGGCATCGCCGCACGCTTCCCGAGGGCCGCCGCGCCGCGGCTTGCCTGCTCCAGATTTGACTCCACAGGGTTGGCCCACCGCTCTGTCGAGGTCATGTGGCTGGTGCGGAAGGGCGCCGGCACGTTTACATCACCGCGCGCCGCGTAGAGTTCTTTGTTGCCTTTGGGCAAGTACCCCAGCATCACCTTGATGGCGCGCTGGCGTTGCAGGGACATGCCCTCATCCTTGTCCGCCCACGCGGTGCCCTTGTCCAGCTTCGTCATGTAGGCCAAGCGCTCCTTCTGTGTGATTTGGTTGTGCAAATCGTCAAAGTAAATCTCCTTTTCATTCTCCAAGACACGGAAGTCACGCACCTCACGCACGGTCTGTGGAGTTGGGTGGTCCACGGTGGTTTTGGGAGAACGACCTGTTGACGGGTAAAGATAGCAGTAGATCTCATCATAGTTGGCTTGAATTTCACCCGCCTTGTGATACGCGCGGAGCTGCAGGCACTGCCGCTTGATTTCATCCAAGATACTCTGAAACACAGGAAAGCCCTCGCGGGGGGTACCGAACTTGGTCAAATTCACGCGAACTGCGTGCCGGTGCAACAGGTGCTTAGCGATCCCAACGGACTTGAAACGGATGGCGTGCGGGTGGGTGCCGCCGCGAAAAGGGACTTCAACGCACTCTCGCGTGGGTGGCGGCTGCACACCAGCTTTTTGAATCTTGAACTTGATCATATCACGGAGGTGTTCACGGTGGTCCCCAATTTGACACAGCGCGACAACACGACGGTCGCTCTTCTGGGTGTTCAGCGAGCCCACCCGGATTAGGTCGAGGCCAAGGTCCTGTGCCAGCCGTCTGGCCTCTTGGAGTGGGATGTCTACATCTGCGTTGAGTTTCTCCAGTGCGACGCGTTCTTCGGGTCCCCGCGCGATACTCAGATCGTGCGGGTTCACTCGGTCAAGCACAATCTTGTCGCCCCCGCCCTTCGGGACAATCTCTCGGATCCGCACAAACGATTCCTGGATCATTTCATTGATGGGATAGTGCTGAAAGTACAGGAACGTTTCGCGACGCACCCGATTGGTGCTGTGCTCGACTTCACTGGTGTCAAGTGCACCCTCGGTAAGCTTCTCCATCTCGAAACGATCGCGGCGGTACCGAGCTCGTTCCTCAATGTCTCTGCGGTGCTTGTACTCGTTCCAGTAGTCCGCCCCGCGCAGCTCCACCATGCCCTCATCTGCTGGGCGCTGGTTATACGCGTCGTATGGAAAGGCATCGTCCTCGCCACGCACTGTCGTGAGCGATGGGTGATAGTCCGTCTTGGCATTCACTTCCACAACGCGGCCCTCCATGGCCGAACGCCACGGCGCATCTCCGATGGAGCCCGCCGAACCTTCGAAGGAAGCCGTCGCACTGTCAGAGGTCGATTCCGTCGGGAAATGGGGATTTGCGGATGCAGGGAGGTCCCCTTCCTCCCCCGTCGCGGCTGAAGGCTCTGCCACACGAGCCTCCTCTTGGATGTCTGCATTCCCTTCCTTCACAAGTGTGGTGTGATGCTTGACAAGGTTGACTCCTTTCGTCGCCTCACTTCGGTTTGCATTCTCGGAAGCGAAGGCGTGGCGCTCACGGTAGGCCTCTGCGGACATGTGATACGCGGAGAGGTTGCGATTCTGCTCGTCGCCAAGAAAGCTCTCTCGCGCGCGGTTACCAGCGAACGCGGAGGCAGGCATTCGGTCAAAGGAGGACGAGGGCTCCCACTGCATGCGCTTGCCCTGGCGACCCGCGCCAAACTTGCGGTACACCTTATCCATTGGAGGCAGGGACGCCCCTCGTTGGTCGTACTCGCGCAGCATGTCGCGCTCCAGGCGGTCCAGATCGCTGCCAAAGACGGTGCTGCCAGGTGTGACAGCGAAACGCTTCTCCAAAGACTGTTCGCGTCCCCAGCTATCCGTTTCCTGAGGAATTTGTGTAATCGTATTGCGGGCCCGTCCCTCGTGCGCCGCTGCGTCTACATCGAGTGGAAACAGCATGGAGCTGTGTGTGGCGGCAGCGTTCACGCTCGTGACGGTATCAGGAGCCACGCCTCTGTCAGTGCTGTGCCGCTGATCCGGGAAGACGGGGTTGCTTGGGAAAGCAGAGTCCTCTCCAAGCATCGACGTTGTCTCCTCCACCGCTGCGTCAAGGAGGGTGGGATTGCCAACGCCCGCATGTTCATCTGTCGCAGCACCTGAGCCTGAGCGGCCTGAGCCCCATTGCGCGTTGCTTCCCCTCGACCCTGCTTTTGACGCCACACGCGCTGCATCCATCCGATGAAAGTACCCCTCAATACGATCATTGAAGAAAGACTCCTCGCCGCTGCCTTCGCCAACGAGCTGAATGCCCTCTTCAGGTGGGTAACGGCGGCCAGCGTACGCGGCATTCTTCTTGATCAGCCTCTGCAAGTCCTCCTTCACGCGATCTGGATAAACGGACGCGGCAGCGTTTCGGTTGAGCTTCTTGCGATTCTTTTTCATCCGAGATATTCTCTTCTTCATGGCAAGACTGTTGATGTTGCTCGGCTCTCCTTTGCCCCCACGGCCGAGAGACAGCGGTAGCTCCTGTTCAAAGCCTCCGGGAGGGGTGTGGATCATTCGCGGTGCGGGCCCTGCCACCGTACCCACGCACCCCATCACCCATCGACGGCACACATGTCTTCGTAAGGATGAAACACTCCGCATAGGTGCGAGTGGTATGTGCGGCGCCAGCACCAATAAACGGCCAAATATGTGCTCACGTGCAAGACCGAAAAACACAGCTAGTGAACAGTCCGGAAGCCCCGTGCCGACACACAATCTTGAAGTGAAGCAGCGTACCTTCAAACTACGAAGCTTTATTTTTATATATAAATGCCAAAAGGTACGGCAGGGAGGCGTGGAATTCCAAGAGAATAAGGGGAGTTTGGTTAAAGGCATCTTCATTTGACAGGATTCTTCCCTTTGCCCAAGAAGAACCTGAATTCTGGTGTCCTCATAGGCATCCAATCCATGTCCTTGCATCTGCTCCGTAGGTCGTGGAGCCCCAGAGCCTCGCCGCTCTGCGCAAGCTGGCACTCTGACGTGTGCAGACAGGAACCCTGCACCGTCACAAAAGAAGGTGCCATGGGTGACGCAACCACAAGCGCATACGTTTGCCTTTCTTTACAATGATACGCTGGACAAGAAAGGAAGAAAATCAAGAGCGCCAAAGACGAACAGCCACTTCACAACGAGCAGAATGACGGCAGTGGAATTCTCACCAAAAAGAAAGAAATTGGAAAGAGAAAAACACCCCTAATTCATGGAGGCACCGAATCTTCTAGTGGACATATCCCAGCTTATAAATAAAAGGAGTTAACGGAGGGAGAAAAAAAAAAAGTGACCTGATGAAGAATGTAAACGCCGTCAGGAACTCTGTCACAATTAGGAACGGTTGGGATTTCAGGCTGACTGCGCATGCATTGGTAACTACCATCCATGTCATGCTGGGAGACGACGCGAGCGTACATGCCTGTCGCACCAACCTTTTGTCGAGGGGTGGATTCATGAGGACGGAGATGATAAAGGAAGAATTGAACCAAGGTAACGCGTGACATAAGCAAAGGTATACTGCAAAGAGACTTATAGCAGCAACCAGGGGAACGAGCCAGAAAGAGAAAGAGTGAAAGGAAGGAAACGAAAGCACAAACTTTGGGGAAGCACTTATGCAGCCCTCTCGGTAGAAACCAGATGAACAACGAATGAGCACGAGGCATCCAGCAGTTGTACCAGCAAGAGGAAAGGGGTAAAAACAAATGGGGCAATAACTGAAGGCAATGCCTGAAACAGTCACACGGCTTTGCTGCTGTTCGGTGGTACTTGTGCTGCTCAGTGGAGCTCCCCTTTTCAACTCTCGTGTCGCTGCTAACTCTTCCATCCGTTTCCCCACACATAGATATCTGTAACGTCCCTCTCCACCTCTCCAAGGCATGACATAAAGCGCGAGGGCGAGGAGGACATGAAAGAGACGCAGCAGAAGACGGAGAGAGAGCGGAAAGAGTACGGTGAGCGGTGCTAGGAAAAGGAGAGTAGAAATGAACAGCCTGAACGCTCGTCTATGTTACACATGGTCCTCTTCTGATTCGTCTTCATCCTCGACAAAGTGGTGTTGGTGGTGGTTATCATTGCGATACTCACCTCATTCCTCACCTAATTACACAAACACATCGCCTGTGCAGTCCTGAGAAACCCCCCGTATCCAGGAAATGTCAAGAGTGGGAAGGCTGGTGGTGCGCTGAAGATCGATGCCTTTAATCTCCCGACTCTTCTCTTTCCGTAACGGATGAAAAAGATATAAAAAAGAAAGACAACACGGCCCGTGCTCGTGTGTGCTTTTCTCCAAATTCTGTATCCATGAGCGATACAAATGGAAGCGGGAGACACGGTATAAACAGTGCTTACGCTGCGCGCTTCATAGGTGCCGTGTGGAGCGCGTGGTCGTCGGCCTCATCGGCGACTTCGACCTTGACCCTACGCATTCCCTCGCCGTCATCGTTGAGGGGAGCAGGCCGCTCCTGTTCCTCGCGTGCAGCCTTGGCCTTGGCTTCGGCTTCGTTCTGCTTGAGCTGTGTGTACCAAATCACACCAATCAACGTGATGATGATGCCAGACACGTTCTTGAACGTCATCGGAGCGTCAAAGAAGAGGAACCCCAGCGAGAGGATGACACAGAGCTTGAAATGGCCCAGCACGTTGTACGTCACGGGGGACGTCTTGCCAATGACGAGGAAAATGGAAATGTTCACCAGGAAAGCCAGCACGGCGGAAAGGAGAACCATCCAGATAGCATCCGAGCACGGCCAGACAAAGTCGGTGAGCAGGTTGTCGGAGAAGATGGCGATGGGAAACAGAAGTACCGCGGAGATGGGGGCCTGATAAAACAGGAGCTGGAAGCTGTTGCACCCGTACTCCTTCTGCTTCGTGCCTACCCAAATCTGATACTGGCAGGTAATGAGCAGGGCGGAGGCTGCGACGAGTGTGCCGAATAGGTTTGCGTCTGCATCTGTGACGGTACCAATCACGACGCCAACACAGATCACGCCCAACGAAAGCTTGATGGTGTTAGAGAAGTGCATCCCGTAAAAGAGCGTCTGCATAACTACAAGCAGTGGCGTGGTCAGGACCTTCATGAGCTGGTAGAAGCCGACGGAGTTGTACACGAGGGACATGTTGGTAAGGGCCACAAAGCCACAAAAGCTCAAGCACAGCGGGATCATTTTGATGATAGACACGCGTTTGAACTCGAACACGCCCATGGCAAGGCAGACGCAGAGCAGAAGAAACGTCACGGTGAAGTGAATCGTCGTGAGGAGTGTGCCGTACGGGAAGCCGTACTCACGGAAGACCAGCTTGTTCACGAAAACGATACCAATGCTGCTAAACGCGTTCAGCGCCAGGCACGCTGGTGTCGTGAACTTTTCCGGAATGGGGTTCTTGAACGCCATTTTTGTTTATAAAGACACAGCTTTTCCGCTTGCAAATGATATATTCTTTGGGTTAGAGATCCCTGCTGCTTTTGAGCAAGCGACAGAAACCAATTTCAGGAAGGTGGAAAGGTAGGCGAAATACGTGTATGTTAAGACTGCTAATGAAATGATGCTTCACCAAAGGGGAACCTAGAACAAAACAAGTAAGAATCTAACGAACTTTGCACGTAGAGAAGAAAAAAAACAGGTCAGATGAGGAGAGTACACAAAGAGATGACAGAGAGAGGAATGCAGCAAATTGCGGCTGCTGGGAAAAAGAGTCACAAGACCCTGCCGCATGAGGACTAGTGACGGGGAAGCCGTGCCGCGTGAGCGCCGAGCTACGGCCGTCCGCACGCAATCGCAAGCGCGACTAAAGCCCCCTCGACAAGGAACCCCATTCTTGCGGGGCATGACGACAGCTGTACCAATTCCCGAAAAGACGGGAGGAAAAGGGGATAGAAAATCTCCGCTGTGTTTCTACTCCAACGTGACGCCCAAATGTTATCGATGTGCAACGGAGAGACGGCAGCAGCATGACGGTGCACAAGCACCTGTGAATCCTTCGAGTCTCTGAGATTCACTAAGCTAGGCTGGCATTTCACAAGTCTAATGACAAGACCGTTCCTTCTTCGCGTCTCTCCCTCTCTCTCTCTCTCTCTCTCTCTTTGCTCCTAAGCATGCATGTGAATTTGTTAGATGTGAAAGGAATCAAAGCACAAAAGTTTAATGGTAAAAGTTTCTTTTTGGTGTGAGAGGTGTATGTGTGTTTGTGAACAACGACAACAAAAGATAAAAGACAACCGACTAAGGGTGAAGTACAGAGTTTTTCCTCAATGTGAGATGTTTCAAAGCAGCTTCGAATGATTTTGTTTCTCGACACTCTTGTCATTGAAATCAAATCATCCCATGCTCAGACGCTTCAACGCCTAACACTTTATAAATATTTGCGTTTGCCCATGACAAAGTACGTTCTTTTTCCGCACGCTGAGCAGCGTCCCAGTCCGCCCTTTCCAGTCGCCTGCTCAAACGCCAGCCACTGGAAAGGTCGTGTATTCCTTGCAGCAGAAGCTGCCGTTGCACAGCGTCGGGAGTCACAGTACAATGTCCCTCATGGTTTCCTCTCCAATGCTGTATTTCCTAATACAAGGGAGAAGAAAAAGGCGAAGACTTGAAAGGAACAACAGGAAAAGATATAGAGAAAAAATCGCCGTGTCAGCTTTTCCTAGAAACGCAGGTGGGGAATTTCAAAAGAAGAAAACGCCTCCCAAACATGTTTGGACAGACCAGACAGGGAAAAAGGTGGGCTTTTTGACATGTGAAGATGATTGCACACCGTTGTGTACAAAACAAAAATGGAAAGAATGCGGAGACTGTGAAAAATCAAAACGTGCTTTGCCGACACACACTCCTTGCAGGAGTAAAAGGCGTGTCAATACGCAGGAGTGGTTCTTTCGTGAGTACAAAGGAGAGCCTCGTAAGAATTCGTGTCTGTGCGGCACGCTTTGATTGACATTCACTCTTCTAGTAAGCAGTGGGGTATTATAACACTATATGTGCACATTGTATCGGAAATCATTCTCAATAAAAACGGATTGACGTTGATAGTGGAGAGCAGGGCCGCTGGAGAGAGGCCCAGGCTGGCGAGGAGGTTCGTTGGGCACTGCAGGTCCGATGGCGCCACCTCTGTGCCAGATAGGAGCGAAGGAGCAGCAGAGCCGGCGCCGCCCAAAGCAGAGCGAGCCACAAGGCTTGAAATCGGCACCATCGCAGGCAGCATGCGGTTCGCTTGCTTGGCAGAGCTGATGTTGAGGCGGCTGTACATATTCGCTGGAATAGCACAGCTCGCCGCAACACGACGGCCGAACATGATTGCGGGAGGGCGAGAAGGAAAGTGGAGAGAAACAACAAAAAGGAAAAGGTTTACTACTGACCGTAACGTGTGGCGTTTTCGAACCAAGTTTCAAAAAGAAGAGGAGGAGGTGGCAGTCTTTGGGAAGAAGCATGAAACGAGGTAGGACAATGGAACGATTCCCGCGAAGGCGTACGTGCCGTCTTTCTCAACGTTCCACACTGGGCGTACATCCATGTTCCTGCATTGCTTGTTTCATCGCTGGCTACGGAAAATGGGAAATAGGAGCGATTCGGCTTCCTCGTTACTTCACAGAGAGGGAGATGCCACCCTTCCGCGCGAAAGCAAGTCCCCACCGTTCGCCGTTCTTGCTCAACAGCACGCGTTATGATGGAGATCGGCACACCTTCTTCTCTTTTCCCCCTCTGCTTCCCGCCATTGCCGCTAGCTCACAGTATTATGACGCCAATCCTTCGTTGTTGTTGTTGTTCTGCTTGTTTCTTACTTGAATTTGTGTGTGTGGGATCGCATGTGCTCCTTTATGGAGAGGAACGAAAGCCCTGCCACGCACGTGCAAGAGAATGGTAGCGTTCAGGGGAAGTGTGTTTGCGCTCTCTGTCGGTCAGGAAGGGAAAAAGTATTGCCTGATGAAGCATTTCTTGGTCGATGTGTATACGCAGTGGAGAGAGAGAGAGTGTGTGTGTGTGTGTGTTGCGACGTGCAACAAATGTACCGTTTCATGGTGCAAGAAAGGTATTCAAGTTTGATAGATCATATTAAGCTCCGGAAATCAAGTATGTGCTTCTATGGAATCGTTGCGCTCAAGTGACAAGACAACAACAGTAAAAAAGGAAGAGAGAACACACAAGGTGGCAAACGGCAAAAACAAAAGAATACAATCTAGACAGTATACAGAGGGCGGAAAGGCTTCGGTGCGTGGGTGCCTTTGGAGAAGTTTTGCTTTGCTTCCATCAGCGCTCGGTGCGGCATGAATGTCAAGCTTGTGTTCTCCCTTTCTTTTTCCTCGAGTTTG
The DNA here is from genome assembly GCA_030849835.1 of Herpetomonas samuelpessoai. Classification (NCBI taxonomy): domain Eukaryota; phylum Euglenozoa; class Kinetoplastea; order Trypanosomatida; family Trypanosomatidae; genus Herpetomonas; species Herpetomonas samuelpessoai. Next base: position 342,783 of record JASAOC010002136.1, read on the forward strand.
GTGGTGCCCGCGTCCGACGTCAGTTTTGCTGGGGAAGGTCCGGCGCCGTCTGCTGCGGTCTTGCCTGTGCCAAGCCCCAGGAGTTCCTTCACGTAACGCGCGATGGCAAGCTGCGAGTCTTCCCTGTCTGCGTGGCGCGTCCATAAACAGAGCTTCCAGTCTCCCTGAGTGCTACCCGCACGCACCTTGCCGCGGCTCACCGTGACCCCACAGATCTCCATCTCCTCGCCAGGGAGCTGTTCCCCCACGACCGCCATGCAGAGTCGCTGCCACGCCACATCGACAGGCAGCGTGCCATCGGCGGCCGGTGCGACGGCGTCGCTCGCGGTCACGGCATGGCTGAAAGGGATCACCCACTTCCCGCCCCGGCGGTTCGCCTCGTGCTCCCACATAGGGGCAATGTGCTTGCGGAAAAGGTAGAATGAGCTGTTTGGGGGCAACTGCGAGGGGAGCAAGATGCAGTTGAGCAGACCCCAGAAGCCCTCTGCGCTGTCAAAAAGGCCGATGCTGCGCACTTGACTCAACCAATTCTGCTGCTCGGATGCCACGACCGCTGGCACACTGCCGGGGGCCGCCACGTTGGCAGACGAGGCCGGGGCAAGGTCACACCAGAGCTCCCACGTACCCCACAGAAGTGTGAGGCCGAGGTCCTCTGGGATCCCGTCCTGTGGCGGTGGGAGGTTGCTAGACATGCGTAGAATGAGGGAAAGCGAAGGCAAACAGAAAGAGGTGCACCTCTGGGTGAAGAAAGGCACTCAGTGAATCTATAAAGAAGCTAGTGGGAGAAAGGGCGAGAGCGAAGTGGGACTCAAGCTGTCTATGTAAAACAGGAAAAAGGAAAGGGTGATTTGTGGAGGTTTGACTCACTGGTTGTGTCAGTCAGCAGGCTGCGCTATCCCCTTTTATACCAAGAGAGCTTCTGCTCAACAAGCGAAGGAGAAATAGAGTCAGGAGTCAGATGCATACATTGGCAGATCGTGAAAGTGCGAAAGGAGAGCAATGATTGAAATGGGCATCACATCTGGGGAAGCACTCTCCGTTTTATTCGAAGCTTACGTTCCGGGAACGAAGCCTTTCTCCATGTCGTGAGTGACGGGTTTCACCAACCACATGTGTGTGTGCGCGTATGTGTCTGAAAAAGAAGAAGCAGGTGCTTATGTTGCAGAGACATTACATCGGGTAATACACAGTTTCCTCCCAGAGGCACCGTCTTGATTCTTTTTTACCGTCCGGATGATTGGTGGACACAGCGTCAATTGCCTGCAGCTTTCAAGTGCTCCTTTGGAGGAGTACAGTGCTTGCCTTTTTTTTTCTTTTCTGACTTAGCGATAACAGCAGCGTCATTGCTCCCCTGTCCATGTATACGTGTGTATGTACGATCGTCGTGTAAGCGTTCTGCGAGAGAAGAACAGGTGGAATGGCACTCCTGAATGGCCAAGAGAAGTACAATAATGAGCGTGCGAAATGTGAAGGGTTTAGTTGGCAGAAGGGATGAGGGTGAAGAGAAAAAAAAAAACGGATGTAACAACATGTTTCACAAGAAGTGGTACTTAAAAAATGGTGGATTTTTGTGTTCAAAGGATACGATCGGCTGCGCGTGCTCGAAACAGTGTCAATTCTTGGATAGAAAGAGAACAGATACGTGTCGAATGCCTCAAAAAAATTGTGTTAGAGCAAAGAGTATTTCGCAGGGAGGCGAGCGCAAACACAGGATTAACAGGTTCGGTCGAGACACGCGTGAGGTGCTTGCCGTTTTCATTGTGTCTTTGAAGGAAACGCACAAGATAAATCAGTGAAAGGGACAAAATAGTGCACAACATTGGCAATTCAGAGAAAACGAAAAGAAAAAAAGAGAAGTTTCTCAAGCATTGTGTGGCACTTCTCACTCAGACACGAAATCTGCAGGAGCAGAATGAGGACGAAGTAGAATTCATTAGTCGTAATGCCCAGATGGAAAAAAAATCAAGAAATAGAAGCAAGTCAAAGTGAGCGGAACGAAGCAAAGAAATCCGTAGAATAAAGCAAGCAAACGCAATCGCAATGCTGTGTCCGATCGTCACACGTAGCCCTCTCGAGCCTCCGGGTCATTCTCCGACTCCGCGGCTGAAAAGCAAACAAAACGGCAAAAGAAGACTCGCGCCGCGCCTTCGAGATCCCAACGAGAATCACGACACGTGTCAGGAAGCAAGTGATGTTCCTCCTTCACCACACGTCATGAAGAGGAACAGGAGAAGAATGAAGAAACATCCGGAGATGCCTTCGAAAACGTGAAACAACAAAAGCAAAGGGCTCAAGAAAAAGAGGTCGATAGAACTGAAGCCCATCACGTCTATCAAGACGACATCGTTCCAATCGGGTGGTCGGAGTGATAACATTGTCTGCGCCAGGTGGCGCGCGGCAAGACGACAAGGGAGGCACCCAAGAATGTGCACGCAAAGACGCTCACGACCGGGAGAAGATAGAAATAACCTTCAAGAGATTTGTGCGTACGCGCGAATGGGAATGGAAGAGAAGCATTCAAGAGGCTCAACCCCCGTACCCATTTCTCAACAGAGGTCCAGGGTCATTCCATCGAGTGGACAGGGAGTAAGTTGGGTGAGTTTTGTCCCCTTTCCTGGGTGGAGGGGGGTACTTCCGATATCGCAGCAGGAAAGGCCCTGCTGCTCCCCTCGCCCTCCTCCACCAGCGCGCGCGGGGCCGTAGCGACCACACCAGCAGCGTTTTGCACAAAGAGCCATCCGTCACTCTTGCGCAGGGAGCGGACAGAATTGCGAAACGACCTCGTCATTTGCTCCCGCCTCGCCGCACCACCAACGTCGTTGTTGAAGTCGTTGGCATCCTCCGCATTACGGTCCTTTGTGTCGTCCTCTGGATGCTGGGGTGAGTGGTACTGCTCCAGCCATCGGGAATGAAGGCACTCAAACGCGGAGGGGCGGTCCGCCGCGCGCGGTGACAGCATGCCCCGCAGCAGCCGCTTTGCCTCCCTCGACACATAGCGCCATTGCGGCCCGCTAAAGTCCACACCACTCTGCACCGCATCGAGGTGCTCCTTTGACGAGAAGCAAGGAAAGGGTTCGCAGCCCGTTAGCAATATAGCAATGGTCACGCCAGCAGCAAAGATGTCCATACGCTTGATGAGGTCCACGTGGGTTTGTGGACCAGCGCCCGTCACCGCACCGGTGCCCTCTGCGTCATCATCTCGGCCTCTTTGTGTGCGGCGGCTAGGAGAGGGTGATAAACTCCCTTGGGCTTCTTTCTGTGCGTTGTACGCGTTCAAAATTTCAGGTGCTGCGAATCCAAGCGTCCCGCACGGTGTCGAGGAGACCATGGCACCTCGGCCCCGTTTTCCGCCGCGGCTGGAGGCGCTGTGGGTGCCAGCACGGTCCCACATGGCTTCACGCGCTGCTGCCGCGCCTTGACGACCACTACCACCTCCGGACCCACCAACGCCGCCTTGAAAGGGCCGCGGTGGCAGTGAGAGAGGCGGCAGGACGGCTGGCCCTGACGTCGGTGGCGTTCTGTTTTCTCCGGGTGTGGGATTGCCTTCGGCTCCAGACCCCTGCTCCACCTCCGCCCCTGGTAGAATCTTTGCGTAGCCAAAGTCGGCTAAACGAATGTACAGATGCCCCTCTGTGTTGTCGCCACCTCCATCGCCATCACTGCGGTTCTCGGCATTCATCGCCACCCCTGTATCCAGAAGAATGTTCTCTGGTTTCACGTCGCGGTGCACGACACCGCATGTTTCGTGTAGATAATGCAGCGTGACCAAGAGTTGGCGTGCAATGATTCCAACATCCTCCTCGCTGGGCACCTGTTGGCGCACCAGCCAGTCAAACAAGTCGCCCCCTTCCACGTATTGCAGAGCGAGATACACCTCGCTGGGTCCTTGCGCGACAAACAACAGCTGCACTACGTGACGATGCTGGCAGCGACGGAGTGCCTCAACTTCGCGATGAATGTGGGACCACTTGCGGACTGAATACACATTCGCCTTTTGGATTGTCTTTATGGCAACAGGTTTACCGTAACGTCCTGTTGTTGCCACGGCTGAGTCCGAATTGTGGGGTGTTCGGTGCGCGTCGAAGATTCCCTCCGGCAAATCATCTCGCAAATGTGTCTTGAAGACGGCTCCGTTGGCTCCTTTCGACAGGAACGTCTTTTCTGCAAAAAAAGAGCTCCAACCAAACCGCCCATAGGTGTACGGCAGCAACACACCAAGCTGCGTCGCGTGGCAAAGCTGAAGAAGCTGCTGTCTTGTGCTTTCATTGCAGTACTCTTGGATCTTCATCCAGGTATCCCGCGGCAGCACAGTAACGATGTTTGGCTGAGCGTCGCACAAGGTGCAGAGCAAAGTTCTTGAAGCACTCGGGCCGAGATCTGTCGAAGAGCCGTATCGCACTTTGACGACACACCGCGCACAGCACCGCCGATCACACCTGGTGCAAAGAACCGGCGCGCCAGCCAATGTACAGGAGTTCTCACACACGCTGCACTTGACGTGCGCGCCAGTGGTCAAGCGGTAAGAGCTCCTCAGCGTGTCTGCCCCGCTGGGACCTTCGTCAGTTCTGGGGTGGCTATTCCGTCCTCCCATCTCTCCCGGTAGGCGTTGAGCAAGAAGAGAGGCAAATGACTGTGGTTTTGTATTGAAAGCAAGAAAGGAAGTGGCAGTACCAAAAGTGATCCGAAGCAGAAGAAGGGAAAAGGAGTCGAACACGGAGGTTCGCTGCGCGACGAAAGGATTAAGCTAGCTATCGTGCGAGCCGACGATGGTGACTCTCAAACGCAGACACGACAGCGTCTGTAGGAGTTTGTGTAGGAGAGTGTGGTGGAGTAGGATGCACTCTTCACCGAGAAGCCGTCCCGCAAAAGTTGGTGCTGGCTTTTCTTAGACAGGGAAGGTTTTGCCAGTGTGCTTTTCCTTGCATCGAAGGAAAACTCACTGTCGTGGGAGATGCTAATAATTGGCCAAGCAGTGCGAGGAAAGGAGGGATAGGAACGTCAGGGACAGATTTCGGGAAGAACGCCATCCAATATGGAAAGATGGAAAGGGGTTGCCGTCCGCGGGTACCCCTGTGGTAACGCGGCATCATGCAAGCTTCAACAGAGACTGGAAGCAGAAACTATATACATCATCCAAAGAGTGCACCCTTTGGGTAATATACGCCGTTGCCTCAACGCAGATATCGAAGGCTCTGGTTTAGGAGGTACAGACAACTACTTTCAAGCGCAAGCAGACAAACAGCTCTGAGCACAGAGCCACCAATGTGTTTTCCAGGGTAGGTAATAGCGGGGTTAACATGGTGTGTTTCATATCTTTCTTCGTCTGCGACGCTTGTCAATTCAATATATGTAATGTGAGGAGTAGTGGAGACGCTCGAACCGTCTTGTCGAATGTACAGGTAGACACAAGTGCTGGTCTTGACGCGTGTGAGTGTATTTTTGTTGCTTCGCGTCTCCGCAGGAGAACGAATGTGTGATCATGTCTGCCACGTAGAAAAAACACATCAGCGAGGTAGAAATGGCGTGGGACGCAGCCTGAAGACGAGCCACTGGGGGAAAAAAAGAGAGAAGCATAGAATACTCACCCTCTTTCAGTCCTTCGCCATATTCTCCCGCTCAAATTTCTCGCGTTCCAACCTCGCCTTGCGCTTTTCCCTTGCCTCACACTTCATGAGGTCCACCTTGTAGGGGTAATAGCAGGCCACATGCTTTTGGTGGAGCTCGTAGCCCTCTACGTGGTCGGCCGTCATGCATTGATAGAAGGTGGAGTTGGCTTGAAAGCATGGATTGTCAGGCTTCATATCTGGGTCGTATGGATGAAAAGGGTGTCGCCCTAGCAACTCGTTGATGTGCTTATCCCCAATCTCCTTCACTGGGAACTTTTGCAAATACGCCTCATCACCGTACATCCAATCGATCGCGCGGCGAAAATACGTGTCTTTTGGCTCCTGCGCCATGATTGCACCTTTTTGGGAGAGCGATTAGTTCGTCTTTGCTAGGAAACGGGAGTGATGACGGTGGTGGTCTACCAGCTATAGTAGCCCGCGTCGGAAATCGTGAAACCGCGTGAGACAGACAAAAAAGTGTTGTGCTTGTTCATCCGCCGAAATTGTCCAGAGATTCGTTCACCACTGAGCCTTCCTCGCTCACAGGTTTCCCCCCTTTGCCAGTGCTAGCTTTTTCCGTCGGTTGCTTGCGCAGAAGACAACTACATGAGGTCGGCAAGTGCACTCAGTGCGCTCCGAAGCACGGAGAGGGGGCACACTATCCGTGGCCGATGCCTCTCCAGAAAGCGATATCATCCCTCATTCGAAGATATCGGACTCCTTCTTTCGTTACGTTTGCGGTGAGTTTAATGGATCTCGTCACGTGGGACAGTTTCGAGCGCGAGCAAGCGGTGAAAAAGAGCTCCAATAAAACGCCAGATGACAGGGATAGGCAACGCTTTTTTTTTTTCAGTAGCGTCAGTGCAGCCAAAGTAGAGAACGGTCTTTACGGAAACAAAATTCCTCTACTAAGGGTTATCGACAAGTTAGCAAATGGTGCTGCTGTAACACACGAGACCGAAGCCGGGAAGACGACGGTTCCTCTTGTCGACACGTGCTACTGTGTGGCAAGTCAAGTATCTTGGCCGCAGGCTACCCCGGGTCTGGGTCTTTGCCACAAAGCCTGTCCGCCGAGCCCATTAACCGCTCTCCACCTAATCCACGAGGAGAGTAGTTATTGGCTTCCCGCGAACGCGCGGTATTGAACTCTGTTATCGCGACAAAGGAACCGGCACAAATAGGAGATTTCACCAGCTCTTAGCTTCCTGGCGACTGCGTAAGTAACTCTGAGCTACAAATCGGGTCAAACCAGTAATAGGCCCTGGTACCACGGCGACATGGCTTGATTTCACCAGGGGTGGGCAACACGTGGATACAAAAAAAAAAAAAACAAGCGGTACGCTGTTCACGAGCTTTTCGCGGAAAGACGCGTCAACGCAGACATCGCCGCCACCGCCTTCTCAGAAGGCACAAAGATGTGGTCGTGATAATATCCCGCGATGACGTTGCAACTGATTCCTTCCTCTGTCAGTACACGACTGAATGCTGCGGTAAAGCCGACAGCGGTGAGGCTTGAATGAATTTTCATCGTGATGCGCTTCATACGCGGTAGCGGACCTTGAGCGAGGATCGCCTCCCATTCGTGCCGGATGCTACTTGGAACGTCAGCTGAATCCCCTCGCGCTAATTGACCAGATACGTAAGCCTCAGGAAGAATCACAGTGAGCCCCTCGTCTTCGCGGAAGCTACCCACTGCCTGAGAAATGAGGAGTGAGGACAGGTATGTTTCGACGATTGACTTTTCATCGTGTTGACCTGTCTCTGCCTCTTTATGTGAGCCGACTCCGCTCACAGTCAGAAAAATAAAGTCGGTGGAACTGTCTAACTCTGGGCGCATACCCGAGAGGAGCTCAGTAATGTCCTGCGTGCCTGGCATCTCCACCGAGGTTGAAATCTTTGGTCTCTTTGGCACTCGATCCCTTTTTTGTTTGCAGAAAGAACAAGTCTTGTATTTGAATGAAGATGTGGTGGTGCATCGAAACAAGTGGATTTCATCAGTTGTGTGACGGTGAGCTACGCATGGTCACACACGATTCATGTGATTGCCGATATTGAAACCGCCCTCTACTCAAGAGAGCACGTGTCACGTAGAAACTGGAGGGGAAAGGGAGACACTCGGAGAATAATTCGTGTGATTCGAGGGTTAATGCTGCTCGCGCCGCCAGCAGTTGGTGACGTTGCATCACTCGAGGACATCTTACCCACCTCCGGCTCTCCATATCTTTTTTATGGTTCAACTATTTGCGTGCATCTCGCTTGAGACAGAGCCAGGTACACCCCCGTTTGATCAGGGAATTCACAGAGGCAAGAAAGAGGCCACTTCTCCCCCATCGACAGTTTGGAGACGTATTAGAACTCCTTTACGGTACTCCAGATGTCGAAGAGAATTTGGTTCTTTTGTTCCAGTAGGAGAACGCGCTGCTCCCGTGCGCTCTCATCGTCGTCCGCTTCACTCAACAGGTTTTGCAAAAGTGCACGGATGGACTGTAGGACTTTTGCGGGTCCACAGGCGAACAAGCGACCACCATCCTCCAAAAGCCCCTGCCGTAGCGCAGAAGATTCGCTTTTCATAATGTCAGTGACGTGCCTAGGGGGAGGGACGCCCTGCTTACTGGTTGAGTTTTCCATTAATTCTCTCGAAGTCGCAAACCGGTACGACGAGATGGCCCGCTGAGAAACCGCTTTCGTCAACACGTCATGGTAAATGAGTTCAGCTCTGGTTGCTGCACCGTACCAAACGTGAACAGGGGAGACGACAGAGGTGACCCCGTCACCCTTAGGCGTCTGGCCCCGTTGCCCGTGACTTTCCATCAGCTCCGTCACAGCGGCCATCAATGGAGCGATACCAGTGCCTGCGCCAATGAGGAACACTTTCGCCAAAGGCTTCTGCGTCGTACTGGTACACGTCACCAAGACCTTCCGCAGCTCCTTGCCAAACGTCGAAGTCCCAAAGAGAGATGTCCCAATGAAGCACGACAGCGAGCGTGTTGAGGTGTGGATGGGCAGGGACGCATTGGCGCTAGCTGCTCCACTCACACGCCCCGCCGCAGCGATTTCACAGAGAGGAAATGAAACGTGGCCGCGGAAACGTGCGCTCGACAACCCACCAGCTTGCTCGCGGTACAAGGCAGCATTGTTGAGCTTGCTTGCTAGAGAGATAGCCGCCGCTGGAGCAGAGGAGACAGAGTGTAGACATTGTGCTCTGTCGACGGTCACTTTCCTCATACAAAGTTCAACGCACCGTATCTCGGTCGTTCCCCCAACGTCGCCCCGCTTATCGACGCGTGCCACACTGAATTTGCGCGGTCGCAGGGGAGCACTGATTTCCAGCAGCCTTTCCAGAGGAAGTCGCACAAAGGAGAACACATCGAGAACGTCGGCCAGAGAAGGGTAGCATAACGAATTCCCTCGATTCATGATGGACTGGAAGATTCTCGGACCCTCAGTCTCTGAGGCACATTCCTTCAACAACCCTGGAGACCCGCGGATGTCCGATGCCCGGCCTATATCTGACGCAGTAGCACCTGCCGTGGTGGCCTCAGGGGCGCTTCCATTACCGCTCGCGTTGTTGTTGTCGTATATCCTCAACAAGCTTTGAAAGAATGTGGGCCTCAGTAAATAGCTGCAACTACTCACATCGACATAATACGTCAAGATCTCGCGCACACTCATCGCAGTTCGCATAGGCAACCACGGGGGAAAATGATCTTCTGGTACAAATGGAGATCGGTGTAGTTCACACACAGCATCTGGAGCAACGCCGAGTTGTTGACACAACTTGTCGATGAGTCCTGTCGTCCCCACGGCCGTCTGGCCATTGGGAACAAAAAGCTCCACGACATCACCGGGGTTTGGCACGCCCATGGGAGCACTGGTTGTGATCCTGAGAATGTTTACCGAGCTGCTTTCTGCAGACGAGCTCATGTCGCTTGACTTCACCAAGCGGACCGACTCAACTGGAAGGAAACCTGGGCCGAGGTGTTTGAAGGGATTGTCCATCTTGTGGGTATCGAACCGTTCAGTGGGAAGGTATTTGATGACAATGGATCCAATATAGTTTGTCTCACTTTCACTGTTTGTCGAGTGCTCGTCGTCATCAAATTCGTCGTCGCTATCACTGCTGCTCGATGTGTCACCCCCAGGCTCTTTCCACTCCGCAATGAGTTGATTGTACTCGGCCAATTTGTCGTAGTATACGTCCCAGACGCACCGCGTACAACCGCTCCCACAGCACTCGTCTGGAGCCGGTTCACGCGGTGGGCGTGGGCGTTTCGCCATTCGCCACCAAAAGTAATCGGGAAGGAGAAGGTTGTGGGAGAGAAGGAGCCTTTGCACTGGAGCGGAAGGGGGAGGAGAAAAAAAATGAGAGAAACCAGGAGTGATTGGTAGGAGATGCAACGGAAAGATGATTCCCCGCTCATGCCGACCTGCAGTCACAGCAGAGCTGTCAACCACGTGTAGCCAGCTGCTTCCCTCAATCCCGCCCGACTTTGTTTGACGAATTGGTGGACATCTGATCCTGCAGTCAACGCACCTTACTCAGTAAATGGTTGTTCTCCGCAAACAGCTGCTTGCTATGGACAGCACGACCAATCAGCGATTTTGGAACACTGTTTGCGTGTGCTCGTCGGTGTGATAGAGAGTCGTCAGAAAAAAAGAAGGAAGCTTTCGTGACGAAAGCAAACGTTAGGAATGCAGAAGAGGATGGCGCCCTTTCGAATTGGCTCATTCGTCTACGGGTCCGTCTCAGCGGAATTGGCGATTATGAGACGCCAGAATTCCCTCCGCAAATCTTGAATGTCATTAATGTCGCTCTCTCGCCCGACAAAAGGTTCGCTAGCGACTGTTTCTTGGGAAGGATCCCGGAACTTTGCAAAGTACGGATGCTCAATCACTTGCTTGGCAGTGAGGCGCTTCGCTGGATGAAAAACAAGGATACGGGAAAGGAGATCGCAAGCATCTGCTGAAGCAGCAGGGAAGAGAGCCTGGAACGATTGTTTCGGACGCGGCGGTATGGAAAGGAGGAAGTTGCGAGCTTCTTCACTCAGAAATTCCATATCCGCACAGGACGGGGTCCCGAGTAAGTTCACAATCATCGTCAGTTGGCTGATGTAATCGCCTCCGGGGAGCAGTGTTCTTCCCACCATGAGCTCGGCGAAGATTAAACCCAAGCTCCACACGTCCACAGCACTGGTATACTGATTCGCCCCCATACCAAGAACTTCGGGAGGTCGATACCAGCGTGTCACCACGTACTGTGTGAGGTCAGGGGTGGTTTCCACTTGCTCATCTCGTGCCAGTCCGAAGTCGCAAATAGCCAAGGCGCAATCTGCATTCACTAGTAGATTACTAGGCTTGAGATCCCGATGCATGATCTTCGCAGAATGCAAGTAGTTGATCCCTCGAAAGGCCTGTACCATGAAATACTGATAATGTTCATTTGTGAGGCTTTGTCTGCTTCGAATGATCCGGTGCAAATCCGTATCGAAAAGGTCCATCACGAAGTACATGTCCTCGAACGTCTCCATTGCCAGCGGCCGAATGAAGCGATGCAATCTGGTCAAATTAGGATGCTTCATTGTTGTCATTATTTCCATCTCTCTCAGCACACGTTTCCCTTCATGGAGCTCGTGGAACACGTTTGAGACTCGTTTGATCGCTACTCGTGCGCCAGTATCCTCAGTGACAGCTGCGCAGACCGTACCATAGGCACCAAATCCGACCACTTTTGTGAGTCTGTAGTTTCGGCTCACCTCAAATTTCTGTCCTCTAATATTGTAGATCTTGTTTCCCCCGGGAAGCGTGAGCATGGGGGTCAATGCATCTGACTTCAGCTGCATTGCATCCACGGTATGGTTTCTGAAGTACAGATTTGCTTCTTTTGATGAGGGCAGGAAAGTCGAGACAAACAAGCGAATAGTATTGCTGCGGTCAGACGCAACATCGTTTTTCCCTCATAGCAAACCTTCGACGCTGGAGCAAGCACCATGCCTGCGTTTTCTTCACATTTTCATTTGTTTACCGCCAAAATACAGCATGGTGGTGACGGCCAGGGGCACAACGGCAGCCAATTAGACTCGTCGTTCGGGCAAGCATTCATGGATCGAGTTGTCTCTTTCGTCTTCAAGTGTGTGGTACTTTCACATGAATTAGCAGGAACTTTCCGGCGGAAGGTGGCACATGACACAACGACGTCCGATAGAGAAGATCTAGTAGATAATTTACATCGCTTCCCGTGCCAGGGAAGTTTTCTGCTGTTGTTGTTTTGTTTTTTTTTGGCCGTGTGTACGTGTGCGGGTGTGGAAGTAAGAAAATCGCTGAACCCAACCTTTGCAGTAGTCTCTGACGGAGCCCCAACCGATAACGCCGTTTGTCAGTCAGAACAGGAAATGGAGGCAGGAAGACCATGTAGGCCAATGGTAAAGGAATCACGACGCTATACGACTGGGCACGTCAGAACGAGGGTTTGAGAAGACTTCACATACTTCGCTTTGACCAGCTCTTCAGCCGTTTCATGAGACAAGGTGTAACGAAAATCGTCAATCATTACATATGTCTCAGAGACGCATAGTTCAATGTCCGCTACGCTTCGTAAGGCCTCGTTACTCACGACACGAATTACAGTAGCAGTGGGTGCGGTTGACACCGATTCGAGTTGCCATCGTCTCCCAGTTAAGTTTTGGTTCACATCGCCAGAGCCCATCGGGGGTGCCGTTGTGCAGTTACCAGGTGGTACAACAGCTTGCGATGGCTTTTCCGCGCGCAACACTTCATCGCGGAGAGACGCCAGATCCTTCCCTCTCGTGTCCACAATTTTGCATTTGTCACGCAGTGATGCTGGAATGTGCGCCAACGGATCAGGGGCCCTTCCACCTCCTTCGTGACTTCCCCTTTCATCGTACAGCCGAGCTTTACCAGAAAGCAAAAAGCCCTTCTTGATGCCTGGATTTGGGTTCACCTCTTGCACAAGCGCGCCCGTTGGTTTCTTGGGCTCCGCAGACGCCTCTTGTCCTAGACAAAGGTTGGCGAGAAACTCGGGTTTCTCAGTTTCAGAGTTTGCAGTGCCATTCGCTTCTTTGGAAGTTTGGAGGTTCTCTAGCATCTTATCAACCGCCTCCATTACGTCCGCCGTCATGTCCTCCGCGCTTTTTGCGGATTTGCTGTTGTAGTATTCAAGCCCCAGGAAGGTGCACGCACGCGCAAGTAGCACCAATCCGTTCTCTTGCTTGATCCACTGTAGAGCCAATTCCGTGAGCTTTTCGACGTAGTGGGAAGACAACCTGTGGGTGGGGTTGCACCGTCTTAACAGCCCTGGGTGCACTACTACATCGATACAGTAGGTGTACTCTGCTGTCTTTGGGAGTTCGCGAGTCGTACTGACTGAGATAGGAATAATCAGGTTATCAATACCTCGAACGTCCAGATATTCACTATCCACTGGACTCATATTCTTCGCCAAAGCAACACCAACAGACTCATGTCCGCAGACGTTCACGACGACTCTCGCTACCCCGTCCAACGTCACGGATGAGAAGCAAAAACCTGGAACAAATTTGACCATCTCCTAGAGCCAAACAAACGCCTTGCAAAGAGACGTCTGCCTCGGATGGATAGATTGCTCAGGAAGCAAGGCTTTCTTGAAAGAAGTACGAGTGTGTTTGCTTTGCAAGGACCAACTTATCTCCTTTGCGGGTGATTGAGAACAGTGTCAGAAGAGGAAAACAATTGTAGGCCACTGGCAACCCCGAGTTCTCGGGTGCACCACATATTGGGTAGAATTGCACGTGACCCCTGACAAGATGCCAACTGGGCTGTGAACGCTCGAGGAACGCATTTTGCTTCCTTCTCCTCCTTCAGTGTCGTGAGAGTAACAACGGTGGGCGGACACAGATGAGCCCTTCTCGCGAGACGACTTGCGTGTGCGGAGCAATTCCGCAAGCAGTACTACACCAAACTTGCCCCTCACAGCCGCAGTCCGATCTCCTTCCCTCACCTTTTTCTCACCTCCTGTTGCCTTGTCTCCTCTTCTTTCCCCCCCCACCTCCCCTCTCCAGGTGAACTTTTGATGCGCTCTACGACGCCGTCCCCAGACCCCGAACTGCGGCCCCTTGGCGTATTAACTGCCCCGCCCACCCCCCACCGATTCCTACAGCCTGGAAAAATTGTTCGATCCCCCGGCTGCCTACCGCAACAGCCATCACACGACGGCCACCGACGGACAGTGAAGCGCCCTCGCCGACTTCAGCAGCCCAAACGTCGCATCTGCTCTGCGGCGTGTGCCACGCCCCCTTCGGAACGGATAGGCGGCACGACATGCCGCCCCCTACCAGTCCAGCACGCGAGGAGGGCGGTTTAGAACTCAGTTGCCTCCCTCGGGGCTCCGGGGCTGGATGGAGAGGCCGCACCCCTGTGACGGTGAGAAAAGGGCTTCCGGTGCAACGCCAACGGCCCGACCTCACGTTGGACGGTGCAAAGGTCGCTCCACACACCTTAGGTACAATTTTCGGCACATGCCTCTCAGCGGACACGGCAACGTCGGAAATCACCAATAACGCACTCCCTCCAACACGCCAGATATGCCCCTTGCTGTGCAGAGTACGTTTGTTGCAGATCACGAGGCGATCATGACGGCGCGGCGCAAGGAGGACGGTTTCGGGCGAATAGAAGGGGGTCGTGAGTTTAACAAATTTGACCAATCGTCGAGCAGCCCGTCTACAAGCGGCGGCGTGGACCAATTCTTCTGCACCAGGATGTTAGTAAAGACGGGAGGCACATCGTCACGCACCTTCTCCAACGCAGGCTGCAGTGCCAGGATAGAAGAAACGCAAAGCTTCACGCCACCGACTCCGTTAGAGGCATACTACCCACCTTTGGGTCCCTCGCAGATGTGGGGAGACAAGCAGAGGCTCTGCGCGAGGTACACGTTGTCGTAGGGTCACTGGGTCTACGCGAGGACATGAGAGAAGGATAGGGCGTACACTTGTGGTGAGAACCTGTGTCGAACTCCCTCACTGTTTCCCATCTTTCCTTGTGGCGTGGCGACGCACACGTGAACACACACACTGGTCCGCCACGGCTGCCCTCTTTACCTTTCCTTGCCTCAGAGGGGCCCTTGCAGCGCGGCGGGAAGGACCAGCGGTACCACCGCAGAGCATCCCGATCCACCAAAGACCTCGTACGCTTTCCACCCCAAGAGCCCCACTGACCCTGTAGGCGCATGTGGCCAATTTCCGCAAGCCCTCTGTCACGGTGAAATGTCAACAGGTGGTGAGGCCACCCAAGCGTAGTCAGGCAGCTATGGACCCTGGTGTCAGTTACGCCCGAACTGCTGAGGACAACAGCGTTGGCCGCATGCCTGCTCCGCCATTCGACTTCAGGTGGATGACTCCCACCCCCCTTGGGTACTACCAACCACGGCGGTACGTCTTTAATGGGTCTGCAGTGGTGCTCCCACGCGAAATCTACGTGTCCGCTCCAATCCGACAGGACCCCGCTAGCGTTTGTGGCAGATGTGCCGTGGGCTACGCAACTGCGCGTGTTTGCCGTGGAACAAGGCCTCGCGTCCCACCTGCATCGAGACTGCGTGAACCCTCTCGGGGGACCTTGCCCACGCCCTCTCCCCAGCCACGGCTCCCGCGGCGGGCTGCGGGCCGCCAGCGCCCACCGCTCCCAGAAAAGTGCCCAGACCCAAACACGCAAGCGACGACACGGCGCCGAGAGCGAGCGACACCCTGACGTCAGGGCGAACGGAAGATGACTGAGACACCACTTAGCCGCAAAGGGCCACGGCCCCCAACCCAGTTTTGCAGACAGGGAGCCGACAAGACGAAGCATTGCGTCTTGAAGTGGGTGGCGTTCCGCAGTGTAACCGGTAGGGCAAGCCCCTTCTTCGAGCGGAAACCGCTGCGCATCAAGCGAAGCAGCCCCAACGACATCGTCGGAGATTCAGCTATGCGTGAAGGGCGAACTAATCCACCGTGTGCCTTTCAGCCCAGTTTCGCCAGGAGCTCGCCACGCACCCCTCAGCTCAGCTAGCCGACGGAACCACAAGCAATAACACTCTCTGTGCGCGTCGTTTCCCAATCGCCTCGTCCAGGGGGTTGCCGCCGTTTCCCTCCCCTTAGGCCTGCCCAGAAGGTGTGTGGAACGCAAAAGAGTCCGCCGCCTCGCGGTGGCGGGACAACGTCGGATCACCCGCACGGCAAGGAGCGCTCCCCCGCGAAAACTGATAGGAGAGCCTCCGCAGGCCAGCCCCCGCTTTCGTTACGGGTGACCTGGTCGGCTACCCTGCTTCATCCTGTCTGCAGTTCGGGCCTCACACTCTAGCTCATCTGCGCGTCACGATTTTTGAGGCTACCACAGGCCAAATTACGTGGCGACTTCGTGCATCTTCGACCACAGACCCGCCTGCCTCCGCCTTGGAACCGCGACCGGACGATGGCTGGCGCGCCGCAGCGGATTACAGCAGTAAGCCGCTGCACCGTTTTTCCTGTTGTATTGCTGGTCGCTGGCAACGTCCTAAACGACTGCGCAATCACCTGAGGTCCCGCAGCTATTTGGAAGTGCTGCTCCACGGGAATGCCTTCCAGTTCCGCGTGACCCGTCAACGGGTGACGTACAAGCGAGCAGGCACCGGCGGCCAGTATTTCTTAGGTTGGTGCCTGGTGCAACTTCCGTTTTGACTACTCCGCGGTATCCCCGTGCTGGCAAAAAACAGTAGGAGCCTGAAGACCTACAAAGCCCGCGTCGGCCTCGGAGGTTGGGCCGCGTGGAGACCTTCTACACGCCGACATTTCCATCAACGCGCCGGTTAGCCAGACTCCGCTGCTCGCCGCTGGCTTTCCCAACGCGGCCCACGATGGCCCCGTTCCTCTGGCTATCGGCTGGTACGACGCTTTGACACAATCGGAACACGTCAACCATGTCGCAGTGGTGATGAAAGACGGCGCATTATTGGTGGTGGATCCAGAGTCCGAAACAGCGCCTTTGCCCGAAGGTACCACCATCACGTATTTGGCTGGTCTTCCGAATCCGCCCCCGCTGCGCTCGCGAGCTTTCGGAATCTCGGGCACGCGGCCTCAGGTATTGCCGCGTAGCGAGGTGACGTCGAACGGTTCCAAGTTTCTCCAACTTCCTCCAGTCGCTCGTGCAGAAGGGTTAACAACTAGCCAATGCTACATTCAAGTCTTTCACTCAGGTTTGGAGGACCGTGACTTCCCCGCAGGGTTGCGCGGAGGCGGCTGCGCGGGATCTGTAAACCCGCCCGCAAAACGCGCAGGACAGGCCCACCACCGTGTAGGTTCGAATGGCGTATCTGGAAAGTCCCCAACCGCGCATGGAAGCCACTGTGTCACCGGCCTCGCAAGGGGTCCTGTAGGCAGGGGAAAAGGCGGGGGCAGCGGGCAACACAGCAGAAGCAGCCGGCCAGTTGGCAGCTCAGGCCAACGCCGCCGCTTCATTCGAGGGGAAAACCGAGGGCGCCGCTCGTTTCGACGCCACCGCGGTGACCCTGGCCGCGCAAGAATTGCAAACGCGTTTGGCTGCATGGGATTCCCGCTTTTCCGCTTCGCCTCCGGGGGTCCGTGGCGCCTTCGCCCGGGGCGCCGCAGCGCTGCGTGCCGGGCTGGGGAACTGGGGCCAGCGCGGCGGGGGGTGGGGGGGGGGGTCCGCCGTTGGGGCCTCCTTCCCCACCCCCCGGCGCGGGCCACGCTCGCCGAGGCGCGACCCCCGCCCCCCAACCGCGCGCAGAGGAGCCCGCCCCAGAGCGACCCAACAAGCCGCGGGCGGCCCAGCGCCCCGCGCCGAATCCGCAACCCACCGATGTGGACGAGGGTCGTGACTCCCTTTCCGAGGGCGCGCCCGACGATTACGAGGCAGCTCTCTACGCCAGCGGGGGTTCCGCGGCCCTTGGCGGCACCTTCCGGGAAGGGTTCACTCACCCAGAGTTCTCTACGGAGGACGCTTGCGATCGAGACATTCGCTTGGAGTTATCCGACCTGTCGGCCTGGTACCCCTATTACCGCCGATATGGGATGTCTTCTTTACTGACGATCATCTCGGGCACGTTGGGCCCTCCTGAACCTAGTGTCTCTGCCCGGGGTGCCCGCATCTGGTGGGAAGAACTGAGATAATTCCCCCAGAAGATCGAGAAGATGGTTCCATCCGGACCTTTGGTGGGCTTCTCGGGACGCCCTTCGCGCAACAGACGGCTCGGCGTCCACAACATGTACCGTCTCGCGGGGACCCTTGCACGCCTGAAGGGTTTCGGTGTGAGTGGACGGGAATATGATCTCCCCTCCACCTTTACGCATCTCCGAAGGACGCTGCCGTCTGTCCCAGGAGACGTCGGCGGGGCTGGGTCACAGCGTTTGCCCAACACGCCACCTGGCAGGGGATCCCGATCCCGCCGTCAGCACCACCAACGCCGTAGCGCAGCAACGCCCACCCGCTCCCATTCCATTTTCCCCTATGGGCGGCGTGCTCGTAGCGCCGACAGGTTCCTGTGGCCCGCGTGCGACGGCCCCTTCCCGGGGGCGGGGTGCCAAGCCTGCCCGTAACGTTGCCCCGCCCTGGGGAGGAAACGTCGACACACCTAACTGGCAACAACCCGCGAAGAGAAGTACCCATAAGTTCACGCACGACTAACAACCGCGCAAGTACCCGTTCTTAAGTTGAGGGTTTCCACAGGACCCAATTGATGGGATGCTACGACGATCGGTTCGCTCGTTCTTTCGGTTTTATCGCCCGCGTGGAGCGGTGGCCTGGCCCTATAGGGGGTCGCGGTGGGTCGGCGTTGCGCTGCCTCAGCGGTCGTGGCAACGGTCAGCGCCGCCACCTCCACCCACTAGCCCCCCCCCCCATTGATACGGTAGAGGCGCGATGGGTGGCTTTTCGTCTCGTTGACTTTGCGGGGGCGTTGGGGCCGTTTCGGAATCCCGGTGTCGTGGGTGACCCCGGGGGTGCGCCACACGCTAGGCACCCCCGAGGTTTTCCCTCATCGCAGGCGGGGCTCTGAGCCCGTCGGTGCAGTCCGCTATGTTCCGCGGCGGGGCCGGGGTCTGACAGTTCCTTTCTCAGGGTGGCGAAGTGCAAGTTCACCAGCCTATTTGAGAACATGGAAGAGGGAGGAGAAGCGAGCTCGCGTTCTGGTATGGCGTGGGGCCGTTGGGAAACCACCAGGTACGCGTGTTGCCCAAAGGGCAGAGTTGCGGTTCCCCCAGGCTTCCTTCCGCCCCTGCCTTTCTGTCCTTGGCACCCGTCACTCTGCTCAGTAGAGTTTCACGATGTGGCAGGTTTTACTGGAGACAACGGTAAGGAGTTCCTCGCTCACGTCGCTGGTTGCCGGTCCTTGTGTCGCGCGGTCAGCTGTTTCGACCGGAAAATTGGGTTTCTGCGAACTGGTGTCTGCTTAGTTGTCAAGAGGTTTGATTGAGTGTGGACCTAGGGTGCCCACGAGTTGTCGTGGCTATTTGCTAAACGCCGATCCCTTTGCGCTACCATCCATGGAGTTGGCACCCTAGACCGTTCGTACTGATGTGCTGCCAACGAGTTCGCGTCTTATGGTGCTCAGTTGCGCTTCGCGGCGGCGTGGGTTGGGCGCGTGCTCTGCTCGCCCCCGCCATCGGTCTACGCCGCGTTGGGGCAGGTATTAATTTCGGACTATGCGCAAACTGCGAAGACAGCGCGGTATCGGGGCGCGTGCCTTCAGATCCCCTCCATGCAGCCACACGTGGCGTTTGGAACCGAGTCGGGCGGTGGCTTGGTCGTTGCTTTCGCTGCGCCTCTCGGTGGGCTGAGTGGAGCCACCCGTGCCCGTCATTCGTGCAGTCCCTGTGGTGGGGATACTCGTAGATGAGCACGTCGGAGGGCTCAAACGCTGGTGCTGCGAAAGGGATGAACTACGAAGCAGCAGCCTCGCCGTTGTCCAGCGTACCATTGAACTGGTTTGCTCCCAGTCGAGCTTCCCGAAGATCTATTCCACGATGGCCTGATGGCCTGAGGATCTGAAGGTCGCCCTTAGAAATATTTCATTCGATTGGCGGTGCGGTCGGGGAGGCTTAGGGGGTGGGGTGGGGTGGGGGCTGTACGGCAGACGGTGGGGTGGACGTCATCCGGCACCGCTTCCCAATCCGAAGGGGGTACCATCGGCTGAGGCACAGCGGTTGACCGAAAGGTCTGCGTACGCAGCCTGGTCGCCCGAGTTTCGCGAGGTGGCGCAGTGCTTCCAGTCGTTGTTCGCACGGGCAGACCTGCGAGCGATGTGGGTGTGAAGAATGGCGCTCCACTGGGCGGTCTGGCTTCCCAGGGGGCGTGGGCGGGACCTCATCGACAGGGGCAACGTGAGTGACCTCACAGCCACCCGCCGAGCCCACCCCTCTTTCCCCTTCCCTTGCGCAACGGTAGGTGGCATCCGGCGATGTTGGGAGATGGGAGTGTTCTTTTCTAGCGGCGTAGTGGGCGGCATCGTGCAGCCCCAACTTGTCAAGCCTGGGGGCGTATCGGGGGTATTTTGTTCGGGGCGGCTGTGGTGGGGTGGTGGTGGTGGGGAAAGTGCGCAGACAAACCGAATTGTGTGTGGCCGCCGCTCCTGGCACTAGGGCGTATCCCGCTGGTGGCTGGTGGCTAGGGGTGCGAAGAAAGATAGCCATTTCGCCCACCCAAAGCCACCCGAGGAGCCAAACAAAGGCCAGATGGAGGGACCCGGCCCGGATCCACCCTGTTTCCGCGCCAGGGCGGGGCGTTGCCTCGTTGTCGTTTCGGCGAAGAACCCTTCTCGTTCGAAGATGGACCTTCCTGCCTTTCCTCGTCGTTTGGCATATCTTGAAACCCGCTTAGGTGCCGCCGCGGTTGGCGGCGGGGATGTCGCGAAACACCTCCGGCGCTTTGTGGGTCCGGTGGGGTGAATGGGCTGGGGTGGGAGCGGTTTCCAGGCAGCGTTAGTGTAGGTGGAGCGACGTTTTTTGTGCGTACGAGTGGGGTGGTCACCCTGCGAGTGGCTGGTGCAAACTGCGATTTTTAGTTGGTGCGCGGGCGGGCGGGTGGTGGTAGTCTGCAAATGTGTGTTGGGGGGGGGGGGAAGCAACAGGAGTGACGTCCGCGTGGATAAGGTCTCTGCGAAAAGTATCGGGACTGCCTTCGTTTTGCCGACATTCGTGACCGTTTGGCCTCGAGGAAAAGCACCTCTCGTCGAGCGAAGGTGGTTATGCAGTTTTGGTCGTCGTGGGTTCGCTAGCGGCTGTCTGCGGGACTGGGGACGGGATTCACCAAGTTTGCGGGAAAGGAGGCGAGGAGAAACACGGTCCTTTTTTTTTTTCGCACTTTTCTCGTTCTTGCGTAGCGGTAGCGCGTAATGCATGAAACAATCATACCAACAAAGGGTCGTTTCAACGCTTAGGGTTGTTCGTTCCAGCTTTAACCTTCCCAGTAGAGAGTGTTCCTGTCCTCGCAAACCGCTGTCTACCACTCGGTTTCAACAAAATTCTTCGGACGACAGCGCCTGACGGCTCCACACACCTCCAACGGATATTCAACGTATACAACGCGGTGTCGCCTTTCGTGGCCAAACCACTTGCTAGCAGGGCTTTATCCGTCCTTAAGGGTACTGTTCTTTTGTTGCTACCATGGGTTGGAAGTCAAAATTTGTCGTCGTTTTTTTCCCGGTTGGTCCGTGCTGAACAGAACACACACCAACAGCGTCACTTCTACCTCTAACCCTTTTTTGCCATCCGGGGAAGAACGTCCAGCAGCTCCAGCGTTCTTTTTCCTCACAGCACACTGTTGCAGGTAGTTGCGGTTCAGAGCATCTCATAGCTCGAAGAAAAAGACAGACGAACATTCTTGAGAAACTGAGAATCCAAGAAAATTATTGGTCGGAAGGAATTTTCCAAGATGGCTGACTGGAACGTCCTGCAAGTGCCACCACGGCACAGACAAAAAGGCTTGTAAGGTGTCGTCCCCATTTTCCGCAAAGCAAGCTTCTACCTTATCCCTTTCTGACACCTTGGTGTCTTCAGTTTTCGGTTTGCCTCTCCGGCGTGAGGTTCGCTTTACATCGGCTTCGTTTGCGTCACACCTCCGGTATTTTTCGATTGTGTCATAAGCCATCAAAGTTTATGGTGCTTCCTTCTCTTTGTGAACTGGGTGCTATTTCAGTACCACAAGAAAGAACTGCGACTCCTATCTTGGTTGGGAAATATGTTTCGGCTTCGTTAGCGTCATGTTGAGTGTCACATCGACCAAGGGAATGCGGCTTCGACCGTCCTCTGGCGGCGTTCACTCGGAGTACGAGTTTTGTGATTCAGTAACTTCTCAAGCTCGAAACACACGCACTTTTTCTTTGATCCGGGTCCCCCCAGCATTTTTGAGGGTAGCGAATCATTGTGAGGCAGTTTCCCTTGAGCTAAAGGTAGTTCGTAGTCAACTGAACGACAGTTAAAGGCACACCGTTTCACTCGCTCAGGGACATATTCTCATTTTTCCGCACGATGCGACCCGCGTTGTGTTTGTTGTGGTCGTGAACTCTAAGTGTTATTTCTTTTTTAAATACTCACACTGGTCTTTTTTTTCTCTCTCAGCAGAGCTACAGGCTTTTTTTCGTGGCGAAAACGATCATTTTTTAAAAAGGAGATATGCTCTAGGAGGAACTTCGAAGAGTGAGGGGCAGCTAAAAGTGGTCATTGGTGGCGCGTGCGGCTGTTCACAAAATTTTTGTAACTGCAGCAGCGCGTGATCTGACTTTGGACGAAGGGGATTTCACCCACAAGATGTGACTCCTTGGCTTTGTTGCCTCACTTCGATTCATTTTACTACGTAAGCCTCCTTGAAATCTTTACCTGAATTCCACATCCATTATTTTTGCGTTTCGTCGTGTGTGCCGTGCGCGTTCTGCTGAATACGGACTCTCTATTTACTAGGGTATTCTCGAGCCTGGCGCCGCTATCCACAAATGTTACAAGTATCGACATGTGGCAGAGGCAGCGTCCTCCACCAAATCTTTCTTTCCTTTTCTCGAAGATCTCATCCACCTTTTCACAAGCGCAAAGGCAAATGGGGACAAGGTGAAGCGGACGGCACTTGGCGCGGAGGAACAGAACTGTCTTTTCAGCTTTGGCTTCTGCAACTTGTAAAGGTGGGTGTCTGAGAGATCCATCAACTTTGCATCAAGATGTTTTTTTTTTTCGAAGTATCAACACGTCTTGCCAACGGCCAATGAACTCTACCTGATTAGCCCCCCAAGCGACAGCCGAGGGTCGACGTCCACTTTCACATGTCTTGGAGCCAGCGTCCATCACCACTATTGTTTTCCTCAGAAGTTTTTAAGCAAACGCGCAAATACACCTACGGTCACTTTCGTTGCTCAGAGGACCTCACTTGGTTTTCTGATGCGCTCAGCACGATTTTTTTGCGGCCTTCATTTCCGAGCGGAGCCTATAGGTACTTCAGCAATACCGCCCATCTGTCATGGCCATATGTAGATTGGATTTCCTTTCACGGCCCCAAAAGTTAGCTCAGCAACGCGGCACCTCACGTCGTTCCTGCTACGGGTGTTCCCAAGACTTGATGTTCACCACTCGACCAACCGGCGGCTCTCCGTTCACTTTTTGTTTTCTTTCTAAGCCGCTAATGTACTCCTCCAGACAGACACACATCCACACACGCAGACCTCATCAAGAGAGCATGGATCGGCTGGGCACCAAGTTACCTTCAAATACGTTGCTTCTTTCCTCTCAGCTGCGGTTGCTGATACATCACGTTTCGTTTCTACACCACGGTTGTACTTGCTTTGCTCCTGGGCTTCTCTCTCTTCCTCTTGCCTTCCGCGCTGCCCTTCACACATCGTGTATCCCATGCGAGACGACGAGGTGTGAAGGGCACGTCTCGGCACCCGTGCGTGGAGTGACTTGTTTCGCCCACCTGTCGTCACAGGGAAATGATCAGTGCTGTAATGAACGCGAAGGACTTCCAGCCGCGTGCCTGCTTGTGACGTCATTGCCTCGCCTGCCCNCACACACACACACACACACACACACGCACACACGTACTCAGCACACACGCAGATACCCCCACATCCCTACACCCCCACACCACTGACAATGAGCCTTCTCGTCGTCGAAATTGTGATAAAAGATTGCCGGAAAGAGGTGGAAGCAGTCGCGCCAGACGACAACATGTCGCCTGCGCCGTGGAGCGCCGCACTCCCTGGTGGCCCGGATCTTTATCTGGTACTGTTGACGGTCTTGGCGGTGGTGCTGTTGGCGAGGAGGGCCTGGTACCATTGTTGTGCAATCCGCGCGCGCGGGGAGGCTGCACAGGCACACCACACTTACGAGGCACAACGTGCGCGCGCTGCCACCGCCATTGCGGAAGCGGAGGAGGCTCGCAGGCTGTACGAGGTGGAGCGCGCACGCGCCGCTGCCATTGCGGAAATAGAGGAGGCTCGCGTGTTGGAGGAGATGCACCAGGGCAAAGGACTGTGGCGCGTGAAAGCTCCCGCACGAGGCGTCACGACAGCGACCTTCGCACGTCAGCGATGAGGTGCCGCAGCCATGTGGATCATGCGCAGCCGGGCCCAGGCGTGAGGGACGAGAAGACACGTTTGCCCTGTTGACAGGACACACGGTGTTGTCCACCTCCGCCCCCTTCTCCGCCGCACCGACGCCACCGCCCCCTCCACACCCCTCCACCCCACATACACACATAGAACCATAGACATAGACACAGAAAACGGGACCATGACAGAATAGCGCTCCGACGACTACCACTCTGTGGTACGGTGTGGAGCCCTCGTCCCTTTTCTCTCTTTTCTCTCTTTTCTCTCTCTTTCTCTCTCTTTCTCTTCTCCACGCTTCTTTCTCTCTCTTTTTCACCTTCCCTTTGTGCTTTACCACCTACTAGCCTCGGCATTTTCCCCAACGCATCATATCATGCTGTAAACACATGGTGGGCTCAGCAAAGAGACGCGTGCAAGCGGGGGGAGGGGCCTGCCGCCCAAGCGAGGAGCAGGTGATGCCCCCGATTCCGTTCACCTTTGTGTGACGGAAGGAAACGTCCCCACTGAATGGGATCTTGTGTTCTCACCGGCTTGGTATGCCACCGCGGACTATGTGGTTACGCGGTGGGACGTCTCTCTCGTGTCACGTTGGGTTGTCTGGAGGGGTCAATCACTCTTACTCTCCCTTCTCTGTTTTCTCTTCTCTGTGAATTACAGTCTCATTACGATTAGCACGCACATGCGCCCGTGTGGAACCCCACACGGCGTGGGGAAACACCCATTCCGCTAAGGCGCCTCAGCGCTTGTGCGCACTCGCCTTGACGCAGGGTGAGCGGGTGTGCGAACGTGCCGACCCCATTGCCGCAGCACGGCTGAGCGTGGGGCTGTGTGAGCTAACTAAGCCTGTTCCTGTTGAAGGCTCTTGTGTACAGCAACCGGTTGCCTATCCGTGATCTGGAGGCGTGTGGCGAGTGCGGCTGCTAGTGCTGCTGGTGTTGGCGGTAGCGGGCAGCGCAGTCAGATTCAATGCCGCGAGGGAGGGCACGTGGGCTGCGATGCGGTGCAGGCGTTGCTGTACCACGCCCACCCTCCCGACTGTAAGCCCGGTGGGCCTGTACGACTGATCCGGCTTCCTCTTTGTGGCAGCCAGAGACTTGTCCGAGGACAGCTTCACGTGCGTATCCTGGACCCCGTGGTGTTCGCGATGGTGCGAGAGCCTGGCAGTGTACCGAATGGTAATCCCACTGAAGAGCGACTGCGGCGTGGTGGAGGAGGGTGCGTGGACGTGTCGGGAGTCTTGGTTGTTGACGACAACCGTTGCGGCGAAGTGGTTGGATGCGACATGTGGGGCTGCTGGTGTCCAATGTCAGAGATGATGGCACCCGAAGAGCCACGTGTGAATGAGTGTGCACGTCTGACGAGCGAGTCCCAGGAAGGCTTCCTGGTTCGCTGGCCGCTGTGTAGAGGCGTTGTATCGTCACTACGCGGTGGCAACTCTACCAATGAAAGAAACAGCCGTGGCGGCGGGTAGGCCAGGACAGCTGAGGCAGCGATGACTAATTGTCCCTCACAACGTTATTCCACTCCGTATTGTTTCGCTCCCATAAGTAACCCAACAGCATAAATATTATTCACATCAGCATTCCCACCACCAGCAGTCTCTTCCTACTTTTTCCCCCTTCTCCTTTTTTTTTCTTTACTCCCTCA